>JAJMFY010000038.1:0-96677 GCA_030574955.1 Teunomyces lycoperdinae
ACTCCACGTTGTTAGTAATTAGTAAGCTCGTTGATGGCAATGCACTGATTCGTACTACAACCTTTGAAGAATATTACCGCAACAGCCAGTGACGCAAAAATTCGCCAAGGAAGGAGATGTTGGGTCTACAAAGCACAAAAAGCCCACAGATGGTACGCTGAGGTCATTTGGCAGTTTTCGTCGATTGGTCGTATAAAATTAGTAATCAAGATGGTGGAATTTTGTATAGGAAATGTAATTAAGACAGTGCATTTTACATTCCTAAAAAATGTGACAGACTCGGCTAAACCAGACCAATTGCTGCATTGAACGTTATACAGAGTTCACTAATTATGACCAAATGTCGTCCTTTGTGAAATGATTGCTAATATCTTCTGATTACTTTAGCAATAAATAATTAAAATAAATAAATCACACAATGAGTGAATACATAACTACATACACATTTAAGACATTAGGACGAGATAACACTCGCTTCGTTTTCCATGAGAAACTTCCGCATTTGCGACAAGCTACTGCTCAATTTCTTGAAAATGGCAACCTTGATGTTAACCTCAAATAAATAATTTAACACGGCTTCACCCACTGATAGTATATAGAGCGACTTTTCTAGACTGAAGTTGTTTTCCCCACCAGAAAAATACTGCTCCGTCTTGCTAACTCCACCAAAATCCTGGTACTTAGCTTTGAGACCGTTCTCTAATTTGTCCAACAATTTTAATGTCATGCTGAACCGATGATTGAGCTCAAATAATAAATTTTGCAGCTCACCGTTGTTTTGAGTCATGTTATTATTCTTCTTCAAAACATAAATTGAAAAGACAGAAAGGATCGTAAATACGTGAAATAGCATTTGCGAATGAATTGAGAAAGTAGAATTGTCAAACTCTTCGTATATCCTTAAGTTAATGAATTTTTCAAATGCAATTAACGTGTTATCACTGGTCTGACCCGCAGAATTTTCACGATTTTCAACTAATAAAGAATTCAAAGTATCATCATGATCTTCCCCACTTCTATTGCTGGCAATATTCAAAAAATCAAAATCACCACTGAAGGTGTTCGATGAATTGCCATTGGTACTCTTCTCGCAAGCATCTTCTGACTTAAATAAAACTAACTTAATGATCATTAAGCAGCAGTCAACAATTCTCAAAAAGTCAAAATCATTAATATTGCTCGAATTGCTAGGACCGTTACTCAATAACATCTTGTTATAATTCTTAGTGAGCTCGTCAAAGTTTCGTAACCAACTCTGCTCCTTGACCAACCTGAAGTCTATCAATGATGAGATCTTAACAAAACTTACTACCAAGGCATAGTCCAACTTCTCAAAATCTGAACTGCGTTCATCTCTAGAGTGTCCATTATACTCTGTTAAGAATCGAGTCAAACTATCCAACTTGGCTAATACATCAACATTCTTCATTTCCTGGTATTGTTTCAACTCAAACAAACCATGAACAAGACATATGAATCCGTACTTACTCAAGCGCTTCAATTGCAGACTCACAAGAGGTTCATCAAGGTTCATTTTTGTTAAGTTTAAAAGCAAATCTTTGAATACAATTGGTTTGCCACTCAAAAAATGATCAAGAGGCAAATCGTTTCCTGAGCTGTTATACTCTTGGAATTCTTGGTACGATTTGAAACCCCAAAGGAATTCGTCATTCTTGCTTGGAGCAGGCAAAGTATTCAATTCATTGATACTCAACGTTAACGGCACGTTGTAAGTCATGAGTAAAAAGTTAGTCAACCTGTAAATCATGAAAACAATTCTGGTTTGCGACTGGAGGCTTAAATTATTTCTAAATTTCATCTCATCATTGCTATTGTTGAACAACGATAATCCATCTTGACTTTTTTGTCTGTTCAATTTGTTAAAGCATTCTTCATCAGTGCCACTTATCGAAAACAAGATAGTATGGTTCCTCTTTATCGAGGTCTTAACCAACGAATTCAAGGCATTAAGTTGACGAATGACGATATAGACATTATTCTCGTTATCCGAGAACAAACCGTAAATAACAGACAACGTCAATGATTGAATCAACCACAATGGATTAGACGTAGAAGCACCATTTTCTTCTTTGGAAGTGTTTGCACCCTTCCTGCTTTCCAAGTAAATGTGAATCGTTCTTCTAGAGGCTTCGTAGAGATGCTCTGAGTCATTCTTATCGTTAGCCAACAAAGCGCCAATCGTTGCAACCAAGAGTGGTAAACAGACACGTGCACTTTCATTATTAGCATCCTCATTAGAAGTCATACTCATAATTTCATACTCAGTAAGTTTGGACGTATGAATGAATGGAAAATGAGTCAAAAATACTTGAACAAACGTATTCAAATAGAGCTCCAATTTTTCATTAGAAGGGATGGTTGGTGACATAATTCCACTAATGGGGTATTTACCTAATGACTTATTTATTAAGTGGCGCATGTTGTTTGTGAACAACTTGTTCGTTGAGTACTTTCCAAACCTCTGCTTATTGGGATCAAGTTGCAGGGGCAAAAACTGTTGATTTAGAGTCAGGTGTTTCTTGTCAATACTGACAGATTTTTCAATTTCAAACAATTGAGTCGAATCCAACGTAGACGAAGGATCATTCAAAGGATTGCCAGTATGAACCAACGGCGAAGGAACATTGGGCGAATTTGTCTCCATTCCAGACGACGAGACGGAAAGACTGTCTCCATAAAATGAATAGCCACTTGGCATAAACTTTGAATTGACGTCAAAGTCAGCAGTTAACTCATCGATATCATTGAGAAAATTCATATCGAAGTTCTGTTCATCGTTATCTACCTTAGTTCCTGACGTTTGAGTATCGTCTAATTCATCATCAAGTTCCTGCTTAATGGGGGCAAGTGACTTAAAATAAGGTCGATTTTGACTACGAAAATCATTCGTCATGTTATGCAAGGATTTGGAATCCAACATCGAATCGGGAATATCGTAAAATGAATACCCATAGTCATTATGCTCATCCTTAGGTTTGGTAGAGCCATTTGGATGTCTCTGTGGTTGTGGGTTGAGGGAAGCAACACCTTGTTGTATTTCTTGATTAGAAATAGTCGCGGTTGGCATAGTGTAGGAAAGATTATTGAATGAATCAAATGATGTTATGTCCTCTGGCTTCAAGTCCACATGTGAAATAGAGCCGTGCTGCGAAATTGAAGGGGGAGGTCCAGGAATGGGTTCCAAATTGGTCGAAAATGAGTTTTGTCTAAGAACGTTTGCACTAAGTCCATGAGTATTAATTCCACTGAGGGACTGGCTGGTACCGATGGATATATCAGGAATAGTGGATATATTGGATAACCATCCCAAGTCTGATTGGGAGGTAGAGGGAAGCATTTGAGGAGTGGAAAATTCGACATTTTCACCACTGGGGTAAATATCGCTGAATTCGGGAATCCCAATGGAGTAATTAGGTCCTGATTGCGCTGAAAAAGAGGCACCTCTTCTGTTTTTTGTCATGATTTTTTTACGGTGATCAAAAACTTGGCGTTGAATCGAATCCTTTCTTAATGATGGCGATGACGCTCTTTGTTTACTGTCAAAGAGGTTCAAATTGAACTCAACCGAGTCAGCTGGGCATTTTTGAGGGGCAGAACGTTTAGTACGAGGAGGAGACTTATTATCTTCTTCCATTTCCTCGTCTCCATCTTCTTCCAAGTCATCATCGTTGTTATTGTTATTGCTTGATCTTTTGATTGACTTTCTTCTCAAACGAGTGATGGCGTCAGAGCAACCTGCGTGAAGTTTTTGGGCGTGTCTGAGAAGCAAATCACGCCTGGAGAACTTACGTTGACAAACACCGCAGCTAAAGGGCTTTTCCTTGGTGTGGGACCGCTCGTGTCTCCGCAAATGCTCTAACCGGGCGAAAGCTCGAGTGCAAACTTGACATACGAAAAGACGTGGTTTCCCGCTCGGAGTTGTTCCATAGGCAGTAAATTCGAGAGGAACGTTCTTCTTGCCTTTATGCAGAAGCTCACCCGGCGAATCGGACATTGAAATGTCCATTGGAGTAGACATAGTAGGCTGTGAGGACGGCACTTTTTGCGGGGAAATGGAATTGGGATTTTGAGCAGGAAAGTGACCAGTAGAGATGATGCGTGCAATGGGTGTGCTCGATGGAAGCTTTGGAAAACTGCTTACTGAATGTGGAGTTCTGTCTACTGGGAGGAAGGAATGAAGTTTAGTTTGAGAAAGCATTTACACAAGCCATGGAAATGAAGAAAACGACACAAAACCGGACACACACAAAAATAAAAATCTTGCTTGAGTCAATAAAAGTAAACCTCGAATGTGGGGGCAGGATAATAACCGGGTATAAAAAAAAACACTTACGTGGATTTAAAAACTGGGGGTGTAGTAGCACGTCTATATAGGGGACAACGGAAAGTGTAAATTGTTGTAAGGAGGCAATTTATACGGATATGTGTGAACAATTGAAGATCACCGAGTTTAATAGGTGGGCGGATGGTGGCGGGTATTTAAATTAAGACCAAAATTTCCAGAGTTTTGATACAAATACTTTTGTAGAATAATAACAGCAAATAGCTTTTGTTTTATTTATGTTAATGATTAATAAAAAAAAGAAAAAAGGTTTCAAAACAGGTACGGGGTAGTACGGACTCCGAGGATAAAAGTTTTTATGGTCTCAGATATCTAGTACCACGTACCTAGAACAATAGGTCAATGCGCCCTGATGGCCCGAGTGGGATTTTCGGCGCCTGTTAATGACCTCAGAGATAGGGTCGCGTTGGCCAACAGGACAATATTTTGTGGGGTAATAAACAGCCCAACTAAATTGGATTATGTAATACGAGGGATCAAAGAATACCCCACTTACTCGTTTGGTCACTACGATTATAGGATACTTGGGTAAAAAACCCACCAAATGGGAGCTCTGGTGGGTCAGTAGTCTCCCAAAACCTAATTAGAAAATAAAGGAGAAAGAAGGGAATCTACATACCTCGAACGGTAAGTCTCACTTCAGTGTCAGCTCAAATGCCACATATTGTTAGAAACAGAAAATTAAATAAATCTCCATGCAAATGCTTCCAACTTGTGTGTGGGTACTATTTACCAAATCCCCAGCAATTTTAAATGCCATATTATTGGCCAAATTTGCATTAAATTTTGTAACCTCAGTAATCAACACTGTTTATCCTAGTAGTTGTTATCGCTGTGGCTAACCACCGCGCCTTATATGCACGTGACTTACCACCACGAAAAGTTTTCGGAACAAAGCTTATTCAATTACTAACGCTATTTGAAGGTTAGTTGCAAGATGGGTGTCATAGAAATTCAGTCAGAAGCACAGTTCACGGAGTTGACCAAGGCAGATCCAACGAAGTTGGTTGCTCTTTACTTCCATGCGCCTTTTGCTAAACCATGTAAGACCATGAACTCAGTTTTCCAAACTTTGGCTGACTCTAAGGCCAATGATCCAAATATTCTCTTCCTTTCCATCAGAGCCGATGACTTATCGGAAATTAGCGAGTTATTTGAGGTCTCTGCCGTTCCATATCTTATTTTAATCCGTAATTCCATCATTCTCAAGGAATTATCAGGTGCCGATCCAAGACAGTTTATCAATGCCTTTAACCAGTTTGCCAACCCAACCCAAGCAGCACCAGAACCTCAAGAACCAGCTGCAATTCCACAGGAAGAATCAAAGGAAGCCCTCAACGAAAGATTGAAGAAATTAACGACTGCGGCACCTATTATGTTGTTCATGAAGGGAACTCCTTCGCTGCCACAGTGTGGCTTCTCGAGACAGTTGGTTGCGATCTTAAGAGAGCACCAGGTCAGATTTGGTTTCTTTGACATCTTGAAGGATGATTCCGTCAGACAGGGGCTCAAGGAATTCAGTGACTGGCCAACCTTCCCACAATTGTACATTGGTGGTGAATTCCAAGGTGGCTTGGATATCATTAAGGAAAACATCGAAGAAAATGAACAGTACTTTGAAACCGCTTTGAATGCCTCTTCTTAATTAGTATATACATAATAATAATAGTAATAATCTCATTCAAGTTCATACTCTGCCTTGAGATATTAGCACATCCAATTCAGGGTCCGACAGAAATCCCTCATCGTCATCGTCTAGAAAATCATCATCGTCATCATCAGACTCAATAGGATCACTTAAACCACCTTCGTCATCGTCATCATCAGCGCCAACTGCCATCTCGCTCATCTTAGTCTCAAGGTCAATCTGAAACTGATCATGATCATAAATAGGGATATCACCATCTTCAACAGGTAATTCGTCGTCAGCATAAATCTCTTGAAATCTTCCTCCTAGCCTGTTGTACCGGAATCGTGTTTTGCCTTGTTTATTATAGATCAAAGGCATATAATATCCATCAATAAGATTTAGCGAGTCAAAAGAGGTCAGGAGTTGTCTAATGTATCGTTGAAATAACATGATCTGGTTCCTAGTCTTATTATACTGTCTTATCATTTTGAAATGACGTGGGAACTTTATCTTGGATTTGTTTGGAGTAGAACTTTTGAGAACCTTTCTTAGATTTAATCGAGTAGAACGAATTCCCACCTCATTATAACCCAATATTGTATCGTTGATGCTAAGATCATCTACTATTTGACTTGCAATTGCAAGAGGATAATTTGAATCTTGATATATGTGATAGTTCTCTAGGATTGAAAGATTGAGTAGCGACGAGTTCGTTGTGTTAAAGGTAGCCAAGACTTTTTCAACAGAGTAATAGTCAGTTTCTTCCGATTTTAAACCGTCAAATTCCGATGATGAATAAATCACCTTACCAATTGCATGGAATAAATTGATTTGGTTCTCCCTGATATAGTTTTGCGCTAGTTTAGAGGTTACGTCTATCAACTTCAATGAGTTCGATTGCTCGCGTGCCTGAGCTTGGATGTAACTGCTCGCCCAAAGTTGAAGATTAGAGATGGCTGCTCTTACATCACCGATCTTAATTATATCATTCAAGAAGGAGTCAAGAATATTGCGAGGAATCTGATTGAAACAGGTCTCACTCAGAATTATATGGCTGAGCGTTTTGCGCAAATATCGATTAGCGATGGGGTTAAACTTAATAGTAGTTACTTCTGGAAGCGACAATAATTCTTTGCGAAGTAGAGTATCTGCTGTTAAGCTGTTTTCGATGTTGTAGGAGTAATCATTTGATCCACTGTATTCAATCTCACTCAAGCAGATTACTACTGGCGGTAAGTTTTCACGACTAAATATCCAATTCCTTAGACTGTGTCTAAACTTGGCTAGCGTTTCTTGATGAAAAATATTTGGTAATTCTTCTATTATGATGACTGATAGATTCCTACCAATTTTATATTTGGAATCTATCAAGAATTGTTCAAAATGATCAGAATAGTTGATTCCTTCAACATGATCATCCATATATTCGGTCCACTTAGGAGTGGTTCCTCCAGAAAGAGACATAAAGTCATCATGAAGTATCAATTCTTGAGCCAATGTTTTAACAATCGTGGACTTAGAACTTCCAGATGGGCCAGTAAGAACAAGGACTTTTGTAGATGACATACCACTGATCATCAGAGAGATCACCTCACGTACTTGTTTCAACTTCTGTGGGTTGATGCAGAGTTCTGCTGATTTCTTTGGTGCATATTTATCTATCCATTGACTTGTATCATCAACAAGAGGCGTTAGTGGTGGCTGGAAATATCTTCGTATTTTCTTTGGCTTGATCTTGACTTCTTCCTCGGTTGTATCGTCATCTATCAAATCATCATCCGTGCTGTCTATTGTTTCGATTGGTTTTCTTTTCATATTACGACCATTTGCCAACTAAAAAATGGTCGCTAAAACAGGTTAGCTTTTTTTTTTTTGATCTCCACTACATTTTACTTGATACAGAATTTTTCTGAGTAATAATATCGTAACTTCATTATACACTTTCTACCGAAAAACTAGCAGCAATCGGAGTAGTCAAACTAGACAGGTCACCAGGAAACCATTTCATGCGACTGATTAGATCATCAAATTCAATCACATTTGTAGATATTCCCTCCATTACTTGATCATATTGTACCTCAATAGACTCGGTGAGAGTAGGGTAGACTTTGACGATTAAACTACGTTCACTCACGTTGTTGAAAGTAGCCAATCCAAAGAAGTTTTTACCATTGAAACTGAATTGAATCCACGAATTTGGGCTGATGTTTTCCAATTGAGAGATGTTAGCCTTTTTGGGACGATGCCATTTGCACAAAAATGAGTTCAGCTTAAAGTCATAAAGAACACCATCCTGCAATCCACAAGACCCATGAAATGCCCGTGTACACTTTGGATGAGTACATTGGAAACATGCACCTTTACTTTCCTTTGTACGAGAATTCTTTTGACAAACTCCGCATTTTAAGGCACGCTGACTTTTGGAGATATTACTAATACCAGTGACCATCTCACTAGAATGGGGCCTCGATATGAACTCAACTTGGTCTCGAAACATGTTGGCACAAAGTCGATGTACTTTATCCCCACTATCAGCATCCAAGATTTGAAACAAGTAACTGTAGCCAACTAGCATTGTTGACAAGTTGTTTGGACACAAGGTGCATTCGTGCACAGTATTTGAATAATTCTGTTTCTTGAGCTCACTTCTTGGAATCTCTTCAAGTTTTCTTTTCCTGGTTTTATTTTTTGAAGTTCTTTGTATCGTTGCTTGATACTCCGCTTCGATTTCACTTGCCGAGGGAGTATTCTCTGATTCATAGTAAGGTTTTCCTTCGTAACTGGATTTTAATTGCTTCACATTAATTCCCACAGAGTCATTAATACATTCGCACTTCTTGGTGACTTCACCAATGGGGAACCAGTCATCCAAGGCAAAGTTCACCGATTCTGCCAAATTGTATCCATAATTAAATCCAGCATGATATCCGTACGGATAAGTAATGATAAATTCACCTTCATTGTGGACAATTTTGTTGCATGTGATCCCGTGCTTCTCTAAAAATTGAGGCAGAGCCAAGAACGTCTTATGCCTTAAAAACTCAGAGCATGACTTATACTCTTCGTCAAAAGTATCTTTCATTAGGTTGAAAAACTTTACATGCTCATTCTGTGGGATAGAGTACCATTGTTTGGGAGCACCAAAATGAAGATAATTGATAGAGTATAAGTCCTGGTCCTCCAAATGCCAGGCAAAGGTTGCCTTCCATAACCCTGCATAAAGATAGGCATCATTCACTCCAGGTAACTTAACATCCATCAAGTCCAAAATGTTTGGAAGTCTTGCCACATTCCAGCTCTTTACGGAGTCATTAAATAAGGAGCCCAACATATCAGCCCCGTACATAGGTTCAGCATACGTGAGTGTTCGCCAGTAATTCTTCTCAAGTTCCTCACATCTCTCATCATCAAATTGCGATGTGTCAATGTTATAGAACGGTGTTTTGGACAGGCCTCCTTTTGATTTTACTTGTTCCACATTCTTGCGTCTTGAGATGGGGGGTTGATAATTGGATTTTTCTGATAATTCTTTCCATTGGAACAAATTAAACGTACGAAGTTTCTCAATATTTTGCAGAACGAAAGTACCTAAGGTAGCGGAGTGGATCTGTTGAACAATAGGGTTCTTAATTCTGACAGACTCTAAATTTTCTCGTTCATAGCATTTGGGTAGTTGGTTGGTCCATTCAGTAGGCGGAACAATCTTAATTATACCAGACTGCATTCCATACTTATTGACAGCCTTATTAAAACTGTAAAAATCCTCAAACTGGGAGATCGTTGGTTTAAACACAGGAATTCCTCCACTATAATAAGCCGGCTCCACCACCAACTTGGAATCGTGGGTGAACACTGGCAAACTCATGAGTAACTTGTCATGAAATTATCGCCTTATCATGTTTTTTTTTTCCTTTGGGATACCGCGATTTAAGTATGAAGCCCTGATATTCACATCCTGATAAAATTATAGCAAAAATCACCCGTTCCAAAACACATATATGCAAACACATAAAAACAGTAATGAACAAGAAGAAAGTTAGCTTGATTTATATTACTTGAAACCATCTTGTTTAATTATTCAAATTTTGGTATTACTTACAAAAATATTATTGAGCCACCACGATCACATGACAACCTGCACCTTTATAAACGCCAGGATCAAAAACATCAACTTCCTGTTCTCTGTTCTGTTGTTTAATGAACGATGCCTCCTCCACGTAAACCAGCTTACAGACCGGCGGAGAGAATCTCCAAGTCCAGAGCATTCAATGCTTCAATTCTAACTGTACTTTCGTTGCTCTTGGTGGTACTTTGGGGATATCATGCTCTATGGGCTCTTCGCGTTATGCTTGACAAGAGGTACGGTAGTTTCCTCAACAACTTGGTGTTTGGCCCTGGAACTCTAGTTTTGGATGCTGCGTTGAGCACAAAACTTGTTTCATACATTAATGAAAGGTTGGTGGAGGATAAGATTGATGCCGACCACAAGAAATACTTGTGAATATATTGTACACTAATACACAGTCTTGGTACAGCAGATACCCATTTCATCAGCGAATTTTTCCAAAACATCCATCTCAAGTATATGTCCATGGTCTGAGAGCCATTGCTGTAGTTGATCTAGCTTGAGAGGCTCAAAGCTGACAATTTTCTCGTACCAAAAGTTGCTTTGTTTTAATAATTGATTGAGTTTTGCATAGATACGATTACGTACCTCTTTGTGTTGACTTAAAGACAATCCAGTTGACTCTCCCAAGAACTGACTTGTTTGAGAAAGAATGGAAATCATTTTCTGCCGACTCTTAACTGGCTTCATGTCCCACGCATTTAATGTTTGACGGAGTTCGGTGGTCGTGAGGCTTGAAAACTCCGTTGATTCAACTTGAATATCTTCGTCATCAGATATTATCGTCTCTTGAAATTCGATACTAGGACTAGAAGGCACCTGCAACACCAGGGTGTTTCCCAATGCTATTAATTCTTCTGTATTATCTTGCTCCACTTCCCGCGTGATTTCAATAATACTAACTTCCTGGCAATCATCCTCGGAATCAGCGACCTCTTCTTCAGAATCAACACATATTGGTCTCGTCTCAACTCGACGGACTTTAACTTTCCTTTCGTTATCTTCATAATCACTAATTTGAATGTCACTCTGTACTTCGACCCTAGTGATATGCCATAGTCTCCTCTTACTGGAGCAGTTTCTGACCGGCATCGAAGACTCTAGATGACTTCTTGCTGTGGAATACTCTTCATCAGATGATAGCACAAGTTCTTGCTCCTCGGGTACTTTTAAAGGTGAAAATTCAACTGGAGTTTGCCTTCGAAGGTGGATATTGGATTTCTTTGTAGGAGTCTTGAACAGACTTTCCTGCGAAATGTTCACAGGTTTGACAGAAGATTCACCTTTTTTATTCGGACTTTCCACAACTTGTGCAAATGGGAAACTTTGAAAGGATACAAGTGGGTCAAAAACTTCCTTCTGATGCGATGCTTCTTTAGAAAGGGAGTCAGGAAATTCCTCAATAGTTAGCACCTCTATATCCGAGTCTGAATCCAGTACTACTTCTATTTCCTGTTCTTCTCGTTCTTCTCGTTCTTCTTGCTCCTTTTCTCCTTGTTCTTGTTCTTGTTCTCGGTCTGCTTGCACCAAAATATTTTCCACCAGGTTTACATCTCTAACCGGGGTGTTTTGAGAGAGAACAAACACGAGTGGTGCATCGTCGTGAAAGGATTCGTCCTCCAAGATTGAGTTGTTTTCCATTTGCTCTTCTGACAAGTCATATAGCCACTTCAAATCATCATCTGTCAAACCTTTATCTGGGAGTGACGATGCTTGCGACCAAACCGAATTTTCTTCAATTTTGTACTTATTGATCCCTTCTGTAATTCTCTTTAGATTAAGCTTGCCTTTCCTAGAAAGGTCCGGAAACCTTAGCTTTATGCTTTTTAGGATATAAATCCATTCATCTTTTGTAAATATATGGCCCTGTGACACGGGCTGTAGCTTGACGACGTCATCAGCACCTGCTATTCGGGAAAGAAAGTCGTCGATTTTCCTCTGATCTCCTGAAAAGTATGATAATGTATGATTGGAGTAGGTTTCTCGTACCATACTATTCATAGTCTGGTTCTTGCGGGACTTGGGTTTCGTTCGGCGTCTTTTCGGACGCGTCTTCTCTACCTTATTGGGTGGCGTTTTCTCGGGGTTCTTAAACAGACATAAAAATTCCATTTGCTTCTTTGTTGTCTCTTCTCTCTTTTCATTTTCCTCAAACTCCTCATGCCTCGCCTGCATCTGTGTGGAGACAAAGTACATGTCGCCGTATGTTAGATACGAAATGGTTAATGATCTACAAAATTGGGTGCGAAAATTGTGCATCAAAATATTAGTGCGTCTATGTACTATACTCTTGCTTCAGCTCCGGCCTAACTTCCCAATTGCTAGTTTTCTTGTTATATACCGCAATTTCCTGAATTGTGTTCCTTAGAATGGCTTTAGTGTAATCTGTAAATTCCTTCTTTGACAACTCAACAAGAGTACCAATAGTAAATTCATGGTTCTTCTCAATGAATTCTATTAACCCGGCCAATATCTTGGGCTCCTTAATGGATTTCTTTTGCGCTACCAATACATTGGGACCGTTGGAAGGGGATGCTCCCGCGGAAATATCCAATTGATTATCAGTAGCTGCGGGAACAGCAAACACCTCATCTGTCCAATAGTTCTTAAGTGGATCAATTGGCAATGTCAGTCCTAATGGTGTGACCGAGAATGAACTGAAGTACTCGTCATTTGTTCCATCATTCCATTTACTAATAACTACCAATGAGTGGAACTTTTTGACAACATTTCCATCGTTGTTCTCCACAAAATTGTCTTCATCGTCATCAATTGGAACCACATCTTCTTCGTCTTCGTCCTCATCATCAAGATCTTCACCTTCCTCGTCCTCTTTATTCCACTCAAGATCGGAATCATAGTCATAATCAAACCCTGTTAAGCTAGTATCAAGTGGTTGAGAAGCCTTGAAACGTACTTCTTGGTGACGAGATGAACACCAGGTACCAATATATGGAGGCTTCGAGTTCTCATAGAAACTTATATATTTTATTGGAGGAAGCTTTTCTAATAACTCAAAAATCTGATTTTCAGTCGTACTAGGTGAGTTAAGGGCTGCTATCACGGTTTCTGGAGTGATGGACTGGGCTTCTGGAGTTGGTGGGGGTGAGATTAATTCAGTTGGGGTTGTAGTTGGTGGTTCGAGTAAAAGATCGTTTAACTCTTGCTTCGATTTATTCAAATCTGAATCAGATAGTTGCCTGGGATGGGACATTACCACATTCTTCTGAACAAAAAATGGCAAGAAGTCCCGTTCATATGTCGAAGCAGAATCTTGCACGGTTTTTTCATGTTTCAAGTCCTTCTTGGGAGAAACTAAAGGCTTCTTAATTTGAAAGAAACTCGAAATCCGCAGCTGATTCCTTTCCTTTGCCTCTTCTGCCTTTTTCCTTTCGGCTTCAAGACGTTTATGTTCAGCTTCTTTTCGTTCTTCCTCTTCTTCGAGCTTCTTTTTCTTTTGAAGTCGTTCTTGTTCTCGCTGCTCTTTTTCCCTTTGCTTCTTCAAGCGTTCTTCTTCTTTCTTGCGTTCTCTCTCAAGCTTTACTTCTTCTCTTTTGCGCTCTCTCTCAAGTTTTTCCTCCTCCTTCTTTCTCTCTCTTTCGAGTTTCTCCTCCTCGAGTTTCTTTCGCTTCAATTCCTTTTCTTCTTGTTTTTTTATCTTCTCTAGTTCTCTCTGGCGCTTATCCTCCTCCCTTTTCTTCTCCTTTTCTATTCGTTCTATCTCTTTTTGTTTCTGCTTCTTGGCTCTATCATCCTCTTTAGTTGCTTTTGGTGTTGACGTCTCGGTATCTGGTGTAGCTAATTTAAGTCTTTTGATGGGAGATTCTTCTTCAATGCTTGTTTTTCTCTTTCCATCGCCAAAGTCTGACACGGGAGATGCCGGGATGTTCTCCATCTTTTGATTAGCTAGAGTTGAAATACACAATAGTTGCGTGACGTTACTATGACGCGTTTGAATCTATTTTGAGAACATGACACACGTGTACAGGAAAATTTCAGGAAATGAGATATACGCATCTGGCCGCTCTAATGCGTAAAGTGAATATTGCCACCTTACTCACCTCTACCAGTACTCGAAGCAAAACGTAATATTAACCTTAAAAATGTGAATATAGAACTAAAAATAACAAAAATCAAATCACGGATTTCTAATAGTTTGGAATTTCCAAGTGGAAAAAAGGCGTGTCGGTGGAAATGGCTGCAAAATATTCATTTGTAGCTCCGTTTTCCAAGTCCTCATTAGCAGCTGCAATGTTCACGTACCGTACTTCGCTTGGAATGCCTGAATCATCATAGTGTCCAAATCCAGCGTTCATTAACCCTCTTCTAATCCAAGGACTCAAGATACCAGAAAAGTGGAACTCAACTTCGCGATCGGCATACTTGTTAAGAGCTTTTCTCAAATCAATCAATGCTTGGATGGAAGTGACATCAATAGAGGCAACAGTTGAAAAATCAAAGTGAACAATTCTCAAAATTGGTCTGGTATCTTCCTCTACTACGACTTCTGTATTTGACTTCTTAATGAAAGGAATGTTCCATCTCAAAGGACCTGGGTCATTCCAAGGTCTTGAACCTGTACTGGTGTAGTTGTATGGTTGGCCACGTTTGGTGAGTCTCTTAGCTTCATCACTAACACGGTCAATCTGCATTGATGCGTTTGGATATGTGAAAGATTCGACCGGTTTGAATACAATGACTCCTGGAGGAGGAGGTTGAATATTCAAGCTGGAGTTGATGTTTTCCTTTGTTAAAGGAACCCATTTGGTATGGAATCTCACACCAGGATTATTTCTTAACAATGACTGAGTGGTTGTGATAGTATTGACCTTAACTTCACTGGTAACTTTGGCCTCATGTCCAGATGAAGACTTGTTGCTGACAACATTGTGCACCTCAAATTCCTCCGAAGAGTTGGAAGAAGTGGAGTCCTGACGTTCTTGCTTAATAGAGTAAGTGTCACTTTCTAGTTGAATGATAGGGTTAACAACTTCAGCAACTTGAACTCTGCCCAAGAATTGACCCTTTGGTTTGGCAATTCTGAACAACAAAACAGCAGCAGATGCAGCGATCGCAAAATAAACACCGTCTTCAATCGAGGTAAATACCGTGAGAATCACAGCAATAAGGAATATCCCAGCATCTAATGGAGAGATTCTCCAAAAGTCCCAGGTAACATGGTAGTTAGCGATCAAGTCAGAGACAGCATGAATAATGATAGCACACAAAGTAGCCTTCGGAATATAATAGAAACTCAGGGTCAATTCGTACAATGCCAACAACACAACACATCCAGTAAAAATACCTGCCAAGGGAGTTCTAACACCACACTTTGCTTTCAAAGCAGATCTGGAGAAAGAACCAGTAGAAGGATACGCATTGAAAAATGTACCAATTAAATTGTTAACACCAATTGCAATGACTTCTTGATCAGGTACGACTTTGTAGTCATTGACTCTACCAAAAGACTTTGAGATAGCAATATGTTCCAACAATAAGATAATAGTGGAGACTGGAAGCTCTGATGCAAGATCACTGTAAATACCCTTTGGTGGGTGGAAAACACCAACGTCTCTTAAACCGCTAGGAACAACACCAATGATTTGAATTGGAGGTTTGAACTTACTCGATGGTCCTTTAAAGCTTTTTCTCTGGGGATGGACAATACCCCAAGAAATGGCAGTAGCAACAATGATGATGATAGCGTTTCTTAACTGTTGAATGTAGAAGAACCAAAGCTTGTATTTTGGCCATCTTTTTTGACCAACTTCCGTAATCCACTTCCACAAGTACAATAAGAAAAGTGGGACTAAGCCAAAGGCAGCGTTGTGGTTAGTGTGTTTTAAGTTTTTGAGAGTATCTATGACCACTCTGTAGGTAGCGTGTCTAGTGTTGACCAATGAATTGTAGCCCATTAAGCCAGGAACTTGGCCAACAATGATGTTAAACGCAGATCCAGTCATAAAACCCATAACTGCTGGGATGGAAATAAATTCCAAAATGAATCCCAATCTTAATACCCCAAGACCTGCAGCAATACCCCCACAGACTAATGACAAACTTGTAGCAATTTCTGGAGCAGTGTACTTGTCTTTACCCACTTTCGAAATAACATGTGCCACGACTTTACCGACTTGCTGGGACATAACCGCAACTGGACCGATAGAGACATCCTTCGAAGTTGCAAAGAATGAATAAATAAAGACACCAACAAAAGAAGAGTATAAACCATATTGTGGTAACAACCCTGCTAATTGAGCGTAAGACATAGATTGTGGAACCAACACAACACCGACTGTAATTCCAGCAACTAAATCACCGTATAACCATCTACCATTGTAATGCAAAATCCATTGAGCAATAGGAAACAAAGAAAGTAAATAGTTTTTAATTTTTGTAAGAGGGTTAGAGACAATATGACTTCCCCAGTCTATCACAGTAATCTCCCGTTCAACATAAGAAGGAACAACTGTATTTGCATTTGGGTGTAAAGATTGATATTGTTGATTCTGATATTCTGTAAAATCACTCGATAATTTTGACCGATGACTAACTATTTCTTCATGGTCAAGAATTTGACCTACCTCTGATTCTGGTGGATTATTGGAATGTAAACGATGAATAAATTCCGACATTCTTCAGTGAATATATTGAATTGCAAGACAAATGCTCCAACTAAATATGAAATTATTTTAAAAAAATTATGTAGATCTTCTAATTTGTATACCTTAATAATTCCCCTTCTCTAGTATATCTCTCATAACAAATTCGTTAATATAGGTTGTGGCACCGATTCTTTGTTATATTATAGGAAATGTTGCAATCAATCCACAATTTGATGTATACACGTGAACAGGACTTAGTGCGGATTAGATTGGAACCACAGTATGCTATGAAGGCTGTCAAACTCTAGATCCACAAGAGCCACTGCCATGAATTGACAGATGAAGATATACAAACACGTTGAAAATACCAAGGACTTTCTTCTAAGTGGGATGCTGGCAACATCGTCCAGGACGTTGCATGTATTTGCAATTGTCAAGAACTCATTTTAGTTAGGTGTTCTCACGTGAATGGTGCCAATAATCTTGTTATGTCCAATATGTGCAGGAGTACATATCTGTCTAATATACCCCCTTTGGGAGCCAAACCTCATTGGTCCCCAGACTATTAGACAAAGGTAGCGACGAGCTAATAAATTTCAGAAACGCCTCGTTTCCGATATAGGCGGTGTACGGTAAATTAATAATGTTTCGTATTTTAATTGATGTATTAGATCAGGCAAACCACCAATGAGGGCCGTATCTCCTCAGTTTCAAGATATCCTGTTTATGCCCTCTCTCTCAAGAGCAATCTTTTCTTACAATATAATTACGTTCTCATGCTATATATTAGCTATGGGTATTACTTCGCAGAAGTTCAACGTTTGTAATGTAATTAATTCTCCAATGATTCGGTTTTTTTTTTCCAACGGTCATCCATGAATTTCAAAACTATTGATGTAGTTTTGTTACAGGACCCAAAAGGCACATATCAATGATTTCTAGCAAGCTTCGATACATATTTTCCACCAAGCGAAGCTTATCTAACAGTTTCCCATCTTTCCGTGCATAAACACCAGAATATTTTTGAAAAAAACTGTGGCGCGCCTGTGCTCTACAATTTTTAGTTGAACTTTTTTTGCAGCCATTTATTTATCATTTCTAGTAGCGTATCAGAACAATACCCAACTGTTGTATCCCTGATTGCACCTGTTTCAAATTTTCAACTTCAATGGCATCAACTAACTTTCTGTACTCTTGTTGCTTGTAGCATTGTTCCAAGTAAATCTTATATTTGACATCCAATAACCTTCTATCAGGACTCGAAGGGTTATTAGGCACGATACACAGGGCATTTCCAGTCATCTTTTCCATAATCTTCCAGATCTTTGGGCGCTTACTGTCCTGGTGACGTAATGATGCCAAATTCTTGTGTCTTTGAGACACGCCTCGTTGAAGGGACTGCTTTGGACCAAAAGAGAGTGTTTCTTCCTCCTCTTCCTCTTCATCAGAAGCAATTTCAGCAGTAGGAGATCTAAGTTTGGTTGCCAGAGCAAAGTAATCATCCTGCTCCTCCTTCATTGGTGTCATAGATGGGATATGATGATGTGAGCCTGGGTTGGCGTACGCCAAGGCACCAATGTTGGTGCTACTAGCAGTGGCCGATGGAATGGTATACGGCGACAGCGGACGTTCAATTAGGTTGCTTAGACTTTGCTGTGACTTTTGAGCTGACAATACTGATGATCGTCTCGATCTACCCTTGGAACGAATGTGTTCGTTGACCGAATCTTCGGCTGCGACGGCACCTAATATGGCTGATCCAAACACAACGGCAGCATCAATATATCTGGGGATATACACATGCAAACCAGTGCAATCAGCAAGCAATCTCATCAATAAACCATTTCTGCATTGCCCTCCACTCATGTAAATTGTCTTGATTTCGAGACCACTCTTTCCCATTTCTTCAATGATTTGTCTCGTTTGCTGCGCAATAAACTCACAAGCAGCAAGGTATTGAATAGCTAAGTCGTTGACGGAGCAATCCATGGATTGTCCAATAATGCTGGCTCTCATTCTTGGATCAGCAATAGGAGATCTGTTACCGTGGAAATCACCATAGAAGAAG
This sequence comes from Teunomyces lycoperdinae, assembly GCA_030574955.1. Taxonomy (NCBI): domain Eukaryota; kingdom Fungi; phylum Ascomycota; class Pichiomycetes; order Serinales; family Debaryomycetaceae; genus Teunomyces; species Teunomyces lycoperdinae. The sequence continues at coordinate 18,793 of JAJMFY010000038.1, forward strand.
ACATCCTTCGCCAATGATACTACTGATCTGGCTTCCTTATCCTTGGTCATATTTTCCAAGATCAAATTCAAGTAGTCAAATTTGGAAATGTTGGATGCTTCAGATAATTGAACTAATTCTTGATGAGCAGGATGAATGGCTAAAACGTGGGCCAACAAAGCACCAGTACAAGATTGACCACCTTCAGTTAACCAGTAACCAGGAGACATGACATCCTTGTAAGGTCCCCAGACACCAGAGACAAAGCAAGGCTCACTTTCCATAGCAATGTGGCAAGTTGAAGTTCCTGCAACAGCAGCTAATCTCCCACAAGCATTGGACATTGGAGTTTCGGCGGCAGCATCGCTTCCTATGGTCTTCGCACCGACAGTACCAATCCAACCAGCATATGCATCAATGACGGCCGAACCGACAACACACTCGGTTGTTAAGCCCAATTCTTCCGCAGCAATAGGGGTCAACTTACCAACGACGTCACCAGCACTCAAATACTTACCGTTCACACCAGGGACTCCCCCTAATTTTCTAAAATTGTCTTCTACCAATTCTGGTAAGTCAAGCAGTTCCAAGAATTCCTTTGACCAGCCAGTGGTTGAGTCTTCAACTCCTGGTGGAACAAATCCCTGCTTACAGACTGCGGAACAAAACGATCTGGCCTCAGATCCCGTGGCTTTATGGGTCAAGTAATCCGGTAAGTCATAAAATTTACAGTCCTTGATCCCACCTGGCAAATTGTGCTTCAACCACTTTATCTTAGGCAATTCCATTTCAATTGACATCTTCCCACCAACGTACTTCAAGCATTTGTCACCAGTAGCGTTAATAGCATCCGTTTCTTGCTCCGCTCTGTGGTCCATCCAAAGAATAATGTTTTCTTTGTGGTTAAGGAAATCTGGACCAACCCCAATTGGTTTATCCGTGGATTCAGAAATTACCACGAGGGAACAAGTTGCATCGAAACCGATCCCAAAAACTTCCGACGGATCAACCCCCGAATCATGCAAGCAAGTTTTGACACAATAACAGATAGCATTCCAAATTTCGGTACTAGATTGGGTGATGTGATTGGCTCTCAATTCATGCCTGGTAATTGGTCTTTCGGCTAAGCCCAAGATTATCCCGTTGGTATCGGTAACACAGGCTCTGGCAGAACCGGTACCAACATCAACCCCCACGTAGTAAACATTTGGATGTGGAGGTGCAAGCTGATTAAAGAATGAAGAACCACCCCCTGAAATATTAGTATTTGACCTGCGGTAAGCCATTTTCAATTGCGTTTGGTATATCTACTACAAAACAAGAGCTGTGACGGGCCCTTTTATAACATCGTAAACATGTACAGCAACAACGTTAGATGCAGGTCATATCATGGGGAAAAACCTTCGGGAAGATTATAGTCCCAAGGCACAGGCGGGATGCCTCTATTGGTACATGCCAGATTTAGCACGACAATTGACACAAAGTAAAATAGAAATATGAATACGTATTGAATTTACCGTTCTTTACCGTATGTGATTACAGTAATCTAACTTTTCCTTACTATGATTCATGATGTTATCGATGTCTAATCCCAATTGCTAGTGAAAATGGTCACGAACATAGTTTATGGATAACCAAAAAAGGATTACTAAACTGACGATGCGTTACTCCCATATAATCTTACCGAGAATTAAAACGGCTAAACAGCATGGGTGTACTATGACGAAAGCCGACATATTTGACTGCAACGTTTTTTTACCAAGGATAAAAATATCACGGGAATAAAAAGAAATGATGACAGACTAACCGGTCCCGAAATGGGTATTTCTACACTATCTGCAGAAGTATCATTCACATGTCCAAAATGCTCGTTATTCATTATCTAATATACAATCTATAATGACATTGCTTCCCTCTTTACAATACAATTCACCAAACATGGTTTAGTTTTTAAGTGGTGCGTACTTTCCCACAACTTCGACTAAGAAGTCAAATTGCTCAGTACTTTCGATAGCAGCACGAACGTGGGATGCACTGATACGTTTCACTCCTTGCTTCTTGGTCTCCACAATTGAGGCCTCCACCAAGTTGGCCATGAAGATTTCTAACGCGCGGCCAACTATAATGGGCGTAGCTTGAGCAACTTTCCCAATTTCATCGTCACTCTGCATAATCTTCTTTATACGGGCCGCTGGAAAGTGCGTTTTTATTTTTTCAAAGCTATTGAGAATCGTTAATTGTGGAACTTTCTTATCATTATCTGCCTCTGTTTCTGGTTGGTAGTTATAGCTGTAATCGTCGTCTTTATTTATCAATTGGCTAAGGTCTGACATTATGTAATCAAATAAACAAAAGAACAATAGATGGTCGTGCGAAAATCGATTCTGATATAGTCTATTCTTTCTTTTCGTAGGAATTCACAGTCTTTAAATAAATGGCGTCACTGGCCAATTTTAAAAAAAATATCGGTCGTGCAATTATCCTAAATAATGAGTGTCGTGTTCTTATTGGCTAATTATTAGGTAATGGTTGTTCCACCTTCTGGCCCAGCTAAAGCTGCAGTTGTTGAAATGCTTCGATGGCAACAACAATATTTCTATAAGTAACAGGAACTTAAAGACCTTGCGTCATATTTTGTTTGGCAATTCTCTGTATCCCTAAAGTTTGATGTTCAAAAAAAAATGCCTTCAGCCAGATTCGAACTGACGATCTCCTCATTACTAGTGAGGTGCCTTACCAACTTGGCCATAAAGGCAACTTGTTGTTTGAAAGAAAGTGTGATATAACCACGTGCAAAGTTTCCCAAATCAAGTTTCATGTTTTCACACATTATTGTACTGTTCATTCTCCAAAGATAACCAGTAAAGCAAGTAGTGAGCGAATCCACCACCAAAACAGCTCATTCAAATTAATTTTTTCTTTAGATAAAATTGAATAAGTTTTGTTGGAACAGCCGTACTTGCGCTAGGTTGCTAGTGTTGCACATCACCTTCCACTAAACTACTAAGTTTAAAGAAAAATTAGATTGTTCGTAAATAGGAATTGATGATGAGATACTTGAATTCACTGGACAATATTAAGGTTTGTATTTAGAAATTAATATCGTCAGAGGCATCAGAGAAGATGTGTATTATGCATAAACACCTCTTATTGTTCGATTTAAATTATGCTTTCTTCAGTTTGTGTCCAAAGCTGGCTGAAAAACTACTTAACAGGAGCCTAGATGTACTTACACACGGATTATAAAGAATACCTAAAGATCTGAATGAACGGAAATTAGAAGAAATTTTTTGGAAGGACAACATGAACAGCCGTATTTTAATTAGGTCGAGAAGTTAAAATGTGGAAAATGTCATCTGAAACGTGGTGGAGATAACAGTTAATGCACCACGTGGGTGCAAATTATGGTAAAGATATTGCCTGCACTATCGCAACTTGGTTTGAACAATTTACAGTTTTTTGTTACTGCAGTCTCCCAATTAGGAAGTATTCCGGAACCAGTTAGTAGTATGGTGCTACAACTACTGAGAGCCTCTAGACCTAGAATATACTAACTAAACCACTCAATGAAATATATGAGTTAATGGCTCTTCAGGGGTTGTCAAATCCGCTATCCAATTTACCCACGTTCTTCGAAAAATGCCTGCCATTTTCTCGTCCTACTGGGAGATCTTGGCACTTTTCGCAACCAAGCTTTTTTTTACCCATATCGCTTACCAAAAAATCAAAATTGACGCTACAACCTCCCTATGTAATATAAATATGAAGCAATATTCTTACATTTTAATGTATTTAGCAACTAATATCAAAGAACTAATCTAGAAAATGGCAGCTCTACACCAATTCGATTATATCTTTGCAATCGCAATGATTTTTGCGTTCTTGGACGCTTGGAATATTGGTGCTAATGATGTTGCCAACTCATTTGCCTCTTCTGTTTCTTCAAGATCGTTGAAATATTGGCAAGCTATGATTTTAGCTGCTATTTGTGAATTTCTTGGTGCCTCCTTGGTAGGCTCTCGTGTCTCTGATACAATCAGAAACAAGATTGTTGATGTTGCTGTTTTTAAAGACGATCCTGCAGCTCTTATGTTGACTATGGCATGTGCTTTGGTGGGATCTTCAACTTGGTTGACAATTGCTACAAAGATCGGTATGCCAGTTTCTACCACCCACTCCATCGTTGGTGCTGTCATAGGTTCTTCTATTGCCGCAAAGGGTGCTAAAAATATTCTCTGGGGCTGGAACGGTGTTTCACAAATTATTGCCTCGTGGTTTATTGCCCCAGTATTAGCTGGATGCTTTGCGTCCATTCTTTTCTTATTCTCAAAGTACGCTGTCTTAGAAGTTACACCATTTGAATCATCGTTGAGAAATGCCCTCCTCTTAGTTCCAGTGCTTGTTTTTGCTTGTTTCTCTATCCTCACAATGTTGATTGTCTGGAAGGGTTCTCCAAAATTAGGATTGAACAAGTTGTCCACAAGTACTACTGTTGCTGCCATTTTTGGCGTAGGTGCAGTAGCTCTTGTACTTTACATGTTGATCTTGTACCCATATTACAGGAGAAAGTTGGTGCACAAAGACTGGACTCTTAAGTGGTACGACATTGTGAAAGGTCCAACTTACTGGTTCAAGTCTACCGCAGATATTCCACCAATGCCAGAAGGTCATAAATTGACAATTGATTACTATGCTGGTAGACGTTACGACGAAGATGGTAATTTTGTTGACGAAGATGGCAACATTGTCCAACTGTCAGTCCGTGCGAGAGCTGATTCTGAACATTCTAACAATTCGGATCTTGGTCAGAAGGAGCTGATCGTTGAAGTGAATATTGCTAAAGTCGAAAGCAGTTCCGTCATTGATATCGAATTCGGTAAATCGACCAGGGATATTTGGTGGGCTAAATTCAAACAGGGTCCAAAAGCATGGCCTGGTCTCTTGTGGGCCATGTTCATTCACGGTTTTAACTATGATATCATTACCTCTCAAACACAATCCAAGGATTTATTAGCTGGTGACTTAAGGAAGATGCACGGTTCATCTAAATACTACGATAACAAGATTGAATTCTTGTATTCTCTACTACAAGCAATTACTGCGGGCACTATGTCTTTTGCACATGGTGCTAACGACATCGCTAATGCCACTGGTCCTTTATCAACAGTGTATCTTGTGTGGTCCACCAACACAGTAGGGAAAAAAGCTGATGTTCCTCAATGGGTCTTGTGTTATGCTGCAGCTGCTTTGGTGATTGGATGTTGGACTTACGGTTACAGAATCATGAGCAATTTAGGGAACAAAATGATTTTGCAATCCCCTTCCAGAGGCTTTTCAATTGAATTGGGAGCTGCAATTACCACTGTCATGGCAACACAACTTGGTATTCCTGTGTCCACTACCCAATCAGCCGTTGGTGCTACCGTTTTTGTCGGGTTATGTAACCGTGAGTTGAAGTCGGTTAACTGGAGGATGGTTATCTGGTGCTACATGGGTTGGATCTTCACTCTACCAATTGCTGGTTTGATTGCTGGAATTCTCAATGCAATCATCATTCATGCTCCACGTCTTGGTGTCCAGTACGAATTAAGTTAGGAAAGTTACAGTAGGTAAATTATGAATATAAAATTTTGCAATTGAAATCCTAATTCTCATTTACGTGGAGAGCATTATAATATATTACGTAATACGTTTAAGATTGAATGAACAACTCGAATCGTAACCTTCATAATCACCGAAACTACCCGTGATTTTTCCAATTATGTCGTTCGAAGAAACTTACGATGCTACGTTGGATCTTTTATCCAGATTAGATCCTCGTCAGATCAACAAAAACTTAAATGATATATGTACTGTGCTTCAGAACAATAACAATGGCGATGAATTAGTTCAAGAATTACTCTCGTCAGTTGATGCACCTTTGCAAGTGGCCAAGTGTGAAGCTCTGGGAAAACAGTTCTTGTGCTGTGACTACAACCGTGACGGTGACTCATACAGGTCACCATGGAGCAACAAATACTATCCTGCTATCTCTGACGACGGTGAGCAACCTCCATTCCCGTCCACATTATTAAGACACCTCGAGGTTAAAGCCAACGACAGTTTTGATATATACCGTGATTTGTACTATGAGGGAGGAGGTATATCCTCGGTGTATATCTGGGACACTTCTGACAATGAAGACACCTTGGAAGATGGATTTGCTGGGGTAGTATTGTTCAAAAAAGAAACTGACGACAAGTCCGGCAAATGGGACTCGATCCATGTATTTGAGGTAATCCCTGAGAGTTCCTCAACTGCCATTTACAAGATTACCACTTCAGTTATTCTTGATTTACAAAGTCTGTCAAAGCTTTCTTTATCAGGAAACTTGACAAGACAGTTAGAGCAAACACAAAGCATTACATTGGACGTTGCTGTAAATTTGGAAACGAACCACTTGATTAACTTGGGGACGTTAATTGAAAAGGCCGAGTACAACATCCGTAACTCATTACAAGAAGTTTACTTTGACAAGTTAAAAGATGTCTTGTTAAAGGATTTGAGATCTGTTGGCGATCTTTCCGACAAGAAGTTGGAAGACTTGAGACACGAAGAGATAATCAAAGGCTTACTGGGTACAAGTTTGGGTAGTTAGTGCTGGATTTATACTAGTTAGAGCTAGTTAGAGCTGGTCTTTATTTCTTCCGTAGTCCTGAATATATTGAAAGGTCAATCTTCGCATCATCGTCTTCATCAGGATCAAGTTCATAGTCACTGTTATTGAGGGCATCGTCGAGAGGTGCCTCATGTAAGCTCACAGTGGACCCAGTTTCGAGGTTGTATACTGGTGCGGGTTCTTTGCGGGATTCTTCTTCACTCAAGGACGAAAGAACATTAGTCTTGACATCGTTAACAAAAGACCAAATAGATGTGCTTACCGTCTGAAGCATATCATCTCCACCACCAACAATAGGGAATTGGTCTAAAGGTCGTGATTTTGACTTTAGTGGTGACGAGGATATGCTACTTATGGAATCTTCTGAGGTTCGAGGCTGATATGACCTAGATGCCGTTGTGCTGTGCGACGGTAGATGGGTATTGCTATCATTGATATTCTTCTTGTTATTATGGGGCTGTTGGTTTTGATGTTGTTGAGGAATTAATGACTTTTCAAACTCATTCTGAAGCATGGTGTCGAATTGCTGAAGTAAATTCAATGGTTTCTGTAGGTTGTTCCAGAGTCTAGAATCTGACGTTGATGGCGGAGTTTCCTGTGGAGCAGTATTCAGTGATACTTTACTGTATGACGAGCTAAGTGTCCTTCGTCTTGTCTTATTTTTGGTACTAGCTATGGCTTCTTCGCGTGGGTTGGAGTCCTGCCTCTGATGTATGATCTTGTTATTGGAAACTTTTAATTCTTTGTAGAGAGATTTCTGAATGATTTCCCGAAGCAGATGTAGTTCTTTTTCATGTTTCTCGAGACGAGAATTCAAGCTGATAATTTTGTCCTTGATCTCAACGATACACATCTCCTTGAGGGCCAACAATCGAATCTGTTCATCAATATCAAGGGATATAAGACGCTCAATCTGCGGCAAAGGTACATCATAACTGTTTTCTTCAGGTTCCACTGGCTGACTAACGGGGCTAACGGCGAGGTTAAGGCTGATTATTTTGCTGCGCGATCTGGAACGCGTTAGAGACCGCCTTGAAGTCCCCAATTCTCTCTTCTGTGAGTTGTCCAACGTTAGCGTGTTAATATCTGGAGTAGCTTCAGTCATTCCAAGAAAATCACCGTAAATATGACCACTAATTGCGGACTCGATATGATTTGGATCTCGAAGTGGAGTTTTTTTTGATTGTCGCAGCCACCAAAAAGGTGTCACAAGAAATCAGGAGCGCGTGAGATTTATAAATTAAGTAACTTTTGAAATTGTACTAAATATCATTATCATTTCCAGATCGAATGGACCCGTCACTTTCTAAGTGCATTAATTGGACACTTCTTTTCTTAGTTACCCATACACCAAAGCCAATTTATTGGTCGAGTTTCCTAGCTCTTAATCCGTGGCTCAAAAAACGACTCTTGCAATTGGCTCCCGATGATGAGAATTTGCGCCGGCGATTGACGAAAGCAGCCAACTTCATCAGTTGTGTGTTCTTGTATCTTGCTAGTGCTGGCACTAGCAAGTTTCCCAAGGATTATGTACTGTTATATCTTTGGTTCATCTACTATGGAGAACTCAACACTCCATCAGCCCTGAACATCCTCATTTCTCCCCATATCTCACCCTATCTTAAGATCAGCAGCTACAACAACCGCTGGATTACCAAATTATACGAAAAAAAGGAGTTTGTATTTTACCCAGTAGTATTTGGTCAGATCCTTTCGAATTACCTTACACCAACCAAGTTCAAGTTGAATCAGCGCTACTTATCTTCGACCTTGAAGTCTCGTGTGCTCAATCCTATCTGGATCAATTACTCGCTTGGTTACAGATCACATTCGATTAATTGGTTTGGCTTGGGAAGAAGCTACATTTCTCACTATTGTTTTTTAGCTGCCACTATGTCATTGGTCTATTATAAACGGCTCCCAAACTTACTAGACTACTTTCAGAGCATTTTCAGAGCTGCCAGCTCATACACCAATTTTATTTATATCCCCAACTTGGTATCTATTTTTCTTATTTCCATCACTTCACCCTTGCTATCATGGACGAAGCCACGCTCAAGCAATGCCAAGTTCGTTTTTAAGACGTATATCAAGACTATTGGGGTGATTTCAGGGTTCATTAGTCTCTGGTTCAGTTCAGTTCCCAAGACACAACTCAATGCATTGAATTTGTATTTGTTCCGGGTGATATTACTTTCAAAGTGGCGGATTACTAAGGAAAACCATCCCACTTTCAGGAAACTTGGCTCTTCATGGAGCACAATTGAAGCAGCTGTTATGTGTATTGGCGTCTACAAAGTAATGAATTTAACTGATTACGTCTACAAGCCTCAGAACGAAGACGTCGAAGAATGTCAAATCATAAAACAAAAACCATTGATAAAGGGCATACGAAGAATTACAAACTAATATCCGCCAGCACCAGGGACGTTTTCCTTACCCTTCAACTTGTTCAACAAATCCTTGAAGCGTGATTTGTCTCTGTCGTCAGATTCTGGCAATTCACCGACACCATCAACTAATTCGCCAACACGGTCCCATAACGTACCTCTCTTCAAGAAACCGTCTCTCTTTTCCAAGAATTGTTCTTGTTCCTTTAATGCATCTTTGCTGTGTGCATCCTTTTTATTGTTGTAGTTGTCGTAGAAGTCATCAAGTGTTTGTTGAGCCTTAGAAATAATCAGTTCCTTCTTCTTGGAATTGGCATTTTCTCTCTCGGAGATTTCCAAGTCACGACGTTCCTTCCATTCCTTGAGGTGCTTTGATTCCCCTTCAAATTGCGGCGCAGCTTCACGCTCAAATTCATACTCTTCATATTCTTCCTCTGGTTGCTGTTCCGTTTTGTTCACATCCGGAAATTGTTCCTTGAACTCGTTGATCTCGTCATCACTGACGGCAAGAACTTCGTGGTCTTGATCGGTCTTGAATTCGTCACCGAGCACTTCATTTTCGCGTGACAAAAAGTCAGAGTCGCCAACGTCGCCGGCATCAACTGTGTCCAATTCTGGGAATTTATCAGCCATTTTTGAGGAATTTGCGGCTTGTGTTATTTGTAACTATAAGAACCAAGAACCAAAAAAAGTAACTGAAAGTATCTTACTGATCAATCCAATCAACGGTGACACTAAAGTTCGTAGATCGGAATTGAAACTCGTTTGAATTGTTCGAGTGGGTGAGGCGGTTGGGCGACATTTATCAACAAATTGCGACACTTGCGATACTTGCGACATTTTGCAACTATTGTACTTAGATTCTATATACTCTGACCGAGGTGTCGTTACTTCCTACACCCAACAATAACTTACCATCTACTGACTTTGTACTGAATGCCAACTTTGAAACCCTGTCTGCTGGAGTGAATTTTGAATCAATTGCATGCAATAATTCAAACTTTTGATCTATGACCTTGAAGATGGAAACTGCCCCGTTCTCCAAACCAACAGCAACAGTAATATTGCCGACGTTTTGCAATTCCTTGTAACATGATACAGAAGTAATTGCATCTTGAAGTGTAATCAGAGTAACTAGTTCGCTACTGTTGCCACTGACAACCTTCCATAACTTCAAAGTTTTATCTCTAGAACCAGTCACAAAATGCCCACTGTCTTGGGCCCATGCACAATCCCAGATGATTCTGGTATGGGCTTTGGCATTCAAATCCACCAATTCAAATTCACCCTCAGCAGCATCAGTCACCTTCCATAAACTGTATTGTCTATCACGAGAAACAGCAAGCAAATACTTTCCGTTAGGCGAAAACTCCATTCTAGTAATAGTCAAGTTATGGCCTTCCAACACTTGTTTGCTCTGCTGGAATTCCTTGTGAACGTTAAAAACTCTAATAACTGCATGCTTAGCTGAGTTAGAACGGCAGGATGAAGCGATTAGACCCTCAGGAGACACAGCACAAGCCGTTATTTCGTAACCATGACCGTACAACTTTTCAAGTTCTGGGAAAAGTGTATATCTCTGAAGATAGTCTTCTAATGGAGGAGCTTGCAATGAAGCCAACAAATCCTCCTGTTGTTCAATAGACTCAGCTTCCATATTACCAGCTTCCATCTGTTCGTTAGCTGCCTTGTTAGAAAGACCCAAGACTGGTAAGGAAGCAGATTCAGGTAAAGTTTCCACATTTACATCAATTCCACATAAGTTCCGTAAAAGGTTACCAATCGATTGAGTCATTTCAAATACCCGCAATATCTTTTCGTCACCACCAGAGATGAACTTAGATGGTGTGATATTATCAAGGCATATCATATCGTACCCGTGGATTTGAGGTCTGGCAAATTCGTGCCAGGATCTATGTTGCAGCCATGGAGCGTACAAACGCGAAGTCTGATCTAGAGAGGTGGCAGTAAAGTATGATCCATCGATCGACCATTTAAGATCAGTGACTTCTCTCACGGCACCCGTTACAGCGAGAACCGATTCAAATACCTTACCATCCTGTGACTTATACATTCGGAAAGAACCAGTTTTACCGTTAGCCAAGATAAATTGAGTATTGCCATCCAAGATCCAAAGACATGACCAAAATCCTCCAGAAGCACCAGTGGCCGTGGATGCACCTTTGATCGACAACTCACCTAATCGATTGACACAGCACCAGATCCCAGAGTCGATATCCATTTCCCAGACCATCAATGCAGTGTCCGCAGAGGATGATAATAACTGAAGCTTTCCCTTAGGATCTGGGTGCCACTGCAAACCCGTCACCCAATCATCGTGACCCATTATCAATGCTTCAAATGCAAATGCACATCTCGTATTGCCTATAGCAAATTTGTACTGTTTGTTAGACAAGAGAATCAACTTCAGTTCGTCCTCATCAGAGTCATCAATCAAACCATTAAGTCTGAGACGCCACAAACGGATATACCTGTCCTGTGAGCCACTGGCCAAGACGTAGTTATTGGTACCTTCTTGTACAAAGACAAGGCATTTGATCCAGTCTTCGTGGCCCGTAAGAGTTGCTGCTGGTACAGCATCTACGTCAGCAAAATTGAACGTATAGATATAAAGTTGAGCTGTGGTGCCTCCAACTGCTAATACGTAATTGTTGTCTTCAATCTCCTGGAGGGCCAATGAAAGTGGATAAAAGTTATTCTTCACCTGAAAACCATGTGCTAACACAAACTCGTTACCTTGGTACTTCCACACACCAATCTGACCATCTGCACCACCAGTACAGAATATAGTAGCATTTATCACTGCAAGACAAGTGATGGAATGAGTATGGAATACAAGACTCTTTTTCAAAACATATTCCCCTTCTAATTCATCCCACACACCAATTTGACCATCCTCTGAAATAGAGATAAGAAAAGTAGAATTTGGTATGAACTTCACTCCGGTGACTTCAGCAGTGTGATGTTTAAGAGTAGTATAGACACCTTTGGTGTTTAGAAGTGGCTGCCATAAAGCCACGGTTTTTCCAGCTCCAAATGCAACAACCTTATTGGTGGGATTGTAGTCAGCCACATTTGATTGTTTATTTGCTCCAATGAAAATAGCGTCTTGCGTAACCATAGTCCAATGTTTCCAAATGGGTGCAAAGCGATGCTTTGGATTTTTCTGTAAATTTTTACCCGGAAAATGGGTAATGAGATAGAGGTGTACCTGTGCAGGCTATTCCAAACACCATACGCGCGATAAATTCTCCGACTTCAGGTATTAATCTAACAACACTAAGAACTATGGTTTCAGCGTAAGTTTGGGATATGATATGAGTTTATGGTATTGCAAATACTAACAGCTAAGCGTATTACTTATACAAAAAGCTACACCAGGAACAATCACTCAATTTCACGATCAGTTATCGAACGAGTTGCCTACATTGAGAGGAGAGTGGTACTTTAACTTCAAGATCTTTCGTAACAATGCCTTTCTGGTGCCACCCGATCAAACAGATGATAAAGTTCCTGAATCAAAATTCTTGTACACATTTGCCCCGTCATATCTCCACGACTCAACCATTACACTTATTAATAAACGCTCTACGGGTGTCCTTACGAATAACTTTCAAGAGGAAATAGGCGATCTCAAAATGGGAATATCGTCAGCAGTATTAAGCATTCCGGATAGCCATCTTCATCACGGTGCAGCTACGGGATTGAACGATTCGTTTGACAAATTTGTTTCGCTGAAACTTCAGAGTTTGTGGGTACAGAGACAAGTAATCAGAGGCGATGGAGGCCAAATATACCAATTAGAAAATGGAAATTTGACAATCAGAACCTCTAATGTGTTTTTACACGGAAATTTTAGAGGATTATTGATCCAAATCGAAGTAAAGTCTTCATCCTCACCAGTTGAAGAAACAATTGCTCAAATTCGAGCAAAGTACAATATTCCCGATGGACTTCTCTCCTGTGACGTATTGGATGTAAACCATTTGGACCAATATGGCGACTTGTGTCTTCAGTATTCCAATATCTTAAACTTTTAGTTGCAAACTTAACTGTCCTGCACATAGTCTTCTCACGACCTGTTGACATTGGGAAGACATCGGCCATATGTAGTCACAGACTACCACGAAATTTCATGAAAAAGACATTTACTTATGTGACGGTAACTTAAGGAACCCCAATATTGCGCCGTCATAAAGTTAATATGAAAGTTTACACTTGCAAGCAATCCATCTATAAAATATTAGTTATCACAATCCATTGACATTATCACAAATATTTCATCTTATGATAAATGGATCTTGAGTACAATATAGGCTCAATCTCGTCTTAGGTTATATGATCCCAGGTTGACCTCCATTCTTTCCACTACAGTAGCAGAAAGATCGATTGGCAGCTTAAGCAGGCAACATTTGATTGTGTGCAATACCGAATAATTACCTAATTTCTTAAGTAAGCACATGCATCACATTCTCAATATTATCCTTCCAAATTTTTCAGGCGATGAGACTCAAAGATCCATCGCGATCCATCTAACCAGAATGGCGACCAGGAAGAATAAGCACGACAAAGCTCTGAGACGCTCACAGCGTCAAAAGGAAGAAGAAGAAATCGTCAAATTACAACAACGAATTGACGAATATGATTCTAAAACTGACGAAAAATCCACCACTCAATTTAGTGACCTTCCAATTACTGAAAACACTCTCAAGGGTTTGAACGAATCGGGTTTTCTTTCTTTAACTGACATTCAAAAGAAAACAATTCCTACTGCATTAAAAGGTGAAGATCTCATGGGAACAGCCAAAACAGGTTCGGGTAAAACGCTTGCATTCTTGATCCCAGTCATTGAAAAATTGATCCACAATAAAATCACCGAATTTGATGGGTTGGCAGCTTTAATTGTGTCCCCTACAAGAGAATTAGCTGTTCAAATTTTTGAAGTCTTGACTAAGATTGGTAGGTACAATACGTTCTCGGCGGCCCTTGTTACCGGGGGTAAAGACATCAAGTATGAAAAGGAAAGAGTATCGCGTATGAACATCTTGGTCGGAACTCCGGGTAGAATCTCGCAACACTTAAACGAAGCTGTTGGTATGGAAACATCCAACTTGCAGGTTTTGGTGTTAGATGAAGCAGACAGATGCTTGGATATGGGATTCAAGAAACAAATCGACAATATTATTGGCCATTTACCTCCAACCAGACAAACTTTATTATTCTCCGCGACCCAATCGGAAAGTGTTAAGGATTTGGCGAGATTATCGTTGACTAACCCCAAAAGAGTTGGTATCTCTTCGGACCAAGAGCTCAGTGCCACTCCAGAATCATTGGAACAATTCTATGTAAGGATACCGTTGGATGAAAAGCTTGACGTCTTATGGTCATTCATTAAATCGCATTTGAAGAGTAAGATCTTGGTATTCTTTTCTTCGTCCAAGCAAGTTCAATATGCTTATGAGTCTTTCAGAACCTTGCAGCCAGGTATATCATTAATGAAGTTGTATGGCCGTAACAAGCAGACTTCTCGTTTGGAAACTACTGTCAAGTATTCCCGTGCTCAATACGCTTGTCTTTTTGCAACTGACATTGTTGCAAGAGGTTTGGATTTCCCTGCGATCGATTGGGTTGTCCAAGTTGATTGTCCAGAAGATCCGGCCACATATGTACATAGAGTGGGACGTGCCGCCCGTTTTGGACGTGAGGGAAAGTCATTGTTGATGTTGTTGCCATCTGAAGAAGAGGCAATGCTTAAGAGATTGAAAGTTAATAAAATTGAACCAAAATTCATGAACATTAAGCAGAAGAACAAGAAGACAATCAGACCTCAATTGCAATCCTTATGTTTCAAAGATCCAATGTTGAAGAATTTGGGTCAAAGGGCATTTATCTCCTATTATCGGTCGGTCTATATTCAAAAGGACAAGAATGTGTTCAAGGTGGATGAATTGCCTTCAGAAAAGTATGCCGCTTCCTTGGGATTGCCAGGTGCACCAAAAATTAAGATAAAGGGCGGCATCGCCAACAAGGAAAAGAAGAATGCCTCGCGTCAATTGATTGCCTTAAAGAAGGCCAACGATGACGGTGAGATTTTAAGTGATGATAAGAGCAAGGTGAGAACCAAGTATGATAGAATGTTTGAAAGACAAAACCAGACTGTTTTATCTGAAAACTACTTAAATCTAACTGGTATTAAGGATGAAGAAAGTGAAGAAGAAGACTTTATGACAGTTAAGCGTAAGGATCATGAGTTGAAAGAAGAGGAATTGCCGGACTTGACCATTCCAGTATCAAAGAGGCAGGCAAAGAAGGCACTTTCTAAAAAGGCGCTGCTTTCATCAAAGGGAAATGCAACCAAGTTGAAATTTGATGATGATGGTGTTGCCCACCCAATTTATGAGCTTGAAGACGAAGAAGATTTCAAGAAGGCAGGTGATGCCAAGGTACAGAAGCAAGCATTTGTGTCCAAGGAAATTGAAGCCATGAATGAAGCTGATAAGGAAGACAAAGCCACGGCTAAGAAAAAGAGACAAGAAAAGAAGAGAAAGAGGAAAGAGCTTGAAAAGAGTTGGCAAGAAGAATATGACAGTGACAGTGAAATTGATTTGGAACGTGACATGGAGTATTCTTCTGAGGAAGAACCCGAGTCGAAGAAGCCTAAGTGGTTCCAGAACGACAAACATAAGCAAAAAGATGATAACCAGATTGTGGAACTTGATGAGCCCGAGACATTGGAAGATTTGGAATCGTTGACTGCCAGTTTATTGGCTCGTTAAGACATACAATTACATAAAAGTAATAATAGAATGTATATTAGAAAGTATCTTTATTTGTGTTAGTTTATGATGGGAGTTGCGACAATCTTTTCCTCTACTTCACCGAGACGAAACAATTTACCCTTTATTGGAACTCCTTCCTCATCGATATGCTCCAAGTCGGCATTGTTTGTTTCTGCTTGTAATACTACTAACTCTTGGAGGAATGACGATGGGTTCCCTCTAGAAGTAGCTAACTGTATGTCCGAGCCCAAACTGATGGAGATCTTACCAGACTGGTGGATGTTGAGTCTTCCAACCTGACCACGGATCAGAGGTTGAGTAGATGATGCAAGAGCGGATTTGATTTCGGGTTGGATGGTTTCTGGTTCGTAAACCGGCAACTTTTTAGGTAAATGGAAGGCAATATACTTGTTTTCTGATGTAGTAAGAGTGTTAAACTGGGTGACCAAGTCGAGGATATTCTGGTGGTCCTCAATGAGTTTGGACTGCTCTGGATCGACCGGTAAAGACAAGATTTCTTCCAGCGGTTCGTTTTTCACCCCGTTAGGTTCTATCATAGGAGTAGCAGTGGGTTCTCTGCTAGCAGTAATTGAGCTCAGTTCCAGCCTGGCTTGAGATGAACTCAACAGTGGATCGTCTCTCACCGGTCTCACAGGGAACAGGACCGTCTCTTCGTCGTCGAAACGGTATTCCTGGGTCATATTAATCTTGGTAGGATCATCTTCAATTTCATCTTCATCTGCCTCAAATCCATCAGGTGTGGTCAGCTTGGATCTATCCTTAAGCTTCAAATTCTTCAAGAATTCCGGCGTTGGCGAAACCGAGTTGAATGTCAGATCGGCAGTAAGACCTAATTTGGTACCTGATGCATTTCCAATCGACACCGAACCCAGCAGCAACGGTCCTGAAGACACTAGATGTGTTCCTGCGTAGTTATTACGTCCACCACGTCCACGGCCCCTTGTTCCTCCTCTGCCACCACGTCCAGCAGGAGCTCGAGGCTGAGGTTCTTCGCGCTTGACCTGAACCGGTGCATCTTTGTCACGCTCTTCCTTGGTCTTTCTGGCAACTACCTTTGGCTTGAACCTAAGCGATGGTTTAGCGCTGGGTGTCGTTTTTTTCGAGCTGAGTGAGTCCAATCTGTCCATGTCTGAACCTTAGTTTGATTTGGTTTGGTGTCACAAAAATTCGCACTTAAAGTCATCTCGAAACTCGCGATGAGTTTTTCACCAACACTAAGAACCATGGACAGAGATTCAGATCTTGACGAAATAGACGCCTTTGATGCCAACAGACAGAGAGTGTTGTTGGAACAAGCAGGAGAATATGGCAGAAGTGAAGATGAGGACGAAAGTTCTGAAGAAGAAGTGATGGGAATCCATGAAGATGAAGATGAAGATGAAGACAATGAAGACGAAGATCTCGAGGATGTGGAAGGAGAAGATGACGAAGTAGATGAAAAGGGATGGGGTGGTAGATCGAACTACTACGGTGGCGATGACGTATCTGATGAAGAGGATGCTACACAGATGACCGAAGAGGCTATGAAACAACAGAAGAAACATCTCCAGGACCTCGCCATTGACGACTATGTCGATGAAGATATGATGGATGACTGGAAAAAGACTTCTGAAGCTGAAGAGAAACCTGTGCAAGTGGCAGTCGAGACTGGTTCGCTCGATAAACTCGATGATAAGGAACGTTTTGAGTATTTGACTCAATCATTTCCCGAATTCGTACCGCTTGTCCAAGAGTTAACATCATTGGAACCGCTATTAGTTGAGTTCAGCGACAAGACAGACAAGATCAGTAATATAAAGAGGATTGCATTACTGGCATATTTGGGATCGATAACGAGTTACTTTGCAATTTTTGCCGATAACTTGAGAAGCGGTGATTCCTTTACTATGAAAGATAATCAAGTTATGGAGTCCATTTTGAGCTCCCGAGAAGTTTGGAGACAGGCTGGT
Source organism: Teunomyces lycoperdinae (assembly GCA_030574955.1). NCBI lineage: Eukaryota > Fungi > Ascomycota > Pichiomycetes > Serinales > Debaryomycetaceae > Teunomyces > Teunomyces lycoperdinae. The sequence continues at coordinate 36,590 of JAJMFY010000038.1, forward strand.
GAATTGAGAGAAAGAGATGAATTTGTTGATGCCAGAGAAGAAATAGAAAGTGAAAGTGAAGAAAAAGATCAAGATCAAGATGACGATCAAAGTGAAGAACTCGAGGACCAAGAAGTTGAAGAAGAATTACCAGAAGAAGATGATGATGATGAAGAGGACGAAGAGGACGAAGAACAAATCAATATTGATACCAAACGTGCCATCAAAAAGGTTGCTAGAAAACCTATCTCCGAATTTACCGAAAGTATCGACGATGTGGATATGGAAGATAAGCAACGCCGTAGACGCACGCTCCGTTTCTACACTTCTAAGATTGACCAGGCTGCATCAAAGAATGCTGAACGTTATTCTGGTGATTTAGATCTTCCATACAGAGAAAGATTGTTTGAAAGACAACAGAGAATGATTGAAGAGGCGAGAAAGAGAGGCTTGGAGTCTAAGGATACCTTGGGTGAAGACTTTGGATCTGAAGACGAAAGGTTGGCAGACGAAATCACGCATGCAGACGACGACTATTACACCAGTCTCAAGCAAGACAAGCAAACTAAGAAGGCTCTTCGTCGTGAAGCTCACGAAGAAGCAGTCAAGGCAGCAAAGGAAGGTAAGTTAGAAGAAGCGCTGGAGTCCGTGGGAGATGATGGAAAACGTGCCATCAACTACCAGATCCTCAAGAACAAGGGTCTTACGCCTCACAGAAAGAAAGAGAACAGAAATTCGAGAGTCAAGAAGAGAAAACAATACGAGAAGGCTCAAAAGAAACTCAAGAGTGTCAGGCAAGTTTACGACGACTCCAAGAGAGGACCTTACGAGGGGGAAAAGACTGGTATCAAGAAGGGTTTGTCAAGAAGTGTCAAGTTGGTATGAGTTTATATTTAATAGTATTTATGTATATATTAACGACTGAAGGCAATATCATCAATTCTCAAAATAGACTTCACACATTCAGAGGCCAATGAAATTGCACTAGTACTCACCAATACTGGCTGTAACACATGCTCATCATAAATGTTGGATGCACCGGCTCTTCTAACTGAAATACCAGCGTTCTTTTCGCCATTTTCGTGTCTGTTTCTTAAGTCAGTGACAACGTTGATGGGGTTCAACCCAGCGTTTTCTGCCAAGGTAGTAGGAATGACTTCCAAGGCTTGGGCAAATTCCTGGTAAACAAATTGTTCAACACCAGATAACTTGGTGGCTTCCTTCATCAATATTCTCGATACCTCGATTTCTGGTGCACCACCACCGGCAATCAAAGCCTTTTGCTTCACCAAACATCTGATAACACACAAGGCATCGTGAATGGATCTTTCAGTTTCATCCAAGACTAAGTTGTTGGCACCTCTCACTATAACACTAACAGTTGGCTTGACGTTCTTGGAACTGATACCTGTTATTTTGACAATCTTAGAACCCAGCGATTCAATCTCTTCGATCAAGTCAGCAGAGCCTAATCTGTCTTCGGTGAAATTGTCGATATCTGCAATTGGCTTGCAACCGGTAGCCTTCGACAAAAATTCAATTTCGTCTCTTTCGATGTCTTTTATAACAAGAATATTCAACTTGGACAAGAAGTGCAATGCCAAGTCATTGACTGCATCTCTTAATATGGACTTCTGGATCAACAACACGTTACACTTAGCCTTCTTGATCTTTTTACAGATATTCAACAAGTATGCTCTTTCTTCTTTCAAAATCTTGTCCATTTGTCTGTAATCGTTGACAACAACGTTGTTTTCCATATCTGGTTTTGGTGGAGATAATTGAAACTGGATCAACCCGATCTTAGCCTTTTCGATTCTTGTTGGACCGCCAGCATTCTTAACAACATTCTGGGTCAATACAACACCGTTTATGAGTTCAGTATCTTCAATGGTTCCACCTACCTTCTTGATCAAACGAATATCGTTCAAATCCACGTTGGTGGCGTCTTCGTTAGTGACCTTAAGAACCGAGTCAACAGATAATGGAGCCAACAATGACGAATGCTGAGATACAATCTTGGAGGATAACGAAGTGGTTGCTGCTCTGATTAACAGTTCTCTGTCATCCAAACTAATCTTGTGACCCATTTCCAACAAGATTTCACACGATCTATGTGCAGCTCTCTGAAAAGATTCAGCAATCAAAGTTGGATGAATGCCCTTGTTGAGCAAACGTTCAGCAGCACCCAAGAAAGAACCAGTCAAAATGGCAACAGATGTAGTACCGTCACCAGCCTCCACATCCTGTGCTGCACTGACGTCAACCAACATTCTGGCGGCAGGATGCAACACTGCCATGTGCTTCAAAATGGTAGCACCGTCGTTGGAAATGATGATCTGACCCGATTTAGTCTTAATCATCTTGTCCATCCCCTTGGGACCAAGCGACGTTCTAATGGCATCCGATACGGCACGGGCCGCTAAAATGTTACTTCTGCGGACTTCCTGTGGTTTTTCCTTGTCCTTAAACGTAGCGTTAGATGGAGCGGCTCTTGGTTGCAATTGGGCCATTCTTATATTCTATAATCTCACGCGGGAATGACTGAATAATCGGTGTCGGTTCACGGTTTTGATGCTTTTTGAATTTTTCATGGAATCCAGAACGCAAAAAAAAAATAGGAACTGCAGGCAAATATGGTAACCGAACGACCCTTCTCTCACCTTCTTCACTTAAAAGATGAGTAATGGGGTTAATCCTCGTAGCTAATTAGGAATCCTCTCGTGTACAAATAATGACTCAGGATTATGCTGTGTTTGAAGATATAAAGCTTTCGAGAGAAGAAGTGTTAGCTACGTCATACTCCAGATGGTATGACAAGTTTCAACAATATTCCATTGATTCGGTGATTTTGCGGCCATTACCAAGAGTATTTTTACAGTACTTGGAATCAGATAGCATTAAACTTCCTGGAACTAATCCACAAGTTGAAATTAACAGCGACAATGAGTACAGTGACTGGGAAGGTGATGACAACAATGAAAATGGAGAAGAAAGTGGCACAGAAGAAGAAGTCACAGTACAAGACTTCTTATCATTACATGAAGCGATTGCGAAGGGTGTGGAGACGTTAGGAGGCCAAATAACTCCAAAACTTAACTGGTCGGCGCCCAAGGATGCTAAGTGGATCCTTCCAGGAAACACTACTCGTTGCAATTCTGTCAACGACATCTACTTATTGTTGAACGCATCCGATCATATTGTCGATGACTTAGACGCGCCATTTTCGGCGGTTGATGGTGATCATAATGACAACAACAACACAAATGATGTGGACTACGAGTTAGTTCTCCGCAAATGGATCGATATCAATCCAGCTCTTGAGTTTCGGGTTTTTGTTTCCAATAATCAGATTATTGGAATCTCACAACGTGACTTGAACCATTACGAATTTTTAGCTGACTTGCAAAACAAATTGAAGGATAAGATCGATAACTTTCTCCGCGACAAAATCATACCGCAGCTTGGATTGTCAAAGTTTATTATTGACGTGTATGTGCCACGTCCATTTAATCGGGTGTTAATTGTTGATATAAATGCCTTCTCCCGTAAAACAGACCCATTACTTTTCACGTGGCAGGAATTATTAACCCATGATCTGGAACAGTACGAAATACGTTTGATCAATGAGACTAATCTCGGTCGGTTCTCTAAGAAGGAGTATAGTGAGAGTCATGTTCCACTTGACGTAGTCGATGCAAGTTTAAGTACCGATGCCATGGTTGAATTGGCTCGTGAATGGGAGAAACTTCAGGCAAAAGGTTCATAATGGTTGACGTTAGTAAAGTTTTCCTGGTGGCACCGTTTATTTTCTTCTTATGTTCCGGTAATACTGGCGTTAACTCCTCCACGTCTTTGGGGACACCAGACGCGGTGCACCCCAACTTTTTTTAGATTTGAGCTTTAAGTATTGTCGGGGACTTTTCCTATTTAGGAAATGAGCCCGCACACTTCCCACCAACATTGCCCCAGCATTTTTTTAAGCTCTCGGACCTGATTGATGCGATTCGGTTGCATTTATAACAGGGAGTTCAGTCCAATTGTGCTCTATAACAGACCATACCACTCACATGCCAATCGAACTAACCAAAGAAAATATATTTCTTCCGGAATACAGAGGAAGATTAACCGAAGGGATCACATACAACCCTGCTAATAACACCCTTCTTTGGGTTGATATTATTGCTGGTGAGGTTCACCGGGTTTCACTTGAAGATCCCAGTGGAACCCATGAATTTTTAAAGTTTGACGACAAAGCTGAAACAGTTGGCGCCATTACATTAACTACGAACAATGACGTAGTATTGGTGTGTGCCAAACATGGCATTGCCAAGGGAAACTTTGGGGAGGGAACCATTGAATACTTTTTCAAATATCCGCACGATACTAAGCGACTTCGCTCCAATGACGGGATCATTGACCCTTGGGGACACTTGTGGATCGGGATCATGACTGATTTTCCTGGGGGTGAAGTTTTGCCTGAAGGTAAGCTTTACCGTATTAACTGTCATGATCTCTCCATCAAGGAAATGATTACTGATCCTATTTTGATCCCGAATGGATTGTCTTTCACCCTCGACGGCAAGAAGTTAATTTGGACTGACTCGCTTACATTTACGATCTGGCAGTTTGACTACAACCACATAACCAATACTTTGTCCAATAAAAGACCCTTTTTTGAATCCAAGACGACATTTCCCAATGCAGACAGCCCCGAACCCGATGGATTGACCATGACTAAAAACAATGAGATCTACTCTGCAGTATTTCTGACGAGCACGGTAGTGCATTTAGACCCATCGGGTGTCGTGAAAGAAAAGTTCGTATTGCCTGCACTGCGGATCACCTGCGTGACAGTCGGTGGCCTTGACGACAATGAATTGTTTATCACAACAGCGCATGAAAACTTGGGCGATCCACAAGCATCCATTGATGCATCTCAAATTGAGGGCGACTTAGGCGGATTCGTCTACAGAGTCAAGTTGGACAAGACTTTATGTGGTAAAAATAGGAACATTTGGGGTGGCAAAATCTAACTGATCTTTGCTGCATAGGTATGATGATCTTGCACGAAATTATGAAACAGACCTTATATTCGTTTTTATTTTTGAAAGAAATTCAATTAGTAAGGACAAAAAAAAGAATTATTAATTTTTCATATATGATGTCTTATTGTTCAAAAAATTAACATATGTTAAAATACACAAAAATAAAAGGAGACAATTACACAAAGATGATTTGACTACAACAATCAAATTTTTCTTCGGATTTACGCACTAAGGCAGGTAGCTGCAGTAATGCAAGCTGCAGGACGCATCATTCTCATGACCTGGAACACCCCATTACACAATAAGTATTTTTTTCTCGATACTAACAAGAGGTCGTAAAGAACGTTGTCTGAATTTTTCACCTATGAAACTTAATAAAGCAAACATTAAAAGAATGAGCGCAGACACAATCAGACAAGTTTCAGAATAATTCTAGACAAATAAAACAGCAAAGGACGACATGATGCGATTTTGTTTAGTAAAAGAAGGCCAAACCGCATTACACTACTGGTAGGAGTTTCATAAAGTTACTGTAGTCGGTGATCACAGTCGGTTACTTCCTTACAAATTACGATGCAGTATTATTTTTTTCATTTTTAGTAATATTTTCTTCTATTTTGTGGTTTGACTTTTGAGTGTTACGATTTGGCCTTGTTCTCGATTCCTGCACAGCTATTTCAAGCCTTGAAGTTCCATAACCCACTTCACAGAACCCCAAAATTTAGTTCTGGGAAATTTTTCGAATACGGGCTATAAATTCCTCAATTAATAAATTCTGCTCTATACCACCTTGTCGTAAGTCATTTAATTTTAAGTTCATTATTGCCAACTTATTTTCTAGAGTTTCTTGTGGATCTTGCAAAATTGTTATTAGTGTCAATAAATGAAATTGTAAGCTTTTCTCCTTGAGCATACCTTGTATTACTGGATCATTAGCTATTGTCAGAAATAAATGATCGGCATCTTTATCTTCTGATTTTACTGAATGTAACTCCTTTGGTGTTTGAGGTTCCGGTAAGGTTGCGTCGTGGGTATGTAATACGTCTTTGAAACATGATGCTGAACAGTAGCCAGCTAAACATTTGGGGCACTTGTATTTGGCCTCATTTTGGTTGCAGAATGTGCAGATCATACGAATGGTGTAGTCCTGTATGTAAAGCTAATAAGAGAAAGTAGCGAAGTTGTTTGAAATTCCATCAACGGAATTTGGTTTTCTTTTGATTTAAAATTTTTGTACGTGACTTTTTTCTAGTAGCGATGAGAGTCACACAAAAGTAGTATGGGCGTTAGCGTACCGAAAAGAGAACTATGCAGATTTTAGCCGTTGGGAGCACTTTGCATACAGGAGAAAAAAAGAAATATTAGGAAAGCTATACTGAAGGGACCTATGGGATTGGACGATAGTAGGGCATATCAGAGAGGCTTGTATCTCATTAAGCACAGTGCAACCCTGAATAGATGTTATTGTCTAGGAATATGTAGCAGTACTTGAATCATGCATTGTTCTTATTACAAACGTATTGATTGGCTTTATTGCGCCCTGTTTCGAATTGCTATTCTTAAACAACTAATCCATGATTAAGTTCAACAAATGCCATCGGATTTATTTTGCCCTGATCGCCTGAGGTAAAAAAATATAAAATTTATGTTTTGTGTAACGTGCTCTTGACACTCCCATCGAGCAACTGATTTTTGATTTTGCTTGGTTGTACTCTACGCTATAGTCGTCACATCCCAAAAAAACAATTGCTTAAAAAAATAATGTAAACAAAAAATAAAAGTTGAAGAAAGTATTCGTTATTCATTATCATATATGCAGATTAATATAATACGCTCGCGTAAAGTTGTTGTTGTTGATAGAAATCTATTTTCAGCTCCTGGTACTCATTATCATAGTAGTAGTAATATAACGGCTGCTGAACTGGTTGCACTGGTTGCACTGGTTGCACTGGTTGCACTGGCTGAACATATGTTGTCAGTGCAACTTTTCTTCTTTTCGTGAGAACTTCATTTTCGTATGGAGTTAATGGCGTCAATGTGTGCACTGGGTTAGAACCGGGGATAGAAAACGAGATGCAATTAGTCAACGGAGATGAGAGACATGGGGAGAATGTAGAGGGTTTTATGCAATGAGGTGTAGATGCAGTAGTTGTAGCAGGAGTTGTTGCTGCAGGAGTTGATGCTAATTCTGGATTGACCAAGTCTTTATACGACAAGGTAATGTTGCTTGGGATAACCATGAGAGAGTCCCAAAAATGGTTTTCGTAGTATAGTTTGGCAAATGATAACTTATAGTCGAGGCAGGAAAGGAAGTATGTTTCCATGTCATTGATCAATTTAACATCAAGGCGAATTGGCATATTCTTCAAGTGATCCTCATTTAATGTACTATCAATGATATTAAGCCAGGTTTTAAGAGTATAGCTCTGATCATCATATGACTTGTTCGAAAGAATTAATGCAGTTACCATTAAATAGAGAACCATTTTTTCGTTTTGTTCTTCACGTTCATAATCGTCTGAGTTCTGGGTGGCCACAATTTCGTTCTGGTTGTATTTGTATAAGTAGTACAAACTTATCAACACATTGATAGAAGAAAGTTGCGAGTTGTAAATTAGTCTGTGAATAAAATAACCATACTTTTGACAAAATTGGTTCAGTTTGGGCACAATGCGATGTGGTTGGTTATGCTTTATTATACACCACACTAATCTTATGTACTCTGTATGTTCTATCATCCTTGGGGTGTGTGGAATTGGAAGCTAGGAATCATTCTCCATTATATGTGTATAAGATTACATGTGTCGTGAAATTTAGTTACAAAAGGAGGTTAAAAAATATTTCCTTGTTTCAATTACAGCTTATGAACACAGCTTAAAATTGAATAATACAGGTATTTTTTAAATGCAGTCATCAAAAGAAATAGCTTCAAAAAAAAATGGTTAGGTGGAAATAAGAATTAAGATTCAATCACAAATGGAGAAATTGTTTTTGGAAAACCCCAGAAGTTCAAATTGCGAGGTTAGTTTCCAAAGTCCGAACTTTAGGTTACTAACTTATATTTCTATGTGAATGTATTGGATAAACTTTAGCAGTAAGATAGTATTGAGAGAACTACATTTATGTTCAGTCATTTCACAACTATTACTGCCGTAAATCTATCTCTTCTTGGATCGCGATCGGTCACATTCACCCCTCCTTTTTTGCATCCCTCTTCCTCTTTACAAGAAAAAGCAACGACCTTATTGCTCTCAATATATTGAAATTGAAATGTGTGGGTAGATTCAAGCCTGAACATATAAAAATATGCTCAGGCAAGAATATTTTTCAGGACAAGGACTGGTTTATTTTAGATTCAATTTACATATTTTTATTTTTTTGCTGCTACTTGCGATCTTGAAACCTCCTTTGTTTCTTAGTCATTTGTGATGTGTAAGGCTTGGGTGTACACCGCCCAACCTTAACGCAAAAATCTTTGAAGAGTTCCGCCTCGGCCTATGTATCACCCTGCAACAGTAATTTCATTATTACAAAGCAAGCCGAGTACTTTTACTATCTATCAATGACGTAAGTTATGCTAGTAATATGATGTAAATAATATGACATTCAGTGCACACGGTCACTGAAATTATATCCGTAAGCGTGTGTCATTTCACCTCATCCTGCCTACTCTTCGGATAAAGCTACTTTCGGTAACATTTGCTCATCATGTGCAACAATTCTAGTATGTCGTTTTATTTTGGAAAGTATTATTAAGGTATTGTGTGTTGGGAGTTACGTAAGCAATCATACAAGAAAATCATGTGCTGGTTGTTTTTTTACTCTCGAAAAGACTAAACCGTTTTGGATAAATTACCGCGAGTGCTGTGCAGCACCAAAGAAAATAAAGGAATACTTAAGGTAAGTGCACGACTTTCTTCTTTCAATGTTTCTAGAGATTTTTTCGTGCTGGTCTTGATTTATTCCTTATACTCCGGATTATCCTGTGCCTGTCGAACTGTTGCTGTTTTTTGAAACATCGACCGCGCTTTACCAGCCATTTATCACGTGATGTATCAGAATTTGATATGGCCTAGTTATGAGCAAATCTAGTTTTATTTTTGGTCATAGCCCAGTTATATGTCCATGGGTCGTGACCATTACGTGAAAAAAACGATTATATAACTCGCGTCTTGACGTTGTGACAACATTATAACAGTCTTTCTAGAAGTAATGCCATCCTTACGATATTTCAGGTGGAAGAAAGTTCACTACTATCTCATTCCGCTAGTCGCGCTTGTCGTCTGGTGGGGCATGCTTATAGCTATGTTGGCAGCATGGTCTATCCAGGGACATCCGGATTATTCCTTTATGGATCAGTCGAAGAAACAGTTTCCAGTATATTTGTCGGATATAGGAGCTACCAACTTAAAACCATTGTTTATTAGTTGTGCCGGGTTCCAGGCAATATTCTTTGTTGGAACGCTTGCCATGGAATACTACTTGAGAACGCATAAGCAAAAACTCCAACCATGGGTCAGTGATAAACAGGAAAAGTTCTCAATCTGCAGTATTGTATGTGCTATACTAGGTCAGTTGGGGATTTTATTTGTCTCTATTTTTGACACTAATTCATTTCATCCAGTTCACATCTCCATGGTGGGAATTTTCATTGCATTCAGTTTCTTTGCATGTGTGTTCAACTTCATGAACTCGTTTATTTTCGGTAACTTTCCTGACAGGTTACTGCCTTATCACGAACGGGTCAAGTTTGGTCGCCACCGTTGGGCAAACTTGTACATGGTCTCATTTTTCTGTAAGTGCATCTGGTTGGTTGCTGCCGCTGTGTTTGCCCTTCTTTTCGGGGTCTTGATGGGTCGTCACCATGACAGTTTGAGCGCTTCATTTGAATGGACTATATTATTCTGGTACGGTTTGTTATTGGTGCTTTGGTCAATTGACCTTTTCCCCTCTGCAGTCAGACACTACCAGATCAGACACCCAGAACTTTATACATCTCCCGAGCCTCCGATATTCAAGATGGAGTCTGAAGACGAGTCACGTGACTCGTCGGCTACAATGGCTCAACATTTCCCGAACCAGAGTATTCCAGAACTGTTTGTTACATCGGTGCTGCCTCCACAATCAAGCCGGCATCCCTCCCCAAATTGAATAAGCCTATTCCATATGCATAACAATACTGTATAATAGATGGCGGGATATCCTTCCAAATACACAACAGCTTAGTAATTAAAAGTACACTAACGGAAAATTTTTTTCAAAGTAAGGCGTTTCTATAACCGTTTCGCACTCAAGCGGAATTTGTTCTGCTGGTATAAAGCCGTGTAATTGCAACCGTTACATCGCATCTGTAACCAAATTAAAAGGCAGCTCAATAGAGGAATTTAGATTATAGTTTATGTTACAAAAAGCAATGGTTTCGGAGAAACAAGAGACATTGTCGTTTAATGAGCAGTCCCCGCTGCCTAGCTCTGCCGACCAACACTCTGTATCGTTGTCAAATGAACATGAGTTGAAGAAACTGAACGAATCCGATCAAGAAAACACCATCCTGGCTAACATTTCGGAGTCTCCAATACCACCGGATGGTGTCAACCTGTTAGACGATCCAGAAAAATTCCCTGATGGTGGATTCAAGGCATATAGAGTTCTTTTGGGCTCGTTTTTGGGCTTGACAGGTGTATTGGCGTTTGTCAATACTTCTGGTGTAGTCGAAAATTACATTCTGACCACACTTATTCCTGATGAGCCTGTTTCGACTGTAGGCTGGATTTTCTCAATTTATAATTTTATGGCCTTTGGAATGACATTGGTTCTGGGACCAGTATTTGATCGTGTTGGATGCAAGATCCCCATCGCAGGCGGAATTATTCTAATGATGGTGGGCTTTATGTGTGCATCTGCTGCAACTGAGGTTTACCAGTTTATTTTGGCTTATGGTTTGGTCGCTGGTCTTGGAACGGCGTTCACCTTTGGCCCCTTTGTTGCTGTACTTAGTCATTATTTCTTTCGCAAAAGGGCAATGGCCCTCGGAGCCGCTTATGTTGGTGGAGCTATTGGTGGGGTAGCCTTTCCAATTATGTTCAGAGCATTGTTTCCCAAAATTGGGTTTGGCTGGTCCCTCAGAATCGGAGCCTTTATATGTCTCGCATTGCTTATAGCAGGATTGTTGTTGGTGGATGATCGCCATAAGGAGTTCCAAGAAGATTCTAATGACCACATCATGAAACAAATTGTCAAATCAATTGACTTTACGATCTTCAAAAATAAGGTCTACACTTGTTTGGTTGCTGCATTGTTGGGTAATGGTTTTGCTTTCTTGATCACTTCTACATATTTGGCTTCATATGCTTCTGCTTTCGGATTTCCTGATTCTACATCATATATGTTAATCACTGTTTTCAATTCAGCCTCGATTCCTGGCCGGTTCATCCCGGCCATGGTTGCAGACAAGTATGGGAGATTTAATTGCGTGTGCTTGATCAGTTTGATGTCTACCCTTTCATTTTATATTATTTGGATGAACCACGCGATTGGCCATACTGAGGCTGGTCTTTATGCGTTTGCTGGAGTTTTTGGCTTTAGTTCAGGTTCCATTCTTTCTTTGACTCCTGCCCTGATTGGCCAGATCTTCAAAGTCGAGGATATCGGTAGAAGTATTGGAACCGCATTCTTTGTGTTATCGTTTGGTGACTTAATTGGGATACCCGTAGGTGGTGCTATAACTAACCTGCGTTCCCGTCAATCCTTTGATAACTTGGTTATATTTATGGCCGTATGCTCAACCTTGGGTACTGTTGGCAGTTTTTCTGCTCGGTACTTGTACGTTGGCTTTAAATGGGTCAAAGCATGAGAAAAATTGCTATCATTTTTTATTCCAGCCCTCCTAATTTTGCATCTTTACCAATGAAGGGAATTTGATAATAGCATCTCTTAATATATGGCATATACAGGCTCTCTTTTATACATAATAGACTTCTGTTACAAGAAATCAATGTTTTGCCGTACATATGTCTTGTGGTCGGTGACACCCTCCAACACTACTGCGTGCAAACGGCAATGATTTCCGACCATCATTAATCTCCACATTGATTTGATGAGCTTAAACTCGATCACATCCCCACGTACCTCAGTTTTGCGTTTTTTGGCTTCAGATTCAAGATCATCATGGCCAATGATATCATTGACCCATGTATCCTTCATCTCCATACCGTTTATTACACACTTGGAGTCTGCAAATCCAACAGGGAATCGTAATATTGTACCCGAAGGTGTCTGTTCTTGCATGAAGTCCTCACTGAAGTCTCGGAATACCTGAAGCATTTTATTAGCCAGCTTGTTAGTGATATGTACCGTCGCAAACCCTACAGTTTTGTTAAGAAGAAGTCTAACTTCGGAATAGTCACGGTTCAGTACCAGCAGATCAGAATCAAGTTGCATGATAAGAACGCAAACTGGTTCACGACTAAGGTATGGTCGCGCGTATTGAATGGCAACTTCTTGTTTCTTGTTGAGGTGAGAGTTATTGATTACACCTTTTCGGTGAAGGTTGTGCAAGTTGATTATGATTTCCTGCTTGGTAGGTGAAAAAGGGTTATTTATGATGCGATGGCTGATTATACGTTGCTCTAACTCAAGAAACCGGTAGTACTTGCATTCTCTTACCAATAGCTGGCGGTGTTGTTCGCCCTTGATGACCAAGGAGTTCCCTCGCAAAAGTTCTAGCAAATCATTGAATAATTCCGGTGATCGAGACAGTACGGAAGTCGGACCCAATGGAGGTGGTCGGAGCATCCCTTTTTCGTCGAACACCTTGTAATCTTCCCTCAAGAGCGAATCAAAGTTCACAGTGAAGAAGTTAGGGTTGTTACCTGTATTGACAAAAAGGCTTCTGGGGATTTTGAACAGTACATTTCCTATAATAGCAAAGATATTTTCATCACACATGATCTGCTTGAGATGCTTCAATCCAAAGTATAAGCAGTCGGACCAGAGTTGAACGAATTCATGCTCGGTGCTTATACTTACAGGGTACCCCTGTAAATGATTATGGATCATTTCAAATATTACTGGATTCCTATCAATGAACAATACTTTTTCGGTATTCTGCAGCTGGCCAAAGAAACGAGTGAAGTAAGATGGCGCATCTGCGGATAACGAGAGACCACTGACACGAAACATTCGATATCCTACTTGAATGGAGTAGATTTTGTCATGAGGAAGGATTTCTGGTATACGGAAATCGAATTCAGAGGAAAATCCCACGGTGATGGGATGATCCGCCATCTTTGGGGTTAGGAATTGTTAGGCTAGGCTTTGATCAATACTTCGTATTAAAGGTGATAGTGAATATAGTCTTTGTAATAACTGACTAATGTCACGCATATCTTGTGAATGCTTTGTAATTGCTGACAAATTGCTTTGGCACTCTATCTTAGGTAATCACTGACGCAAGAAATGAAAAATTGATGCTAATACGTAAAAACCCTGCGAAACCAAGATTATTTTCGGGGAGGAAAAACGATAAATATGCAGTCGTGATATGTCCTTCGTTTTATATCAAAGTGGCTTGCTCCTGAACAACTTGGTAGTCAATAGGTTACAATAACCATCAATCTGTGATGGGTATTAATATGCCTAGGAGTAGGAATTATCGTGGGTGCTGGACTTGTCGGGCCAGAAAAGTCAGATGTGACTTAACAGAGCCACAATGTGACCGATGTAAACGAGCAGGTCGCAAATGCGCCGGCTTTGCTGTCAAACTTGGTTGGTCCAGACCTCTCACAGTACAGGGCAATCGTCTTGTATCCATTGATATGCAGGAAGAAAGTTACCAGAGACGGAATATGGAGTTGGTTCGATTTCCTCCTTCAATGATGTATGATACCTTTCAAGAGCTCGGCGAAAAGTTGGAGTTTCTCGAGAGCAAGATCGAAGGCGGTAAGCCTAATGCCCGAGTAGGACCGTTTTCCCTGTACTTGCTTGTTGGGAAAGCAGCTAATAACAGCATTCCTGTTGTCGAGGTAGATTCAGACTCCGATTCAATTGCGCTCAAAAAGACAGGATTGTCGAAAACCTTTAATTCATGGGTGCATACACAGTTGCTAGAGTTTTCCAAGCTTACCATCATCGCTATCAAGGGTACTAAGTACCTACTTAACGAACAAAACATGTTGCATATCTTGTATCCCAAGTTCTTTCCCAATATGGACTCTGATGACTGGTTGGCTGATGCCCTCATAATGCACCAGTTATATGAAGTCATACGGGAAGAATTACAGCTCAAGCAGTTGTTCAGAACTCTCCTCAATAACATACAGCCTGAGCTTTTTATTTTCAACCGTATTGGTCTGACGTCTTTCTTTGACCAGCATCTTATGCCCTACATAAAGCAGATCTTCTTCGATTTTGTCTGCGAAGATTATACTAAATGGCCATTACTGCTGCTGAACCATAAGCAGAACATTAAGTTGGCTGTAGTATACCTTTTACTCGGCATATCTGCATTTTCGTTGGCAAAACCAAATGTTGAGCAGATTGACCGATATCTCAAACTCGCAATTGAACTCCGTAAACTGAGCATCACAATCGTTAATCATCATATGGATGAATACGATAATAATGAAGTTAACAATGAAGAGGAATATGATCGGTTATTATTGTTATCTTTGATTCTTCAAATAAACTTGGATAGCTGTTTCAGTGTCTATGAAAACTTTGATTTGATCTTTGCTATTGGAGACCATGTGGTCAAAAACAACTTTAAATCCACAAGTTCTCAACTCTCATGGGGAATACTCAAGATCTTTGAAATGATAAGTATCTTTTTTGAGAGCACACAGTCTACTAATGTGTTTAACTACGCCATTTCTGAGGGTGACCGACGCACTAAGTACAGTGACTTGAATGAGAATTATGACTTGGTCAACGAAAACGAGGAAGGATCTGGTGATGAGGAAGAAGACGAAGAAGCAGTGCGACCTACACAAATCGTAAAGCCTACGATCAAAAACCTTATCATTTCATCATCTCTGAACAATGATGCCTATACCATCACTGTCGATGAGAAACAGGAACGTAGTACCACCATAATAGTGCCGGAGAAAAACTTTACTGAATATTCTGCCAGTAATATGATGCTTATGTCTGGGCTCCCTTTGTCTTTGATGCGCATCTTTCAAGAGATCATCGACCTCACGAACCACAAGAATGTTTTCCGTCAACAGAAAGTGTTTCCACGCAATTTTCCAAAGATATGTGCTGAGATCGAGGACAGGCTCCTCGAATGGGATATCTCAAACGACTGGCAGCTTGATGTTGTCCTGTCACCATTTCATCGGTGTCTTCGTGTGTACGCTGAGTCAATTCATCAGGCAGTGATTGTATACTTCAACCGACTTATTAAGGAAATTCCAACATCTAAGTACAAGCACCATATCAAAGAGTCTCTAGACAAATTGGATAAAGTGCTTGAAATCGGTTTGATCCGTCCCTCATTTTGGATACTATTCGTATGTGGAAGTGATGCTCGTGATACGGAAACGCAATCTCGCGTCAAGGCATTATGGAGTCATCCGCAGTACGCAAAGCAGTCAAACTATTGGCGTTCGAAACAGATCCTATACGAGATCTGGAAACGCAGCAAGGAAGGTGAGGATAACGGCTTTATGGACCTAGTACGGGAATGGGACGTGGTGTTGTGTTTGGGTTAGGAAGGTCCAGCCGGCTATACAACTAAAAATACGAACAAAACTGACTTGGCTGCAGGTTGTAGCGAGCCGATTATTCCGACCGAATTTTGTTCTTCCACGAAACAGCCCTACTAGAAATGCAACGGGTGCCTACTAGAAAAGCGGTAGTCATGTAATCCTACTAGTCATTGCGAAGTATCTTATGCGAACGGGGCAACTATTTATAAATCCTAATATCCGGTTAACTTCATCCTTTTTTCCCATTTCTCCCTCTTACTAGCTCTATTGGTTAGGAGAAGAACAAGCTTGATTATTTCATTCTTTGTTCGCCTCTTTGTTAACAAGGCTATACTAATTTTATTTTTCACTTCTGTAGTGCTGATATTTTTTTTGGTTGCAAAGCATACTATTTCTCCGTGTGAACCCTCGTCTACAATTTGTCAAAGACATGCGATTGGCAAGTGTTTGTCTGATGAACGGCATCGAATTCTACGGGCCAATCAATAAGAAGATGTTGGCGTTTTCTCCGGGATTTTACCCCAGTGTTACATTTCGAGAGTCACCAAATTGACCCATGCAAACTGGTAGGGTGTAGTAGTTCTCTCCTTTTGTGGAGGTGAGACAGGAGCAACAGAAACTAGGTGACATCAGATGAATAAAAAATTGTCGGGAGTGCCTTTCATATGTACCGGATAATCGGAAACTCTATGTAATAATTCTCAACCAATTGAAAAAAAATCCCCGGGTCTGTTGCTGCAGTTTGGCCCATGTGACAATTATACTCATAGTTACGATTTTTAAAGGTCACTTAGAGGCGTAACCCGGGAGACTAACGCCTTAGTTCCACGTTGGAGTGAACAAGGACGTCTGTAGTTATTACTGGTTCCTTTACTCGTTATTTCTCCATCCCCCAGGGCTCTAGCTGGGGTGAGTGCCGAATCCGTAGAAAATATTTGTAGGTCCCCTAAAAAAAAAGGTATTTGTGAGCCGTACAATGGGGCAGGCTGGGGAATTTAGGTCAAAAAAAAAAATTCGAGTCTGGGGAATCAAACTGTTTAGTTTTTCCGGTAATTTTTCGTGAACTTGTTTTTAAGTCCAAACCCAAGGATTCTTAGTCCACAAGTAAAGAACCACACAGCACAACACATTTCTTGTTTGGCAGGGCATCTGCATCTCCACAATCTTTATTCCAGCTGCCATATCTTTCTATTCTTTGAACCAATAGGATCCATCTATTTACAACCCCTTGGCCCGCCAGGAATATCCTACGACCTCTCCTACGATGGCAACCACGGTAGCATCAGAAATATCGACGTCATCCACGTTTGTACAACCGAACGTTGAGGATTCTCCAGGAGACAACCAGCCACGGAAGCGCACCAAAGTCTCACGGGCATGCGACGCTTGTAGACGGAAGAAGGTTCGATGCAACGCCGAATATCTGACCACGCTCCAAAAAGTTGTCAAGCTTTGCAATAATTGTGCCAAGAATAATGAACTGTGTACCTTTCTGCGTATACCATTGAAAAGAGGGCCTTCTAAAGGCTATATACGTGACTTGGAAGAAAAGTTGGATCGCTCTGAGACTCAGAACTACAATCTCACTAAATCACTTCCTCCAAACGCTATGACAATTCCTCTGGGCCATCAGCCGCTTCCATTTCCTCAAAAATCAGCTAATGGTACTAGTTCGCCTATTGTCTTACCACCGTTAGTCGGATACGGTTCCAAAATTAAATTCGGCTCTACACCAAACCCAAACATTACTGTTAGCACGAGTCCCAACGCGAATTCTGGCGGAAGTGTCAGTAGTGTTCCTTCAAGTCCACGTAGTAATACTATCAATGGTCTTTTAAACACGGAACCTGCCCCTAAAAACAATAGCCCACCGATTCAGGGTCCGTTCTGGAAGGTTCCTTATGAGATGCCCCAGCTGGCTGCCTCAAGACGATCTTCAGCAACTCCAAATAACAGTATTATGAGTAATGGGCCATCGAATGGATCGGGGCGTCGGCGCTCATCTTCTATCGATTCTCTCTCGTCGAATGGACTGCGTTTGGCTCTCAAACCAAGTGTTTCTATCAGCAGCGAGTTTTCCGACAGCGATGCTGATGATTTCTATTCCATCAGATCTGGTGTGTCCCTGACAGTTCTGTTACATGATCGTGCTGCTTCCCGCCAAAACTCTCAGTCTTCGCTGCCACGCAATTCAATTTCATCCCTCTCAAGTCTTAACAACCGCATTACAAAAAACCTTACACTTCACCCTTCAACCCAACTGCCGGTAGCTCCACAAATACATCCGTTTCAACAATTTTCACAGCCCGTGAATTTTGGCCAACCATTGCTTCATCAACCTCAGCACGTTGGATCGTTACCATATCAATCTCAGCCACCACGCCAATATGTTGCCAATCTTGACACCAACCTCAACTCCTACTACGGCAGCTTCCACCAAAACTTTCCTATTTTAACTGACAAAAGAGTCATCCTTGCTATGGCAGAAGCTAACAGTGCTGGTGCTGGCGCGGGCGCGGGCGCCAGTGCAGTGATGGATTTATTTAACATCTCCCTCCACCATCTTGTTAACTTCAAAAACTTGGGTGCTCGTGACCATGCTGGCGTGGTATCTCGTTTGAGTTCGCTCTATCCTTTCCATTACCACGATATCGTTGTTAACGATGTACTTCGTGTGTTCTTTTGCAGTGCACTTGTGATTATTAATTATGCTATCTTGCTTGGAGGGGAAGAGTTTTCACCAGGATTTACCCTCGCCAGTGCGGTGTTTCGAGACTTTAGGGTTTTGGAGCGTTTTGTTGATACTCCTCGCCAGGATTCTAGCAGTATCCAGATGATATTACCACAGTTGTTCCAATCGTTTGCGGTAATTGATGCTGTTTACGGTATGGGTTACGGAGTTCAGCGTGTTGTTAGTGCCAGCGTTTCGAGATACCTCATTGAGCACGATTACTTGATCCACAAACAGTATGCCGTGCTCCTTAGCTTGTTGGACTCGCGTGATTCCTATGTCCTTAATCACAATTGGGTTCATCTTGTGCCCTCCAACGTGGCGCGTGTTGAAAATGCCGTAGATTTTATGGGATATTTCAGGCAACTTATCGGAGAGAAAGTTGAGTTGATGCGTCACTTGGTCGAAGGACAAAATCTTTTGGTGGAAAACAATGATATAGATGAAACTGCGGAAAGTTTGGGTGATTATAACCTCAAATTGGTCCGTTTAATCAAACGGTTGTCTAACTTGATAATCAGCTTTGCTAATTTTATCAGCACAAACACTCTGGCTTCCAACTTCCCAAGTGCCAACAACTCAAGTTCAACTCTTGGTAGTGATGTCACTCACGTGCGTTCTCCAGCTGCCAATGCTGCAAACCCCCTTCTCATACTAACCTTATTCCAACTTTTCAAGCTTCTCAAGCTTAGCAAGCTTCTTGTGGATCTTTCAG
Source organism: Teunomyces lycoperdinae (assembly GCA_030574955.1). NCBI lineage: Eukaryota > Fungi > Ascomycota > Pichiomycetes > Serinales > Debaryomycetaceae > Teunomyces > Teunomyces lycoperdinae. The sequence continues at coordinate 55,772 of JAJMFY010000038.1, forward strand.
TTAACCTTCTCAGCTACAACCACGGAGATATTCTCAATCGCTGTATTAAAATCAACAATGATCTTTCAATTTCATTCAATCTCCTTAATCTCAACTTGGCTAACTTGGACCTTGGGCCAGCCGCTGTGGTTCTGCTCCGCACCCGTATATTTGATTACAAGTTTAGCTTTGCTATGGGAACCAATAACGAAACGTCTATCAAGTTGGGTTTGGACAAGTGGAAATCTGAGTTCGCTTCTGTTATTCTTCCGTTCATTGAAAGAGAAAGTATTGAAGGTTGGTATTGATATGTATATGAATATATATTTAATTTTCCTAATCTATCTTGATTTGACTGTAGATACGTCTGACAAATACCAAACTGCTGAGGAAACCGATAGAACCACAGCATACAAACACCAATAACGAAATCACCAGGGAGTATCCAACATACAACACAAATGAAGGTAAACCGCCGAAGGATTCACCACCAGTCAAGAAGAAAGAATGAATAAACACATATATACCACATCCCCCTCCGACAAACAACGACTTCCATTGCCACTGGTGGTTTTCAGAACACAACGTGTAGTATACCATTAGCACAGAGATCAATGCTGTGGTTAACACCATCAAAATGATACACAAGAACAAGAATCCAAACATATAGTAGATCCGGTTGAACCATAAGGACGTGTAAATGAAGTACATTTCAACTGCAATCGTACCAAATGGAAAAATTCCGGATATTAACATAACTGGAATAGTACGTAAGTACCATGGTTGCTTTGGTACTTGACGAGGAATCTGATTCGTTCTGACCGGAACAGATAAGAGTGGACGTTTAGATGCAAGCACGGAACCAATTACCGACAAAGGAACCGACACAATAAACCAAATGACAACAATAGCAAGCATGGTTCCAATTGGAATAGCACCAGATGAGTTGACATAAATCAAGAAGAAGTTTAAGAAAATGAAAATGGCAAATAACACACCAGGTACAAGTGTTGGGGTCAATATTAAGTTGAGCTTCCAGTTTTCACCACCAAAGAATCGGTATAAGTATCCGGACACAAATGAGCCAATAATACTGAAAAATGTGTAAAGAATGAACATAAAGGTGGATAAAGATCCACGGTTTGAAGGAGACAATAATCCAAACAAGGCAAACACAATTGAAACGAAGGTCATTAAAAATATTTGGACACCAGAGCCAACAAGAACAGACAAAACCATCTTGTTCTTTGGTGGGCGGAAAACGTCACCATGTATCAATTTCCAACCACTTTCGTCGGATATGTCATCGTCCAAGTTGACTTCGTTGTACTTGATAATATCATTGTTCAACGTACGCACCAAAATGTGTGAAATAATCAAGCCGAGGGTAACCACAATGAGCGCAAAGTTCAACAAAGAGAACCACTGAATCTTAGGGTCGTAGACGTGCAAGTATTTGTCCCATCTTGTAGCCCATGCGGTTTCGGATTCTTCAAACCTAACAGAGTAAGTAAAAAGAACAGTAGAATCCCTTTCTTTACTCAATTGAACCTTAGGTAATTTGTCAGAGCACATATCTTCTTTAACGCCGTTTCTATCCAAGGAAACAGGGTTAACTGTGACACCAACTACTCTGTACTTTTCCCCACGTTGGTGGTATTCAATATTAATTTCAAAGTGATTAGCCAAGTATGGAATATTCAGGTCATCGATTTCACCCATTCTGAATCCCGATCCATAGAACTTGGTTTTGGTCTTTTCTTCTAAAACCTTTCTGGCGGCTGGAAGACCATCAATGATCCAATTATGGTTATAACTTGCTCTGATGTTACGATTGACAAAAGCGGAGTCAATCTTGTTGTAGTTAGAAGTACAAAGCTGTTGACATTCCGTGTTCTCCAACATCTTAATTTCGAATGGGGAAGTAAAAATACGGTCTCCAAATATAATCGATCCTAACAGTTCCAGTTGCTTCTTTGGGCCACCTTCAGGCGCACAGAAATGAAACTTAGGATAGTAGTAGTCATATGAGTAAACATAGGTACCAGATTTGGTTCTTGAGTTTGAATTGGACAAGTGGTGCAAGGAAGGTGTAAGGTGGTTAACAAAAAGAGGAATCTTTTGACCTTTATCATAATCGGTTGGTGCAACCCCTGGGAGGTAGAATGCATGAGCAATCCCAGAAAGGAATACCAAAGTCACTAGCTGAACGAGATTCATGATAGAGTAGAGCGATCAGCGGTTCGGAAGCGTGTTTTTTTTACTAAAACATATGTACACGACATTCGATTTTCTTAGAAATGTCGGCACGAGCTAATTGGCAGAAGTTTTGCAGATGCCGTCTCCGGTGTTACTGGTTTTGCACTGTCTTCTTTTTGCCAAGCTAGATTTCTTATACTCGTTAGTTATAATCCGGATCTCGCGTAACTTAGCAGCCTGTAGCAGGGGGTCAGACATGTACTTGGGACGTGCTTTGGAAAAGTCGCACTCCAAGTTTAGCCTCCGGCATTGGCCGCATTGGGGACGGTCTTCTGGGCATGACTTATGACGAACTCGGCAAATCCAGCACCCATTCTTTGATCGTGGTGCTAATTGCCGCTTTTTAACCGAAAGTTTTTTAGTGTGAAGTCTGCTTTTGGTTTCTCGGTGGTTCAAATTTGGCTTGATCCCCGGGATGTACTCGTCGTCTTCAGGGATCATGTCGCCTTGTGATTCACATTCTTCATCGAGTACTGGGTCAATTAATGTCGGCTTTGGTTCTACCACAGTCTCTCGTTCAACTTTCCTCTTTCTTCCTCTCCTTTTGGTAGATTTTATTGGTACGTCTTGTGGCTTTATCTTCAGTGAGCGAACAATGCCGGCATAAACCTTGTTCTTCGAACCTTTGGGGCGGCCCCTCTTTGGTTTACATGGAGATGACGTAACAAATTTGGGAATTGTTTCCTGTGATGTATCAATCAGAATTGGGAGAATATTCTCTCTTGATAACACTTCGCAACTAGTCTCATTGAAATTTTGAGCGGTGTCTTGTGAATAGTCAAGAAGAGTGTATCTTGGTCGCGAATTAGTATCTGATTCCGATGTAAGAAATGCGGTATCTATCTGTACTTCTGTTTGACTCCCATTCTTTTCTGGGACAATTGGCGAACTGAACATAAGGCGGGTTTGTGAATCTGGAATAAATGAATCAGGTGTGACAAACTGTAGAGGATGCAATGGTTTAAATAATTCTCTTGGTGCAGACTGTAACGAAAGAGCAGGAGAAACAATTATTGGATCATCCTCTGAAGTTTCACTTCTATTGGTTAGCCGAAATGTTGTGAATCTCAGATTGTTTGTCGGAGATTGGCTGCTCAAACAGAACTGAGTCAAATTAAATTGGTTATATGGCTTTGTTGGCTCAAGCCAGCGATATAAATGGCCACAGTTGGGAGTTTTCACATAAGCCAGAAGTCCCTTTGGTGTACTAGTGACATCTTGCAGGTATCTTGAACTGCTTGGAGGACTCATTACTACGAAGAAAAGTGGCTGCAAAAGAAAAATAATCTATTATACTATAGCTGTGGTTATTTTTTCCCCTTTACGCACTCGCCGGCGAGGTATGGGCACTTGAATATGCCAAGATCCAGTTGATATTAGTTAGTAGAAACTTACAACTAGTAGTCCATTCACTATTGGAGGTCACTCGAATACTTTTTCCGCCTATCGTATCGAACTTCGGCGAAATCTTGTATGGAAGTTCGATTTCCGAGTCAAGTTTCATGAGCTGAGTCTCGATTTGCGCTACTATGTCTAATAGAGCTATCATGGATACATCAAGTTTGTTGAAGTTGAAAAGTTTGCCTAAGGAAAACTCGTTGCGCGAGTATAAATTCAACGCTGTCCTGGTTTTAACTCGCAGTACGGTGCCATCCTCCATAATCTTCTCAGCAGTTGAGAACTTAATGATCTGAGACTGTGAGCCAAGTGGTACAAGCTGGTAATCCGTCAATTTTAGCTTGAGTCGTTTCGTAAGAAATATCACAAGTAATACCACCTGACCAAGCGCAGCATTAATCTCGGGCCATGCAAGTTTGTACCCCAACCGAAATCCATTGATAGTACCGTAACTATCGGATTTATCAGATGAAATCTGAAACATTCTGTTATAAATATTCATTTGTCGAAGTTTATCCAAATGATTAAGATGGACTTTGTATGCTGCTTTCGATTGCTCTAATCTCAGATATTGTTGGTTAAGCTCCAATTGAAGTCTGTTCTTCAACATGAATAAATTATGCAACTCTGAATCATTGAGGTTACTAAGCTCCTGTTCAAGCTCTCTAAGCTCTTTCTCAAGCTCGGTCTTTTTTGCCTCTAGATTCTTAAGTTCGTTGATATTCTGTGTCTCCAAACTTGATAATCGCCTGTATTCTTCAATAGACTCGAGCAACTTCTTATCAAGATCTTCGGTATCGGCCCTTTCATGTTCCTTGAGCTTTTTTAGGAATGCGTAGTATTGTTCCTTTTCTCTCTGGCTCTGATCAAACTTCATCTTGTAGTTCTCAACATAAATATCAGCACAATCGGCTGACAATGGGTGCTCTATATCCAGGTTTGTTGATAATGCTTCAAACACTTTGCTTAATGTCTTGATCCTAGCAGATATCAGCCCTTCCTCCTCTGTTGTTGGCAAATTGTTCCGCTGTGGGGCTTCAGTTTCATTATCAGTCAATACGACATAAGAATTGGAAGAAGATGAGCGGTTTTCAGTTATTTCATCTTCATACTCTTCATCAAAATCATCTTCACTTTCCATCATATTGCGTTCCTCCAATGGCTTCAAGTCTTTTACCTTGGTGTATAGCTCCAAACGTTCATTGGGGATATATTCTCTTGGGTCAACAATAACCTCATCTTCGTGGCTGTGTCGCTTATTAATCAAGATTCTGAGTTGAGCTGGTGTTAGACTAAGTAAGCTATCATCTAGCTGAACCGGAGTGTTGCACTGTTGGCAAATAAATGAACCCTCCATTACCACTGTGTATCTCAAAAAGCTACTAGCTATGATTAGTAGTGTCATTCATGCAGTACAAATTTACAAACTTACGCTATTTTCATAATTTTCATTGTAAATCTATAAGCAGCCGATCTAGTATAGTGGTTAGTACACTTCGTTGTGGCCGAAGAAACCCAAGTTCGATTCCTGGGATCGGCAGTTTTTTTTGAAAAAAAGGCGAGTTCCTCTTTTTGTTCCAGCCCTAAATAACATGTTACCCGGATACGATTGATGACTATAAAAATTTCAACCAGAACATCTCCTAGAATATCATCACCTGAAAAAGAGTAACATGCTTAGTTCAGAGTGTTAATTGTATGTTTACTTTATAAAACAGAATCACCTGATGACAAACTGATTATAGTTGCTTGAAGATTTAACCGTCGCTGTGAGCACATGATTTCTCAAGACTACAACGGTATCTGATGTTTCGACAAAGTTGTTTTCCAAAAAAACGCAAGTACTAACTATATCAAGACAAATAACCCTCATTTAAACATGGGTAAACGTAAAAGTCATAGACAGATATTAAACGAATTGTACTCGCGTCCGCTTCCGCTAGTACTATCGACGGAAGCGTACAGTGTTAATCTCTATCCCCATAATGGAGTATCGTGGTTATTATTGATGGGGAAACTTTTTCAGATCTACATGGCCCGGCCTGTGCCCCAATCGTCGATTCCACTTGTCAAAGTAGAGCTCATTAACGATGTCTTCAAGGTCTCACGAGTAGAAGATATGAACACCTTTTGGAGATCTGGATTCTTTGGTAAAGGTGTTCTCTCTCGTTCAGAACCTACTTGGAAGGAACGTACAATCCAGTCCTTGCAGCTTGACTCTGAAAACCGTGTTGCAGATGTGGCTATGGAAGACATTACACGACTCAGACGTGACGAAAGAAAACGATTCAAGCAGGAGCGTGCGAGGGTCGAAGAATTGGAGTTGAAACAACGACAGAGTCAAATTTCAGATGATGAATTGGAATTGTTGGAAAAGTTACGGTCACAAGTGGCGGAATTAAGAAATGCCGCTTTAACTCATACTACTGATGGTGAAACATTGGGAGTATTGCGGGTTGAAGATGAAGAATTGGTTGATCTGGATACCAATACTTTAAAAACCAACCTTGAGTATCTTCAGTTACAAGCAATTGAAACATTCTTCTTGGGATTTGCTCTTAATACCATCGAAGTTATCGAGAAAGACCGAGTTCTCTCCCTTACAGACCTATTTTCAAGGTGTTGTTACGGTGAGTTGAGTTCTAATCACAAGTTTGTTATTGATTATGTTGTTTATCATCATTACCGTTCCCTTGGTTGGTGTGTACGGTCTGGAATCAAGTTTGGCTGTGATATATTACTCTATAATCGAGGGCCGCCTTTTACTCACGCTGAGTATGCTGTGTTACTGGTTCCAAACGATGCGATGCACAAGGATTGGCTTGATATGGCTACGGTTTCACGGGTTATTGGTACCGTTAAAAAGAATCTAGTCTTGGTCTACGTAGATTATCCTCAGCAGGCTGAATTTGACAAGATACTAGCAAGGCCAGATGGTAAGGAAAAGTTTGTTGATCTTTTCCAGCATTATAAAGTCACGGAAATATTGTATAAAAGATGGGCTCCGGGAAGAACTAGGGATTAATAAAAAGCTTATTTTTGTTAAAAATATTGAAATTTATTTTGTATGTTGTTTAGTGACCAGTCTTATTTCGGATGATAAATTAAGTTAGATCTACATGGTGACTCGATGACTGACGAAACATCCAGCCTCTTATTGAATCCGCGTCCCGAGTCCCGAACGGAGTTGCGGGACCAGCGGGCAGCACCACGGCGCCCACCACTCTATTCAATTCCTTCGACGCAATCGTTACGATCAATCAAGGGGTATAATCCTGTGATTGACGAATGGGTCAATTCCAACGGAGATGAAATTAATGTACGTTTACTTGATAAAAAGTTTGACATGCTTGCGTATACAGCCTATTACTTCCCCATCTTGAAGTGGTTACCAGCATATAACCCCAGCGAGGCCTTATTGGGAGATTTTCTTGCGGGGCTTACAATGGCCCTGTTCCAAATCCCATTGGTAATGTCATTTTCCACATCTTTGGCACATCTACCTCCAATAATGGGAATCTATTCCATCATTATTGGTGCCTGTGTCTATAGTATCTTCGGGTGTGTGCCTGTTTTGGTGGTAAGTTGCGCTCCATCAACGGCTCTTATATATGGTCAGGCGATCGACTTGGTTAGTCACCATCCAAAATTTTCAAACTTTTCCGATACAGTTATATCGCTGGCGATGTCAGCATCAGTAGGGGGCATCCTACTTGCTGGTGGATTATTACGTCTTGGATTCTTGGATGGTGTCTTGAGTCGAGCCTTACTTAAAGGATTCATTGCAGCTATGGGGTTTATCATGATCATAAATGAGATTCCAGCAGAATTGGGATTGGTAGAACTTTCACGTACCCAGCCACATTCAACAACGGTTGAGAAGTTCTTGTTTATTATTCGAAATTATCGGGCTGCTCATATTCCAACATTAATCATTTCCTCGGTAACGTTGACCATAGTGTTGATGATAAGATCGTCAAAGAATATCTTGGTCAACAAGTACAAGTACTCCAATGCCGTTTATTTTCCCGATCTCATGTTCATGGTAGTTGCCGCCACTTATTTCTGTCATAAATTTCGATGGTATGAAGCTGGAGTTGAGGTTGTGGGAAATATTGCTGGACTGTCTTCTATGCCACGTTTGATTAACCCTTTCAAGTCGTCAAGGGTTAGTCTTTATAAGGAAACCTTCTCCACTGCCTTCTGGTGTACAATTTTAGGTTATTTTGATTCAACTACTGCTACCAAAGCTTTAAGTGCTCAGTATAACTACCAAGTATCTTCGAATCGTGAGTTGATTGCCTTGGGTGCTACAAACTTTGTTCTGAGTTTGATAGGTTCATTACCGGCATATGGGGCATTTGGTAGGTCGAAAATTAACATGTTGGCAGGGGCAACCACTCCCATGGCTGGAATCATTATGGCATTCGTGACGGTAATTTCGATGATATATCTCTTGCCTCTATTATATTATCTTCCCGAATGTGTATTGGCCTTGACTACAACTATTATTGGGATCACAGTGCTTCAGGAAGTTCCCGCAGATCTCAGCTTCTTTTGGAACATTCATGGCTATGATGAACTCATTACATTCTCAGTTATCTTCTCGGCCACCGTATTGTGGAGCACCCAGGCTGGTGTGACTATGGGTGTGTTAGTTGCTGTTGTCAGAGTTATTAAAAATAGCACACGGTCACAGATTCAGATTTTAGGTCGTGTTCCTCATACTACAGTGTTTCGCAACGCTGATGAACTTATTGAGGAAAGTTTTGTTTCTTATGCCGATGATTCTAGCATTCTGGGGAGTCTGGTGGTTGATAAGATGAATACATTGATTGCTGAAATTGAGGAAATAGAGGGTGTAATTATCATTAAGATTCCTGAGCCATTGAACTTTGCAAATATTGGTGATCTACGAAACAAACTCACTAGGATTGAAAAGTATGGTTCGATCCTTGTTCATCCTTCACAGCCAATGACACGGGAATTTAATAACAAGACGATTAAGTTTATTATTATTGATTGCAAAGGGATGACTGCAATTGACTCTTCGGCAACTCAAATTTTGTTTGAAGTTATCTGGAAGTATACTGTTGACCAGGGAATTTCGGTGTGCTTCTCTCGTGTGCCTTTGGATAGGGCAGTACGTAACAAATTTAACCGGTCAGGAATCACGGAGTTGATCAACACAAATTTTGGCAAGTATTCAAACTCTCTGGTAGATAATACTTCTATTTCTACAGGAATGGGGCCGGGGTTCTTTTTAAGCATTGAAAAGGCATTGAAAGCTGTTACTGTTGACGTATGACTATAAATGACTATAAATGACTATAAATGACTGCAAAATGTTTCTGTATATAGGAGTATTTATATTTATGCCTTTTTTTTCTTTTTTCTCTCGTTTTGCGGTGACCTAGCATACTAATATGATAAAGGTCAGGGCACTCATCACTAGTAATATAAGGTTTTAGAATTTCTCCACCCTAGGGCTTCTAGTAAACAAATTACTTTCACATTTTCGATGATTAGATCGAGCAGGTTATTTACAACCTCGATAGGAAGATACAGTAACTTGGGCTACCAATTTTATGACCTTGTGGTTGAAACCCGAAGCAACCCCCAGCCTATTGAGGTTGGATTAATGACGAACAACGAATTAAAAGAATTAAAGAGGAATACGAAGACGACATATGAAGGCTCATACAAATTAGATAAAGATCTTACAGCAGAAGAGAAGATTGCCAAAGTATTTGGTGGTAGAATAAAGGGTGATGCCAGATTATCGTCAAGTCGAATCAGTGTAGGGGAGCCGAAGATGATCGCTGGAGTGCTTGTCCCGGACAAGCCCAAGGAACCGGACAACTGTTGCATGAGTGGATGTGTGAACTGCGTGTGGGAATTATACAATGACGATACAAAGGAATGGAATGCTAAGAGAAGAGAGGCAGCCAGAAGGTTGGTTGCAAGAGGTGGTCGTTGGCCAGAAAACTTCCATGCGCCAGTGCTGAGATTGAAGCCCGAAAACTTGCCCCTCTCAGTAAGTATATCTGACAAGATTGAAGCCGAAAAATCTAAATCTACTGTCAAGCAAGAAGAGGAAGAAACTTGGGGTAACGTCCCAGTATCTATCCGTGTCTTCGCTGAGATGGAGAAGAGAATGAAGGCAAAGAAAATGCAAGCAGCATAGAATATTTATAAGACTAAACAAGCGTAGACTGTCCGGACATCATAATTTCTTTTTGATTAATCTAATCCAAATTAATTCCCTTGTTTTTGTAAAATTGCTTAGCTTCGTCAATTTGTCCAAGCAATTCTCTGTACTTCTCTTCTTTGTCCTTGAAAGTGTAAACTCCCCAACCCAAAGTGGCCAAGGCGTATGCACCAAAAGTCACCAAACCCCAGAATGGAAGGTATGGCAATATTTCGTCATGGATCTTAGCAGAAGTTGGAATAACACCAGCATAAAGTCCAAAATAAACAGCTGATAATGCAAAGACGGCCAAAAGGGCTTCTGTAGCTTTGGTCATTCTCAGTGATGTGGTCTTGAATTGGTCAAATCTAAATGTTTAACGTGTTTATTTTGAGGTGTTAATATACAGGAAAGTATTCCAGCAGGCGAAAAGAAATTGAATAGTATTTCTGCATGCAGAACAGATGTCTAATTTTACTGGTCCAAGGAATCCTGCTTGATAAAACCAATCAACCCGCTCAATTTGCTGGAAACATCTTCGTTCAATTGGTCAAGTTTTTTCATCAAGTTAGCCTCATCTATTACAGGCTCGATATCTTCCTCTTGAATGTCCCCCTCAACATCCTCGCCCTCTTCTCGATCCTCATCGTCACTCACACCAACGGATGCAGCTACAATTTCATCATCATCGTCCCTGGTACCTGCATGCTGGATGGCCTCTTCTTCTTCTTCTTCTTCCTCCTCCTCCTCCTCCTCTTCTTCTTCTTCTTCGTCTACGCCCTCATTAGCAAAATAGTCCGTCGTAATAATCTTGTAAATTCTCGCCTGATCCAAAGGCTTTTCCTTGACAATTCGATTTAGTTTGTACCTCACAATTCGGCGAATCACCTCAATAGTCTGTCGATTGATCCATCCATCTTGGAAATCAGGAGCATCTCTCAAAAAGTTGCTTCCCATCTTCTTTCCATGGTCCTCTAGGATAGTTGTTATATCAGGATCAATAATATCACCAATTTGATACGTAACAGTAGAGGGTAGTGAAACACCATCAAAGAACAAGTAATCACTTACAGCTATGTTGTGTTCACCAACATGCATCACAGTATTAGGTATAATTCGGTTCAGATTCTCCTTACTGAGAATAAACTTAAGGCCAGGAATACGAAAGTATTCACTTTGGTAAACCCAGAACAGTGAGTCACTTTTAGGATCCACACCAAACTTAACATTACAGAATCTCCATGGACCACTCTTATAAATAAATGTCACATATGGAAGAGCTTGTTTAATATACTTCTTGAGATCAGGCGGAACTATATCCTCCAACTGTTTCCGGAGCCATATTGGCTTGATATCAAATATTTGTTTCAACCATTCAATGCACTTGAGTAACGGATATTCGGGACTATTCACTGGTTGTTGCTTCAGGGTTATCAGTTGGTAGCTATCAATTAATTGTTGTGCGGGTTCTGTGGGGATTGTATTAGTGTGGTAGTCAATCATCTTGGTATACAACTTTATAGTGTTTTTAGTCGAGATAACTTTCACCTCACCACTTTCCAAGTCCTTGACTGCAGTAGTGAAGGGGTTTTTCTGATACTTAAAATCAAATGGAAATTTTATTGGGCTAAAAATGGGTGGTGGTGGGAGGTGGTGGTCAATGTTTTGGTAGGTTTTGTTGATAGGCTTATAATCTCCGATTTGATTGAACTGTTCATTCTTATCGAAGTAACGCTTTAAGTCACCAAAGTTTTTTGAGTTAAGAACAGACTGGTTAAATTCTTGAACCATGGAGTTATTCTTGGTGGATGCCTGAAAGTCTGCTATCAGTTTGAAGGAATGTGTCATATCAATAATAGCCACCGGCAGTACACGGTAGTATTCTTCAGTTTTCAGTGCAATGGCTATAAGGTCCTTTATCGAGTACTTGTCTGGAGAATAATCAATAGGTATCGACTTTTTGGGGATTGAAACTTTTAACAATACTTTCTCGTTAGTACTAACAGATGACTGGATAGGATGATGAAACGGATCGTTCCGTAACTTGAGCTCTAATATGTTACCTGCTGTATTTCCTTCGGAGCCATTAATCACTTGAGATATCTTGTTCTTTCCGCCAATCATGGCAATAGCTTTTTCATTATTTTTGACATTAAGAGGAAATTCCACCGCTAGAGCATGCGGAATGTCCATCGATAACATCTCAGCGATATTCCCCAGCATCGTAAGGTAGTGCCTGCCTAGGTTGTTATTGTATATTTTGATACAGGAAACAACAAAACGCGATACTAAAAAAAAACATCAGGACCGCTACACTGTTCATCCAAATACTCTCCAACTTCAATAATTTCAAGCAATTGACCGATTGTGAATAATTAGCCAATTTATGTCTTGGATTGGGTAATTCACTAGCTCTTATTTATTTATCAAAGCTTGTGAATTCATTAATTGAATGTTGATCTAAAAAAATTATGAAATAGTAATATAAATGACATATTCTCTAAAATTTTGATAATTATTTTCCAGTTACTCTTTCCTGCTCATTCCAATTAAATGAAGATATTACACGACAAAACCAAAGGAGTTTTCTGAGAGTGGCAAGTATCTAGTTATCTCTTCTAACCTATAACTGGTTTTGCAATTTAAGATGGATTGCAATCTAGGATAGATTGTGATTTTAAACTCCTAGGTAAATCAAATCGATAAAACAAATAGTTGTACAGAACCCAAATTTTATAGATATAGCTGCAATCCATTCTTTGTCACATGTCAAATGTCATACCTGAACTTGTTAACATCAATTAGAGGTCACCTTCATTCCCACTCGGATGCTCGAATATAATGAGCCATGGAGCAAAAACTCACACAGTATAAGAAAGTAACTGAATTAACTTAGAACTAGAATGTGTAATGGGAAGAATTTTGAACACTGTTGTCTGCTATACTTCATGGGGGAATAACCGAGAAACCATGCAGTTTTAGGCGAGTTACCAAATGCTCGAAATAGACACAATTACTGCAAATTAATTTTATTTGATATTTCTAGCACTTGTACGTCTGGCCGTTTGCCTCTTACCTGTCTGTGTGGCTGTTAAATGTTTTTTACAATGGCTGGCGTTATAAACGCCTTGAAACAGAAGGAGAGAGAATGTGGAGCATCAACCAAATTATGAAAATTGGCTACAGAATACGCACCGATATTTTGGAAGGGAAAAAATGGAAACTGTTCAAGTGTCATATTCATACCCCGAAATACAATAAATCCTAAGAATTGAGGTAGGGTTGTTAAAAGTAGAAGAAGAATAATAATAATGATTTTTAACAACTTGATCATCCGTAAAACTATTTTTTTTGATTCAATACGTAGATAGATTTTGACGACAGCACAAAAACCCGTGCTATAGTGTGAGTGTGGAGAAGGAACAAGTCCGAGCCACCTTACGAAGAAGAAAAAAAGTGAGCCACCGTTCCGAGATTGGGCCTGTTCCAAAGCAAAATGCGTCAGCGGAGGTTTTAGAGACAATGGGCAATTGATCTTGCCACAAATATTCCCGAATTCGGGATGCCGACGAACCTGTCCTCCCGATCTGTTCCTAATCCTGGGGTTCCATTTATCCACGGTCCACGGTTATGATCGGTACGGAGAAAATTACCTCGTTTGATTGGTCGGAGCCCACGGAGTTCGCAAGACTGGGAAAAAAATGTCCACCAGCCGCTATAAATTGCGTCGCTCTGGCCGACAAATCACGAAAAAAGCAGTTCACTATAATGTTTTCCAAAGTTGCCACTAGATCTTTCTCTTCCTCCGCCGCCTCCTCCTACAAGGTTACTGTCTTAGGTGCCAATGGTGGCATTGGTCAACCATTGTCCTTGTTGTTGAAGTTGAACCACAGAGTCACCGACTTGGCCTTGTACGACTTGAGAGGTGCTCCAGGTGTTGGTGCCGATGTCTCCCACATCCCAACCAACTCCACTGTTAAGGGCTACAACCCAGACCAATTGAAGGAAGCTTTAACAGGTTCTGATGTTGTTGTCATTCCAGCTGGTGTTCCAAGAAAACCAGGTATGACCAGAGACGACTTGTTCAACACCAATGCCTCTATTGTCAGAGACTTGGCCAAGGCTGCCGCTGAACACTCTCCAAACGCTGCTTTGTTGATCATCTCCAACCCAGTCAACTCTACCGTTCCAATTGTCGCTGAAGTCTTGAAGTCTAAGGGCGTCTACAACCCAAAGAAGTTGTTCGGTGTCACCACCTTGGACGTTTTGAGAGCTTCCAGATTTGTTTCTGAGGTTGCTGGTACCAACCCAGTCAACGAAAAGGTCACTGTTGTCGGTGGTCACTCTGGTATTACCATTGTCCCATTGTTGTCCCAAACTACACACAAGGACTTGCCAACGGAAACCAGAGACGCTTTGATTCACAGAATCCAATTCGGTGGTGATGAAGTTGTCCAGGCTAAAGACGGTGCTGGTTCCGCCACTTTATCTATGGCTCAAGCTGGTGCTAGATTCGCTGGTGCTGTCTTAGAAGGTTTGGACGGTGAAAAGGATGTCATTGAACCATCTTTTGTTGACTCTCCATTGTTCAAGTCCGAAGGTGTTGAATTCTTCGCCTCCAAGGTTACCTTGGGTGTTGACGGTGTCAAGACTGTCCACCCATTGGGCAACTTGTCTGACCACGAAGAAGGCTTGGTCCAAGAAGCTAAGGATACCTTGATCAAGAACATCAAGAAGGGTGTTGAATTTGTCCAACAAAACCCATAAACTTGTTTGTAAATAATCGATGATTTTATGCTACTATTATTTTATTTTTTGAACGCTAAAATGTAGAGTAGAGTCCTAGAACACAATACCTGAGATTTAAGCGATTCCAGAAGCTTAAATCAGTTGTACATTTAGTAATCAGTTCTTCAAGCCAATCATGGAGTAAGAACACGCGTTTTGAAGTCCCACGAGAACTTGACGTAATGCACTGCGCTGCACGACGTTTCCTATTGTGGAAGTGGTTGCGAAAGATTTGACTGGACCGTCTGCACTTTTCCGCCACCTAAAAAAGCAATTTGGGGCGTTGTCCCCTACACAAAGTCGGAATAAAGAAAAATCTGAATCGGTTAGACTATATAACTGCCGCTGTATGTTACCTCCCGACAAAAAAGAATACCGTAGTACAAGGCAAAAAATAAAAGATTAGAATCTTCGAGACTGTACCAAACAAACAATTGTAATGGAGTGTTCGACTGAGAAATATGACAGCTACATAGTAAAACAATACGTTTTGGTGTGGCCACAGCCTCCAGTTTTCTTTCCTCCGTGCACCCAGCACGCATCCTGAGTGAAACGTCTGGGCTTTTTTTTTTGTGTCGCACAGCAGTGAACGTTCGACGCTCGAGTTGCACCAATTAAAAAAAAGAGGTGCAGGTAAGACGCGTATCGTTGTTGGTCGGCCCACCCTCTGATTTAACTTCACAATTTTACTCAGGATCACGCGTCGGTGTGTATATGTTGCACAGTAGTACACAACTGTACATTTGTCATCCTATATCTTGATCTATATATAGAAGTCATCTGATAGGAGAATAGGCATGTTCGGGGATAAATACTGCGACAACAATCCAAAGGAGCCTATGATTTCGAAAACTCCACGAATTTGCTCCCCTCTTGGTCCAGAACAAGATCCAGCGAGAGCGATATATCTGTATTGTAGCAACCGTTGAACTCTTTAGCACGTATACTATCCACCGCTGAAATGCGCCTCTGATTTTTTACGTTTCAGGGTAATGGCGGGACACAAGTTTCACCCCCGGAATATTTATTTTATGTGGGCCGAAAAATCGGTGCCCTCGGAATTCCAATCCAAGCCTGGTTATTTTCGATCAAAACTTTTTCATACTCCAATTTTTATTATACAAATCTCCGTAATACCCAGTCTTTCTGTGTACTGTCTTTCGTTACATATCTTTCCATCGAGACCAGAGTTAAGGGAAGAATTAATATCTTCATTGCAAACCACTAATAAATCGTTGGATATACTAGCTGGTGCAGCCCTAGCCGCCGTCTTGTGTCTTGTAACACCATATAAGTCACCCTAACCGTACCTAAATAAGGGAAAAAATCAACTACAAATTACTTTAGAATCACGTACAGATAACTTTAACAAGCAGTCAGCTTAACCCGATCCATCTCCACCACACCAAGAACATCTCCTGCCCTTTTTTCAGCAACCAACCTCCTATTCTCTTCACATTCGCTATGGACAAGTTTCTAATGAGCTCACCGTCGCTACAACCCTTTGAGGCCACCGAAAACACCATCTTTCAGAATGATCAAGAAACTCTTATTCAGGACGAGAACAATGGGTTCCAAGACAATGCCGAAAATTACCATCCAGA
Source organism: Teunomyces lycoperdinae (assembly GCA_030574955.1). Taxonomy (NCBI): domain Eukaryota; kingdom Fungi; phylum Ascomycota; class Pichiomycetes; order Serinales; family Debaryomycetaceae; genus Teunomyces; species Teunomyces lycoperdinae. The sequence continues at coordinate 71,990 of JAJMFY010000038.1, forward strand.
ATTAGTTCCAGTATCACAGAATAGCAGAAATCCCTATCTTAACGGAGACTTCGAAAACATGACCATGATGAACATTCCTCAGAATGACCACGATATGTCAAACCTCTTGGATGATTCTCAGTTGGGCTTGGACAATCGTTTCTACCATTCAAAAAATATTTCGCTCGACGATGGCCTTTACAGCTCGCAGTTTGCTGGCCATTCTTCGAATCGGTTTTCCCATCAGTCCAAGTTGAGCACGTCTTCTATGATCTCCATCAACCAAGACCCTCCATCGTATAACGATATGAATAATATGAACCAGCCCAACATTAATCATTCGTTCTCTAGCAACACGGTATATTCCATGGACTCCATTCCTCAGCTTTCGTCGTCGGTTTCCAACCAGTCCCTCTCAGATTCACCTAACTCGTCTCAACAACAGTTTCATAACAAGCTACAACTCCATCAACTTCAGCAGCCAATTGTCGCAACTCCTCGAAGGCCAGCAAGAAATAAATCCCTTTCTGTGTCTTCCATGAGCAATATGTACAACACTCCATTACGCAATTCAGCAGCATTATCCCCAGTAAATCTTGCTAATGTCCCGGCGAAAATAAGCAAGACTCCTCACCAAAAGCCCAAAGGCCACGCACGCTCCAAATCGAATATGTCCTTGTCAAATACTCCTATTGTCATTGGAAACTCCATCAAAGGTAATTCAAATCTGGATCCTAGCCTCAACCCATTTTATACTCCATCTACATTTATTTCTCCTCGGGTGGACGAAATTTCAACAGATGTGGACGATCTTACTACACCGCTACCAACACCGGGAACAAGTAGTCAACAGACCCTCAACTCCAAGGGGTCCAATAACTGGAACTCAGGCACCACCAGCAGCGGTAAGAGCATTTTCAATACCCCGTTTGGACACAATCGTAATGATACCCTCGAATCTATAAAAATTGAAGATCAAGATGATGATGCATTCCAGCAATTGAAGAAAGCAAAATCGTACTCATCTATCGGAGCCAAAAACTTTGTCAACACTAACAACTTTGCTTTCTACCTGCAACGACAACCCGAAGCGGATGATTCCTTTGTTACTGCCGCTGACTTATCAATTCGTCTCGCTTCTAAGTTGGGCAACAACGAGGACGAAGTTGCATCTTCAAACTCTACCCCCGGACAATTTTATTCTGATTTCAGCACGGTCCCCGTATTACAAGTAACGCGTACCAAAGGCATTGACTTGATGCTGCCGCAGTTTGTCGGCGAACCGAATGCAACTGTACCACGGTTCAACCGGAACTTGACCAAGAACTTGAATCAGTCCAGCTCGACTATCGCGTTTACGAAGTCATACCCTGCATCTATTGACTTAGCCTCCATTGCTACGTCACCCTTGGATTCCTCGATGTCTGCTCCCGCAACATTGAACCAGGGGTTTAATGGGAAAGGAAACTCACCAATTACGGTAGATTCCACTGAGCTCTTGCCTCCAATGGCGACTTTCTCAGTGAATAACGGACTTGATGTCTATTCCAACAACAACGGTAGTACCAGTACCGTGATACAGGATCTTTCCCAATACCCTGAAACCAAATATAATATTCCAAAAGTGAAAAACAATCGTGGTGACAAGGCTGACAAGTTGGACCCTAAAAAAAAACATGCCTGTCCCATCTGCGACTCGCGGTTCCAACGTCCTGAACATGTTAAGAGACATTTGAAGAGTCACTCGTCCGAGAAGCCTTACGAATGTGATGAGCCCAAATGTGGAAAACGATTCAATCGGAAAGACAACTTGAAAGCACATCTTAAAAAGATCCATCGCAGAAAGTTGTAGTTGTTTCATCCTAGAATATCCTCAACAATTTCTAACAGATTTACTTCATCTCACTTGGTTAATGTTTGGTCTCTCATTCATGTATTTTATTTTGTACCAATAAAGCCTATTTTTGCATCTAATTAGTTCTAGCTCGATCTAACAATGTGGTCAACAGCCTTACAGAAGTAGTCAATATTACTTTCGTTTAAACCAGCGATGTTGACTCTGCCAAAACCAGTAGAGTAAACGTGGAACTCGTCCAACAATCTCTGATTCTGTTCTTCGGTCAAACCTGAGAACCAGAACAAACCATTCTGAGTAATGGTGGGTTCCCAGTTACCTGGGGTACCCAACTCAATGAACTTATCGTAAACCAGCTTTCTAGTGGCCTTCAATCTGGCAGTAATATTGGCAACGTCTGCATCCCACATGGTGGTCAAGTCCTTGTCATTGAAAATAATAGAGGCAATGCGAGCACCAAAGGCAGGAGCAAAAGAACATTCTTGTCTGAAATTGGCAACTAAGGTTGACTTGACGTTAGGGATGAAGTTAATATCTTGAACGACGGCATGAAGGGCACCAACTCTCTCACCATATAATCCCAAATTCTTGGCAAAAGATTGACACACTACGTAGTCAATATTCAAGGAGAACAAGTATCTAGCAGCCCAAGCATCAGTGTCCTTGTTACCAGAGGAAAATCCCTGGTAGGCCATGTCGAGTAATGGGATCAAGTTTCTTTCCTTGAGCAATTTACCTACAATCTTCCATTGATCTTGGGTGAAGTCAGCACCAGTAGGGTTGTGACAACAAGCCTGCAACAAGAAGATAGAGTTCTCAGGAGCAGTTTCCAATGCCTTCACAACGGAATCAAAATCAACACCACCATTCTTGGGGTCGTAGTAGTTGTACTGGTTAACAACGCCTCCGACAGACTCGATCAATGGAATATAGTTACCCCAACTTGGAGTACCAACGTAGTAGTTATTGAAGCCAGCGCTGTTGAACAATAACGTGGCCATGTGTAAGGCACCGGTACCGGAAATGGTCTGGATCGAGGCAACCTTACCTTCGGAGGGAATTGATTCGCCAAAAATCACCTTTTGGGCACCAGCTATGAATTCAGGAAGACCGCTCATGCTGGTGTAGTTGTGACCAGGGTCATTTTCTCTCAAAACTTCCTTGGCTGCCTTGACAGATGGGAAAGTGTACGGGTTACCAGTGTGATCTTTGTATACCCCGATAGAGACATCAATCTTGTTAGGAGAAGTGTCTTGGGCGTAGAGACCCATCGTCTTGATAATAGGGTCTGGAGCCTCGACAATTAACTTGGCATACTTTGAAGTAGACATTTTTTTATATTAATATAATGTATACTGAAGAAATTATTTGAGCAAATAAACGTCACCGGGGAGCGGTATGTCCACCTTTTAAATGAAGAAAATGAACGGCATCTTCCCATCATTGACGTCCACGCGCGACTAGTCGAAAGTGCACAGCGGTTGAAAAATTTTTGGACACAAAAGAGGAGAGAACAATTGTAATTATGCGGAGTCTTTAATAGTGATTTGTTTGCAAATGCCGACAATGTCCGGGGCTGAGTCTTGAAGCAAAGAGATGGTCGTTGCACAAACAAACTTTGAGTTATTCAATAACACAGATTTTTGGGATGATGGAGGTGCTGATAGGAGTTGCTGTTGCAACTGTATAAGCAATTCGCGGAACGGTTCAAGGAACTCAGTCTCAAATGTAGCATAATCGTTGTAAAATGCCGCAATTGTTTCGCTAGTATTTCCTCGAGAAAGTACATCGTGATTGAATTTGCCAATTGTAGTCAACTTCTCCAACATAAGCGGCAACGGTATGTTGTTGTTCGAAGGAAGTGAGTAGGCAGTGTGGATAAGACGCTTGAGGAACCCAACATTTTCAAATGAATTCAACAGCTGAAGCAACAAATACTGGATTTCCTGGACATCATCCCCTTCGCCAGCCATCACTATATCCCAAATAGGCATATATTCAAGCACATCAGCCTGTTGGTTATCCATAAAATGTACGCGCAAGAGCTTCTTGATAAAACGACAGAATACTGCAAGAATCTCAGGATAGTATTTGCCATTATCAAATATTATCTTGGTAATCGCAGTCAAAGCTTCGCGATGTCCAGCAATTACAGCTGAATTGCGTTTGTTGATCAAGTTTGTCATCAAATGTATACCTTGTACTTGTACAACATCGCTGATGGGAGTTCCAAAATAAAGATCAAAGAACGCTTGCAATGTCATAGAGGTATCAATTAGACGTTCAACCTTAGAAGCACGTTCCTGACTCACAATAAAATTGCCCAAAGTAATGGCGCTTGCAGCCAATACATAAGGGTCTCTGACCTTGGAAATCTTGTCAATAGCCACATGCAAATCGTCCACGTTGGCAAAGCTTTTCATAGATGTAATGTTACCACTAATAGCAAAGAGCTTTCTCTTGATATAGATACGACTCTCGCCTTCTGGAACGCGTTCGAGATAGTCCAACGCCTTTTGGTTGGCATTGCCTGTATCAGGCATGTCTTCAAACAGAGTGAGATAAGAAACAATATCTACCACCGCTACCTGCTGTTCGTCATCTAATTCTTGATCTAGAAGGGCAAGCATGAACTTCAAATATTCAACTGCTGTTTCTAACTCTAATTGCGAAACATTTGCCGCCAATAGTTCCTTAATGACTTCAAGAACGACAGTCTCAACCTCCTGTCCGTCTTTGATATAGTTGTACATCGCCTTTAATGTGCCCTGCTGATACAAGTATGTCATAAAGCTTGCCTTCTTCTCGGTTCCATAAATAAATTGACCCAAAAATAATGTGACTCTAAGACGAACAGACTCGCCTTCGTGTTGTAACAAAAGAACAATCTCATGCCAAAAATCGGCTTGGCCTGTAGTCAAAAACTCTCGATTTTCATCATTATCTGCCACCAAATTGATTAATACCCTCAACGTCTCGGCTACGAGTGTTTCGCCGCCGGCTGACGTACCGCAGTTGACTTTGGTGATCTCAATAATTTGTGGTAAAAAATCACTAATTTCACGACTTGATCTCACAGTGGGATCACGGAGCTCATCCCCAAGACTTTTCAATGCCGCCAAATCACCACCATTCTGGACTAATTGTGTAAATATTCTCTCCATTGATGTAAAGGCACCATCCAACACTATCCAAAAAATTCACCTAGAAAAAAACTTGTATTGGTATAAATATTTTACGTTCTATACTAATTTTAAATTCGATTTCAAAAGGGGAAATATTAACATTAATTCATCATTTAATAACATGTATGGAGCCAAATTATCTTCCAAACATCTTTTCACCATTACGCATCCCAAGAATAAACCGCACATCTATACATAGGCTCAAACTGTGGAGCATTGGCAAAAGATTTAACAAGTCGTGGTCCGATTGATCGTTAATCCAACCTTCAATCATCACAGCATTTTCTTCATGCAAAGCATAGCTGATAGGAGAATTATCCAATATAATCACATTCTTCAAATCATCATCTTTTGGAAAGAATTTGGAAAGATCCTTAATGTAGCCTACTCCGGGCCTGTAGGTGCAATCATTTCTATAATAACGTTTTGTAAATATTTTGTTTCGGGTACCATTGGTAACAGCCGTGTAGTCCTTGTCCTTATTATCCACTATGTCACTTTCTAACCAGTCTATTATCGGATCAGCGTATTCTTTGACACTGGCAGTGAAGATCTGAAGCTCAAACCACTTACTGATTTCCTTAAGGAAGTAGTCACAAAAAGGTCGCTTGTGAACGTAGTAGAGAGATGCAATGCTGTTTAGCTTGATCTCAATCATTTTGGGAGCTGAGGAGGCTGATGCATTAAACAGACGAGGAGATCCACGCGAGAGCGAATGTACAAGAGTTTCATCCAAATCAAGGATCAATGTTTTCTTCTTACGCTTTTTCTGAGGGTTCCTTGACAACGGATAAAGTCTTTGTGGTGGTGGAATAATGTATCTGGATGAGGAGGTTGGGGATTTAATTGTATTGGCAATGATATTTTCTTGTTTTAATAGCTCAGTCTTTTCGTCAATGTCAGACATATATTTCTTGGGGTTTCTGTTGGGTGTTACTGCCTCCTGGCGTGTAACAAACTTCTCATCCAACTCTTTTTCAAATTGGGGATCAGATTCTACTTCGAGTTCAAGCTCGACCTCTGAACCTACCACCTTAGGTTCCTTTGTAAGACCCAATTGCTCAATTGTGTAGGTAAAGGGGTAAGTGAGAAGTAACCATATGAACATTATCGGTTTGATGATTAAGTAGTTCGGCACAAATGTTAACTTCGTGATGATAGACCCAGACTCAGGAGGAGTTGGAGAGGGAGTCGATTTAGGTGATGGAGATGGGCTGAGTGATCTCAGATCCTCTGATGGCACTTCATCGTATTCTAAAGGTGGGAAGTCATTTTTTGCTGGATAGATTGTGTCTAGAGAGTCCACGAGGATCTTGATAGAGTTCATTTCATGCTATGAAGGGGAGCTGCTAAAATCAGGCGGGAACTGGAGATAAATTCTAATTAATTGGATGGATCTGAAGATGGGTTGTCTGTTTTTAAACTCGGATTAATGGGAATATAACAAACTATGTATATTTATGTACCGAGTTGTCCCGGTGTATATATCAAAAGGTCAATGCTAAAAGAAGATGTTTTATTATTTGGTACTGCTGTACTTCTATTTATTACTAGCCGCCTGCACCCAAAAAAATAATAGAGAAAAAAAAACTAATTCTTATGATTCTGAATTATTAACCATTAAATGTTGAGTTTGGTTGCAAAAGGACTTGCCAGGTGACATCAAACCCGAAAACGATGGTATATTACTTACATGGATGTATAATATATATTGAAAGTGGTATAATAAGGGTAGAAAACCCAATGCAGAATATCCATCGTATAGCAAAGTTGGGGCAGCAGTGGACGGCATTTTGTGTCAAGTTAGACCCAATTGATTGCTACACGTTCTCAACATCCATCCTGCCTAAACCCCAACCCCAACTTTTCTAGAAGGTCATGAACAAGTAGGTCATGATTTTTTTCATGGATATATTTCAACTTTACTTCTCTTGCCAAGTAGCATTGTTGATAAAATTCTGAAAAATCGACGTGATATATGAGACGTTAGATTGGCGGCCATCTCGTAGAAGAGACTTGGTCAAGCTGTTGATATCGTACACATCATCCTCCAGTAAATCACCATCATTATCGATATCATCTTCGTAGCCACTCTGATCTCCTTCATGGTTCTCAATCCGAAAATTCGATTCCAAATTTGTAGGTGCAAGTCTCATCATGTTAACATCAACACTTTCCTCTTCACCTTCACTTCCTTGAGGCTTGTCATCGTCTTCCTCTTCGGGTTTGATAAGCTTCAACTGATTTGTATTATAACTCTTGCAATACTTGCATTTCAACCCAAGCACATGGTACGTCACATTTGACTTACCCTTGCAATCATTGCAACTTATGATGCACCGCCACGAATTATACGGAGCCGGCAATGGCGATTGCAAGATCTCTTGGTCAAGGATCCTGAATTGTGTCTCAACATTAACAACAGTCTTCTTGCAAATAGGGCACTTGTATGAATGCTTCACCATATCATCGTAACATTGCTGATGGATCGAATGCCCACATTTCATAAACACAACTTTGCTCACCGACGTGAACAAATACTCGTTGCAAATCGGACAATTGCAATGTGTGGTATTATTCACACATTTGTGTCGGTCCTTTAAATCGATGGAAAGACAAATGTTACACTCATCACAATGGAAATAGTCCTTACCTAGTCCAACTCCCAACCGACATATGCCACACTTATCGCAGTGATAGATATCTTTTGCGGGATCGTTGTCATAAAGTACACACTTTTGACAAAAGTAGTTGGCAAGCTCTCCTTCACAGTTGATACAATAGTTCAGTTCTGGTACTTGTGGTGTATTGCACTTCATGCATAATATGTGTTTCACCTCATTCCGTATCAATTTATGACTACTGATCTCACTATCGTGACAAAACCGACATGGATACCATTTGAGACAGGTTGGACATTCAAGTTTACAGTTGAGCTGGTAATGGGGGCATCCCAAAGTTGTATTCGATTGTGGATCATGATACGTTGGTTGAAGGTCAGCTTCTGTAAGGTTAACTTCATCAGAATCAGAGGCCTCGCCTTCTCCCTGATCCATATCTTGTTCTATTTCTTCATCTTCTTCTTCCTCCTCAGGTATTTTAATGATATTGCATTCTTCTAACACCAATTTCTGTTTCTTTATCTTTTTGGACAATAATTGATTCGTGTTTTCGTTAGCTAACTTCTCGTTGATATATTTGTAATAATTCCCCATCATTAATCTCGTTACTAGTTTGTTTTTCAGTTTCTGTCCAAGATTACTGAGCGATTGAATCTTTCGAATCTTTTTCCGAAGTAAGTCTTCCTTGGAAAAGTCATTCAAAGAATCAAGGTCAGTCAATGCTTTAATCTCTTCTAAGCTCAACCCTTCCACGTTATCCAAGTCACTCGCCTGTGAACTCTCTTCGTTATTACTAGCAGCACTAGACTGAATTAATTGTTGCCGCCTGCTTCTTCTCTTTGGTGGTTCTGGCTTAACGATTTCATTAATGAGTGGTTGATCGGAATTCACGATTTTCACCACCCCTTCTGGTTCAGTCCAGTCTCTATCTGGCTCATCCTCAAATATGCCTGTCATGTCATTACCATTTTTTAGATCGTCAAAGTCATCCTCAAACTCACTTAGATCTTCTACTGGTAACGATATGGCTTCATTGATCACTTCTGTCAACGGTTGGAGCTGGTCAATAGCCGTTGTAATGCTGAGACCACCTCTTAGGTCGCTCAAGATCTTATTCATCTGAATTCGAGACGAAATGGCAGTTTTGATCGAGTTCGCCAATTGGTTCTTCTCTTCTCCGTCATCGGTGAACTTAATGTAACTGGAAACATACTTGGTAAATTCTTTAGGAAACTCTTGGATCCGACCCAACTCAAAATTAGGTAAGTTAGGTAAGTTAGGCAAGTTGGGCAAATTAGGCATCGTCGGCAAATTGAAGGAATCTTTACTTAGATATGACGATAAGTTGAGATTAAGGTTGAGGTTCAAGTTGAGTTTCCCGATCTGATCCAAATCTTCTTCCAAATAATCAAGATCGGAGTCGTCCGAATGCACAGTTTTACTCTTCTTTTGTCGTTTTTTGCTCCATGTGTGGTGTCTATAATGATTTTTGCGAGATTTAGTCTTTGTAGATGGCGCGGACGGCTGCGACACTTGTGTGTCTGTAACTGGTGATCCTGACATGATCGACTAATGCTAAGAACAAGATATAGCAAAAACAATCAAGTAGTTAGTATAACCCTAACTTTTGTAGAAACCCCACCTTCTAAAGAGCACACTGTTCCACACAAATTCCTTGGGCAAGCAGGTTGTTGTTGGATTGGGAGGAACGAAAGTGTTTAGTTTTTGCGTTCTCGGAGAGTGCAGGTAACAAGAAGCCTATACCTTACTCCCAGCACCGGATTTAAGCTAGAAAAAAACCAACAAGTAACAATTGTCAAATATATCGCCGAACATCTAGCAAATACTAGGATAGTCGTTCTTTTGTTCTCGTTTCTTCACCTCCAATTTATGCTATTAAAAGAACAAGACATTTTTTTTTGTCTAGTGATAAATTACGCGACTAAAGTAACTCATCTGAACTGAATACAACGGTCATCATGGATCCCCCCGCAGACATTAAACAAACCATAGACAAGACTGTGGGTTACATATTGAAAAATGGTGTCACGTTTGAAGAACGATTAAGACTGAATAATACCGATAATAAGTTTGACTTTTTGACGGAAGGAAACGAGTACTTCGAGTACTACAAGAGTCAACTTGTGCAGCACAAATCCCAGGACACAACTACTGACCATACACAACAAAACCCGGAGGAAGAACCAGTACCACCTCCACTTTCTTTTTTTACAAAGCTTCCTGCAATTTCGTCTCTTGATTTGGACGTTATCAAGTTAACTGCGCTCTATGTAGCCAGGAACGGTATCCAAAGTATCGACGGACTTGTCGAGCACGAGAAAAGCATAGGAAATCTGGCTCAATTTGAGTTTGCACAACCAACACATTCCTTTCATGAACTTTTCCAACACTACATTCAACAGTATCAGTTATTGGTTGGACTCTACGAAGACAAGGATGACGAGGCCGTCAAAGGATTAAAGGCCAAACTTGACGACAGTGAAATCATACTAGCTGCAGCTCAGAAACGGGCTGATTATAACAGACAACGACGTACTAAGTTGCGTAACGAAAAGAAAGAACGGGACCAAAAACAATTACTTTATGCATCTATAGACTGGCAGGATTTTACAATAGTTGGAAAAATCGAGTTCGATGCCATCGACGAGGTAAAGGAATTGCCTGTACCATTAACAAGGGAGGACGTATTATACAGATCATTAGAATCAAAGAAACTGGATATATTAAAGGAACCAGTCAGGAAACCAGACCTAGAGCCGGAGTCAGAACCAAGTGCACAGGCAGAAGATAAAGCAGAGGAAAGGAAAGGACTTCCAGTTCCAAAGGGAATGAAGATAAGAGCCGCCGGCGAATCGAGACTCAAGAAGTCAAAGATAAACAAAGATATCAAATGTCCATTAACTGGTCAAATGATACCAGAAAGCAAGTTTGATGACCATCTCAGAGTTTTGTTGAGGGATCCCCGTTACAAGCAAGAACAGGAGAATTTCATGAAGAAGAACTTCAGCTACGAGTCTAATTTAACTACAGATCAAGTTTACGAGAATATCAAACGGTTGATGAAGAAGCGTAGTGGTGAAGAACTAGCTAGCGAACCGCCACAAAAGCGGTTAACTAAGAATACATAATAATGACACATGACAAGTAATAGAATACTAGATAGATATTTCAGTATATGATTATTGTTTTTATTAAAGAATTTATAAACAAAAACTAATTTCCTTAAGCCTTCAAGGAAGAAGCTCTCTTCTTCTTGATTTCAGCTTCGTGAGACTTACGTTCGTGCAATCTCTTGGCCAACAATTGAGCGTATTCAGCAGCAGCATCTCTTTGTCTTTGAGCGTTCTTGACCTTTTGGGCCTTGAGGGCTCTCTTTCTTTGCAAGGTTTGTGGGGTAACTAATCTTTGGATCTTTGGGGCTTTAGTGTAAGTCTTGTCACCCTTGGTAACTTCACGTCTAACAACGAATTGTCTAACGTCGTCTTCCTTGGTCAAACCAAAGAACTTTCTGATGTGGTTAGCTCTCTTTGGACCCAATCTCTTTGGGGTGGTAGTGTCAGTCAAACCAGCGATGTCGTTTTCACCTTGCTTGACAATGGACAAAGCCAAGACAGCCAAGTCTTGACCAACGATACAACCTCTGACAGACTTTCTCTTACGTTCACCAGTTCTTCTTGGTCTGTAACAGGAGTGACCCTTGGCTAACAATAACTTAACTCTGGTTGGGTGCATGACACCTTGCTTCATTGGGAAACCTTGCTTATCGTTACCACCAGTGATCTTGAAGATGTAACCCTTGAATTCGTCACCGACGGAGTCACCTTCGACTTCTTGACCCATACGCTTTTCGTAGAAAACACGCAACTTGTGTTCGTCGTCAATGTCAATACTCTTTTGAGTACCGTTAGCTGGATAAGAAATGTTTAACTGATTATTGTTAGTACTAGGTTCATTGCACGATTCTCATTCTATCCATGTATCCACTGCTAAGTTGCTAGTAGATCCATGGCTGATCACATCACATACCTTCATCTTGACTGGTTACTATACAAATCTGAAAAAGTCCTAAGAAGAAAAATTTTAAAATTTCTAGTGTACTCTGGTGGATGCGCTTGGAAAATTTCGTTTTTTTTTCCGTAATTTTTCACCTTGAAGCGTGGAGTTAATCACGTGTGTGCTTCTTAATTTTGCTTGTCGAGAAAAAAACCTGAACCTCCAATCCCGATGGAATGCGAGTCACGAGATGTGAGGGCTGGTGCCCTAATAGAAATGCAGGATACAACGACAAGGTGCAACAAGTTTACCATATGTAATAAGAACTACTATTAACGTGTAATGCATCGTCAATTAGGTATTAAGGCTATAGAAGAAGCCTTCTTTAATAATAAGTTGGTTTGTAGAAAATTTCATTTACTTTTTAACTTTTTGGGTGATTTTACAATGGCTGCAAATTTAATTTGGTTTATTTATACTCATACAGTTAACATAGTAGATTGTCCTACTTTTTCTCCTCTTTATTGTACAGCCCGTTCATATAGCCTAGCGGGGAAGGCAATTCTTCATTCTTTTGTCCCAGATTTTCACCAGTTCGTTGTCCATCGCCCATGTTCCTAGAAGTCCCGGGTTGTAGCTGTGGTTGTGACAACAGGCTCCGATTTGTAGAAGTTGGAAATCCACTGGTTGGTCCATGTGGGCCTGCACTTGGTAGCATATTCATAAAATAGTGTGGTAAATTAGCATGTATAGGTGTCATACCGGAACCTCCCCCAGTTCCTGGCCAGTCTTGCGGGGCATAAAAGTTTGACGGCGACGGGAACATATCATTCACGTATCTTGACGGAAACGCAGAAACAGGTGTATTCTCACCATTATTTGAGTTGCCACCATTCATAGAGTACTGGGAATTGCTGAAAGCTGGAACCCGGAACTTCGACTGATTATCCGTCAGAGCAGTAGCCTGCTGTTGCAGCGGAGGCTGCAGCAGAGATTGTAGTTGCTCCTGCTGTTGCTGGTGATGGTGGTGGTGGTGGTGTGGTTGGTTTGATTGATTAGTATTTGCCTGATTGTAATGTTGGTTAAAGACTTGGTTTAACACCGGAGTTGGAATTGAATTGGGAAACTGGATCGACGGAGAGTTTTGGGGTAATGACGTGAAGTACATATTGTTGAGACTATTCGAGTAGCTTCCATCACTTGATGTCATCGGAAGAGCTGGTGCCGTTGTACTCATTGGGGAAGAGGTCTGAGACTTGGATTGAATTGGCAACGGCAATGTTGGCTTCCGGTTATCTGGGGAACGAAAAGAATTAAAGCTTGACTGTTTTGTGTTGATAGCAGGCGTAGTAAGATGGTTACCAGATGTAGGGGGTATGGGTTCGTTACCTTTGTGATGATGGTGAGGGGAAACCGATGCCGCCCTAGATATTCCACTGGCCTGATTGGTTATGTTGTGGTTTGACAGGGTTGAAAGATGACTGGTTTGACTTGACAAAATAGATGAAGTATTATGAAGGTTGGTATCGATTGCAGTGATTGTTAAGGCACTGTCGTTAATAGTTTTATCTTTGGTACTATTCTTGGAATCAGTAGGAATCTGAACTCGCAACACAGGTCTGCCTGATTGTGAACCGGTAGTAGTAAATGAATCACCCCTCTGATGGGACAGAGATGTTTCGTCCTCCTTCTTAATTGGGCGGTAAGAAGGGTTATTGAAGGTAGGCATATTAGTCATCGAGATATGTTGGGGAGGTGGGGGAGGGGGGCCTTGTCTGCTACTGTTAAAGACTTTTGCCCCATGGTTATTGACTTCGGAATACGGCCTTTTTTGACGTTTGGGTTCAGGACTGTCGCTGTCATATTCTGATTCTTCCTCTTCATCGTCTTGTATTTTGCGATCTCCAGTAACACGCGTTAATTTATCGTCTAGAAACTTCTTCTTCTTGTAGTTTCCGTAGTTCTCAGGCGCTTTTGATTCTTGAGGTTTGAGATTGATGCTTTGGTTCTTTTGGTAGTGTTTCATCAATTCATTAGTATCCACCGAGGAGTATTCGTAGATCTTGTTGTTGTTGCCGATGATTAATACAGCCAAGTCTACTTGACATAAAACAGCAAGCTCATGTGCCTTTTTGAAGAGACCCGCCTTCCGCTTGACGAAAGTAACTGTCCTGTTTCTCTCATCAGTAAGCGGTTGGATTTCGATTTTTCTTCTCCCCATCGGTATTGCTTCCCTTAGGGTAAATAACTAAACAAATGAAGTATATAAATTACCCAAATGTGATTGTAAACAAAATCTGCTGGTGCGCGGCAACTACCTCACAATTATTCAGTGGCAGAGTCTAACAGGTTTCTAAAAATATCCCCTAGCGTCAGTTAAAAATAAAAAAGTTCTCATTTAACATAATCTCACCCAAGAATCAGCTTATATAACAAATGCGGATTATTACATAAAATTAATAACCGAGACTTACTAACGGATGTGTGTATTACAGTGGAAGAATTATATGCTAAATTCTCCAAAGAATTGACCGACAACCAGATGGGTCCCTTGATATCTGTTACACATATTATAATTTTGGAATTCATGACAGTTTTTGGAAATAACGCAAATTGAATCGATCCATTTCGATATCTCCCGTATGTCTGCAAGGGAATTGGGGCCGCAGCCGAATTTCACAACACATACTACGCATTGAAGTTACATATAATTGGAGAGATATTTAGAGCCCTAGTATTTTCTCGAAAAGCTAACTTTATCCGGTTCCGTGGGTACTTTATTCACACACCGAGTTATTTTTTGCAATACTTCGGAACGACAAAGGATGGTGCTTGCCATTAGTTGCCAGAATTAGGTGCCAGGATTAGATGATTCAAAGCCAAACATGTTCGCTACAAAACAGTATTATGGTTGATAAAAAATCAGGTTTGACACTTAGGATAGTAGTCATGGACCTGCTCCTCAGTCATACATATCTTCATTAGTCGTTCGAATCGCTCTATTTTTTTTGACTGTACCCGCATCCCTGATATCTGCAAGTATGGAGATACCTGTCGTACATAGGATTATGTAAGACATCAATTGTCAAAACTTTGCACGTGACTTTCAACATGTGACTGTTACGGTCGTCCACGCGTCGCTGTTAACAAAACTTTCCTAGTTACATTATAAACCCTCCAAGTCTGCCTATCCATCTCCAGGAAATAACTATGAATGAGGAGATCAAAACGCAGGAATCCATACCTGTAACTGGGTATCAAACTTTGAATGGAAATTTCTCTTCTAATAATGATGAGCCAGAGATTGAATCCGAAGTTGCATTGGCAGAGCCAACCCAAACCATTGATCCCGAAAGAAGGTCGTCAATTGATAATATCATATCGTCAAATTCAAGGGACTCTTTCAGCAACACTGCGAATCCAGAGCTGGTTGCTCACGCGGAAGATTCTCTGAATCCCGTTTTTGCGGTAGCCAATCAAATTTCAATGAACCTTGACGACGATGTGAACTTCCTCGGTAAAGATGATCCTCCTACTTTGATAGAAGGTAACCCTACCAGTGAACTACCAGAATTCACACCAGATCCTGCTCAATATGATTTTGTGCCTTCAGAAAAACAGTTGTTACCATTAGATCACGAACAACACCCTGACCAACCATTACCTTGGGATTTACCAGAAAAGGAAGAGAGTTTACCGTGGGATACCTTACAAACTGGTGAGAGCGAGAATCTTCCTTGGGAGTCCAGTCAACAAGAACAGTTACCATGGGAAACTCATGATCAGCAAGAAGTAACTCCGGATGAAAAAGATACTTCCTCAAAGATGCCTCGCCAAGAGTTACTAGAAGCAAACCAAACTGGTCAGACCCTACCAGCAAATCAGCAGGCTAGTTCTGGTGTGCATGATGGTTTAGGAGCAATGACTGAGCCTCAACAAAACTTGATCGAAGGTCAAGGGCCTCATCATGATATACAAGAAAATCTTAATGAGGTGCAAGAGACACATCATGAGGTTCATGAAACTCATTTTGAAAATCATGAGGCGCAGTATGTACATCAAGAACAACACGTTGTGACTGCTGAATTTTCGGTGGTTCTGCAAAAACCTTTTGAAATTGGTCAAAAACAAGCGAATCAACAACATCATGCAGAATCTCAGCCTATTATTGAAAGTTTTCAACCACAGTTGTCAAATGCTCAACCCGAAGAACAAAACTATCAGCATACGTCTCAGCCCAACACTCAATTACCTTGGGAACAGCTGGACAGTCAAGTTAGGTCACCAGTTGAAGAATTCGTAGTTGAACAGGAACAACCCCCCGCTCAATCAAAGACGAACCTAGACGACTTATTTACTGCAGATGATGATGACTTTTTGGCAGCGCTTGATCCTTCTAATTCTTCTGAACCCGTTCAATCTGAGGACACACCAGTCGCTGTTGCAGACAATGCCCAAGCAATTTCAGACAAGAAATTAGACTTTGATCTTGACCTTGACCTTGATGACGACCTACTTCTAGACGATGACTTCTTGAATGAAGATGCGCCAATAGAACCGGCAGTAACCCAGAAGCCAACCCTGGTATATGCACCCAGTAACAAGCACAATATTTACTCTTCGACGGTTGTGCCTACTACCCAGGAAGTACCAGCAAAAGTTGGAGCTTATGGCGACTTTCCACCTGACTTGATAACTACAAAAATTAGACCTGCAAGCAGGCAGCCAAGCAACAATACGAGAACTTCAAGTTTGCCACCAAAATCACTGGTATATACTCCACCTGCGCCTGGCGACTCACTTCCGAAAGGCTCAATTAGTAAACCACCTGCCTCAACTGCTAGACCTGCCGTAAATGAGGCATCTTCATTCTTCGGAGAGTTGCCAATCAAGCCAATGACTGGACTGAAACCAGCTAGAGCTGCGGCCGTGAAATCTGTGAGCCAAGTAACCCAAGCAGTCCCCAAAGTACCATTTGTACCAGAATCTGTTGCAAGCAAGCCACCACCAGCTAATCCTTATAAGCCGCTGCAACAACTTACTCCAACAGGTAATTCTACTTATGCACCTCCACAAAGTGGTATTATACTTCCACCAGGTGGTGTTATACCTCTCCAACAAGGAAATGTTGCTCCTCCACATCACAGCCCTGCTCCACCACCTCAAGGTAATTACGCTCCTCCCTCTCAGGATAGTAGGCCTCAAGGAAACCTCCCACCCCCTCAGATGGGTGGTGTGGTCCCACCTACTCAGAACTATTCTCCAGCGCCTGGTCAGACTCAAGCTTTCCCAAGCATTCAGCCAAAACACCCAATCACCTCCCCTATCATTACAAATGTATCTAGGTCACAGGGATCCAATTCTGCAACTAGCCCATATGTACCACATGCTGGCCCATACGCTCCAAACCAGCACCAGAGAGCTCACTCGAGGGCTAGTTCTCTAGTGGGGGTCAAGGGAAAGGAGATGAACCCGTATGCACCTGTGTTACCTACAGTTCCAACCTCACTGCAAATTATGCCAGACCAACCACCAACCACGAATCCAAATAGAGTGCGTGGATTCTCTAATACTAAACCTAACATCTACAGTAAGCTGCAACAGGTTCCCAAAGTTTTGAACCCACAAGCGTTACTTCAGAGGCAGTTTCCAATTTTTAATTGGAGTAATTCTTCAAGGGTGGTTTACTTGGTTCCAAATGTTGCAACACACTCGTATGATTCCAGCATAGGTAATATTGCAATTGTTTCAGCCCACGAAGTTTTGAAGGAGAAGGATTTGATCTCCAGTTTCCCAGGTCCATTGAGTAAGGGCAAGTCAAAGAAGAAAGACGTTGAAAAGTGGTTAGAAGATACCATCGCTACATTGTCAGCTTCTGGGGTTAACCAATCAAATTTACTATTGAGTCAGGTTTTACTTGCCTTATTGAGATCTGACGGCAACCTTAAACAGCCTGAATTGATAAAGGCAGTCTGCTCTGTTTTGAACCCAACTGTTGATTACTATTCTGAAATCTTACCTGACACTTCTGGTGCGTTGAATGTGGCCAATGCTTATAAGCTAGACAATTCAGGTATTAATACTGTTTTTAACTTAATTCAATCAGGAAATATCGATAAGGCCTTAGAGTTCACTATTGGCAGAGGCGATTGGGCATTGTCTTTAGTAATCGCAAACTTTTCTGGACCAGAGAAGTTTGCTAAGATTGCATCCGATTTTGCTCGAAACAGTTTCCCATTTCAAAAGTCCAATAATAAGGTCCATCATATTATGCCAACGCTTTTGAAGATTTTTGCTGGTAATGTTCAGGGAACCATCGAAGATTTTACATCGGTACCAACAGAAGGTGACTATGCTAATATTCACTGGCGTGAGATTGCTGCTTCCGTTGTTGTGAGTGGTTCTCTCAAGGCCCCAGAATTCTTGGTTGAATTTGGTAAGTTCTTGAAGGCCCGTGAAAATGTATTGGCATCAGACATATGTTTCATCTTGGCTGGATTACCTTTATCCCATTTGAGTACTGTTCAAGGAGTTGTATTCTCGTACGTATCTTCCAGCTTGTACACGGAAATTTACGAGTACATATTGTCGTTGACGTCAGCTTCATTTGTGCCTCCAAATGGCTTACCTCATTTGTTAACTTTGAAATTAAAACATGCTTCCATTTTAGCAGACTATGGATTGTTTAATGAATCTCAAAGATACTTGGATAACATCAATTCATTAATTAAGAGTTTGGGCAACCGTTCAGCTTTTGTGAACCCTACACTTATACACGAGTTCCAAAATTTGATTATGAGATTGTCTGAGTCTGGCTCTAATGAACTAGGATGGTTTAGTGGAAAGATGAGTAAAGTCAACCTCGACAAAGTTTGGGGTCAGCTAGACAAATTTATTGGTGGAGACGAGCCTAAGCCAAAGTCAAGTGAAACAGGAGTCTTTAGCAAGTTTAGCCCATCAGTTTCCAGAACAACTTCCACTTTGGACTTCACTTCGATGAATAATACTTACAACCAAAGATGGGGTGAGTTAGAGAGTTCTGCTGTCTATGGCTCCAATGTCCCACATAGATATGATACTAGAAACCCAACTTCAGCGTCTCTTCCGCCACAGCTTATGTCTTACAACTCTACTAACAATGCGGCGAAGTACAATCCTGGGTCTGTCCACAACCAAGTCAAATACACAGGCGGATCTCCTAAACATAACCATCGTCAATACGATTCTGTTTCTAGATACGCGCCATCAAATGCTTCGTCTCAGAATTTAGGTATTAGCGACTTCTCGGAACCTCAAATTCCTAAGAGGCAAACTACTAAACATTCACCCTCGCTTTCAAAGAATGTGATTCATCCTAAGTTTACCTTGAACCCAATGGGACAGCTATCTGCAACATCTGTTAACTCGCAAACTCCAAATGCCCCCAACGGTGAGGCCGGTTCTCAAAACTTTATCAGAAAAGCCTCTGTGGCTAGCATTTTGTCTACAGATAGCTTTACTCCCCCCGAAGGCTTTAGAGCACACAATCATTCTCCAATGCAGAGTGATATTAGTATGGACTTTCCCCTGGAATTCAAGTCAACTCCAAGAAGACCAGAGATCCAAGCTTCTCCGATTTCGGATTCACCTGAGAAGCAAAGGGTAAGAGCATTCCGTGATGGAGTTGACGTAACTACTGAACTTTCTCATCCTCCTATACCTCTGAATATTGTGACAAAGACTTCCCCAGCCAAGGCAGCCGTTAAGCCAGTCTCCGAATCTACCCCTGAATTGACAGAACCAAAGCCTGAAGTTTCTGACGTTGCTGACCTGGCACCACCACCAGCTGTCAAAAAGATGGCTGTGTCTCGGGCTAACCCGTATGCACCAAAAAAATCAGGTTTCACTGTACAAAGGCTGAATAGATATGGTCCGGAGGCAGGTAAAGCTACGAGTAAATATTCTGTGCCAGCAGCCGACCGTGGACCAGTAGAACAAGTACCTACTGTCACTGGTTCTGCGGATATGTTTTCATTTGGTGGATATAATCCAAATAGTGGTGTTCCGAAGCCTGCTGGTCCATATGGTCAGGTCGACCAAAAGGGGCAAAAGGAAGAGGAAGTTGAAGATGAAGATATCACACCTCGATTGCAAGAGCCTAATCACAGGCCAAGTACAGTAGCCTCTTTTACGAACATTCCACCTCCTTCCGGTGGCAGGGTCTCCAGCAAAGTGCCGAACATTGATGACAGTTTTGATAATGATCAACTAGTTAATGAGTCAGCAAAGTTGCAAACACCTAGAGTCAATAACTTAATTTTGAGCAATAGGTCGCCTGATGGTGACCATTTAGCCAATCCATACCAAGGAAGTACTCTTGATTCCAATTTTGGATTCCCAATTCCAGGATCCCCAGACTACACTACTAGAGCTAATTCAGTTGTGGGACACACTGGGTTGTTTTCTTCTCGGTTATCACAATCACATCAGTCTGCCTTGTATCAGCAGTACGAGGTTAATGATGATACTGTGAGAGATTACGTTCCTCTTGTGGAAGAGGAAGAAGAGGAAGACGACGAAGACGATTTGAAAGCAAAACAGGAAGCACTTAGGAAAGAAGAAGAAAAGAAGAAAGCACAAGAGGAAGCAGAGAGGGAGAAGGCAAAGAAAAAAGCCGATGCAGCGTCCGCAAAAAATGATCCAGCCCAGGGCAAATGGTTCTCTTGGCTAGGACCAAAAGATGATGGAAAGCCCAAAGCTACCAAGGCCAATCTCGGTGAGAAGAATCTTTTCTATTACGATGAAAAGCATAAGAGATGGCTTGACAAGACAAAACCAATTGAAGAACAGCTTGCCGCTGCTGCTCCTCCTCCACCTCCCGCAATGAAAAAGAAACCAGGTGTACCGGGAGGTGGAAATGGTCCAGCTGGCAGAGCTCCATTGGGTGCAGCTCCATTGGGTGCAGCTCCATTGGGTGCAGCTCCAACTGGGGCACCATCTTCTTCAGGACCGTCTGATGGTCATACACCAAACACTGGCCCAGTATCTAACACTGCGCTGAAACCTAAACCAAGTTTAGCTACTGCTGGTTTAGATGAATTATTATCTATGGGTGGTAATGCTCCTGGCGGAGGTAATGCTCGTCGTGGTAAGAGAGGACCACGTCGTGGGTATATTAATGTTATGGAGCAAAACTAGAACTAAGAAGTATCACCAAAGAAATATATATATCGCCTTACTATGGATCGATCGGTCTGTATAAAAAGTAGAAGTTTGGTGTAATTACTGTGCCATTTCGTAACATTCGATCTCGAGGCGAGTCGTTAGTAAATTCGTATCCTTGGCTTCGGTACCAAGTGTACGAACGCTTATTATCAGGAAACACGGTTAAACTAGTACCAGATAAACCCTCAGTATAGCTGTAGTTGGAATTTTTGATTTGACTTGCCAAATTGTGAAAGGAACGCATCATCCTCGAACCATAACCACATCCTTGGTACTTTTGTTTTAATTGAATTTCATATAAATATAGCACTCTGCGACAATCAGAATCACAGATTTTCATTGAAAGGAAACCGACCAAGTCGTCAGCATTTTTATACCACACATAAACCAATCCTGACTCCCGAACTTCCTCTTCTTTTTCAGAAACCCAAAACTTGTTTCCAGTATGTTTTGTGTATAGCTCATTTAAATTTAGTACTATTAGGTCAACAAATGCAGATAGCGTCTCGTCATTGATTTCATTTACTTCGCTATAGTTCAAGAGAGCACCATTAATTTCCAGTGGAAACACACTAAGAATCTGATGTGTCAACCATTGACCAATGGTACGCATCTGATGATCATTGCTTTCGTCAAGACTCATATCCTAAGCTAGCTGGCGAAAGGTTGGCTATACAGAAGAATTTACGTACACGTGATACGACCTAGAATTTATCAAAGACGCGTTTCTCATTTAGTAGAGTAAGGAACTATTGACTATAGCGATGAGCACAGAAATAACGATATTACCCAGTTCGCCAATCGCATCCAATAGATCAGAAGAGAGAAAGAACTCTTCCGGACTGGATTCTAATATAAATGAAAACGGACCTGATATACTTGAGCAGAGACATCGCATACAAACTCAACGAGTGATGAATGCGATGAAGCCATTCAGCTCGCCTCCTATCGACGAAAGACCAGCGCGCAGTAATCAAGGGTCTTCTCCTTTATCTAAAAGAAATAATCAACCACATCCCGGTAGACATAGCAGTCCGATCAACTCCAGAAACAAGCACGATAAACTGCGGCAGGCCAGAATTCATCACCGACAGGACAAGCTAGATATGAAGCGGGATAATACTCAAGTCCAACAGCGCAGAAAGGATATTGAGAATACCTTTGATGAAATCGACTTGCACCGTATGATAGAGGAGGAACGTTCACGCGTGGAGGAAGAGTTTGATGCTTATGTTGATGACTTTGAAAGAGATTTAGAATTGTATGAACTACAAGAGGAGTTGGAAATAGCAGATATGCTATCCCAGTTAGATTTACATTCATGATCAGCTGGTCTGTTTCAAAATCGCGATTGGGGATAGGTTATTTTTTCTTTTGGGGTGGTGTTTACATATGTTACACAAACAACTACGGTATTAAGCCCTTCGTGCTGTTGTTTTCAGTATATTCGCTCCCGCAGCAGCACGACGATCGGTTTCTTGGTTTAGAATAGTTAGCGTTACGGTACCATTATAATCTGTCGGGACCTGCCAAGTATGACACGAAAACGCCCAAAACCTGCAAGATCCGTACTATTTATGCCTCACGCCTTGCGCGTATGTAAATAGCAAGATATACATTGAGAAACGAAAAAAAAATATTTCATTCCCTACATCGCTGACATCACGGATGTTTGAAATTTTGAATCGAGCTCAACGTTTCTTCAAGTCCTAATCGTTCCATCAAGATATGTCAAGACCAGATGTTCAAGTAACTCCTGCTACTCCGGCAGCAATTGAAGAACAATCTTTTGCTGCACCAGGCTCTGCAGATGGTTCTATCAGAGATGAGCCATCCCCAAGGGACCCAATGAGCTTACAACCAAAGGAACAATCAAATGATAGTTCAAACGATAGTTCAAGTGGCTCATCCCCTAGATCTAGTGTTACTATCAGTGAAGTTGGATCTGGTTACCAAAGGGACTCCAACGAATGCGTTGAGTTCTGTATCGAATGTTCATCATGCTTTGGCTTGTTTGACTCATGTTGTCCTTCTTCAGGCGAAGGTTGCTTGGCTAGTACAGCTACATTTTGTGGTAATATAATCTTTTCGTTCTGCAAGTGTTAATCGTACTATACCATACTATCTTAGATGCTACACAAGCACCATACATTCATATATCAAAAATGTAATCACGAAAGGCTTTACTGCAACAAATTTATTACGTTCACCTACGAAAACACAGAAAAAGAAGTTGAACTAACAATCTGTCTTGCCACACATTACTCATAATGATCAAAATAGCTTTGGAGTCGTGATAACAGAGGACCTACTTTTTGTATTCATATGGTATTGGGAATAATATAGACTACATCCGTTCTTCATGTTAGTTCTAGCGAATCAGATAATCACTGACTATGCTTTAAAAGCTCTTAGCAGTCTTGGTTGACCTAGTGGCTTCCTAGAAACGTAGAAAATTGAGAAACTGACTACAATACCCAGCGCTTTTTTTTTTGTAGCAATACAAGCAATATTATTAACTCAGCACCTGGTTTTTCCCCCATGAACATGCTCCATACAACATGCACAAGATCATAAAAAAATAAAAGTTTCCATAAGCAATGTGACTGAGACTGAGTGTTGAAAGTATATAACAGGATTTAAGTGTGTTCTATGTTTTGGTTGCATCAGACGATATAATCGCATCCTTGATATTACGGGTTTTGTTTAAGGTCCTTCATCAGGGTGGTTAGTTAAGACATTATATTTACAGTTCAGAATATAAAACCGTTAAAGCTTTCAGACCAAAAATGAAACTACCAAAATTAGCTCCTTTGGTCAGGGTTATGATGGGTGGGTATCATAAAGAGCACACTAAGATACAAACTACTATATTAACACATACGACAACTTCCGTATTTGGCAACTTGTCCGAGTGGTTAAGGAGAAAGATTAGAAATCTTTTGGGCTTTGCCCGCGCAGGTTCGAATCCTGCAGTTGTCGCTATTTTTTTTGCAACTATTCTAGATAATAGATTCATATATTTCAAAACAAAATAAAAATAAACACACGGCACATATATAAGTATTCATTCCCTAAAATCAAACTGAATGGTAGAACTTAAATAATAGCAATGATGGATCCAAGAATGATTGCACCAGTTCCAAAAAATGATGCTGGCACGATAGGAGCGCCAGCACTGCTGAGAGAAGAGCTACCACTGCTCGAAGGGGAAGCGGAAGCACTGGAACCAGACACACGTGTACTGGTAGCAGCAGCCGTGTTGTTTGCCAGACTAGAGTTAGCTGGACCGCTGCTAGATGACTGAGCGGAGGCCGAACTAGTAGCTGCAGAAGACGAAACATCCGTAATTGTTGCAGCATCCTCGGTAGAACGAGCAGCGGCAACTGCAGCTTCACTGGTAGAAGGTACTGGCTCTGAATCAGAAGCTCCTTGAGAGACGGTTGCTGAATCACGACGAGTATAGAACTGAGTCCATTCAGATTTTGTCCATCTGCCATGACTAGTGAACTTAGTCCATTCGGAATTAGTCCATTTGGTATGATCATCAGATTGGTCAGTGTGACCTCTCTTGTGGTGACGCTCAGTGTGGGAGCGTTGAGTGTGTGGACGCTCAGTGTGGGAACGTTGAGTGTGTGGACGCTCAGTGTGGGAGCGTTGAGTGTGTGGACGCTCAGTGTGGGAACGTTGAGTGTGTGGACGCTCAGTGTGGGAGCGTTGAGTGTGTGGACGCTCAGTGTGGGAACGTTGAGTGTGTGGACGCTCAGTGTGGGAGCGTTGAGTGTGTGGACGCTCAGTGTGGGAACGTTGAGTGTGTGGACGCTCAGTGT
>JAJMFY010000039.1:0-84002 GCA_030574955.1 Teunomyces lycoperdinae
AAAAAAAAAAAAAAAAAAAAAAAAAAAAAAAAAAAAAAAAAAAAAAAAAAAAAAACAAAAGATAAAAAGAATCGAAATGCCAGGTAGAGTGATGCGACATTTGTCCTGCGACATGCGATCTTTCTGCATCGCATGCGAGAAATTTCTTCGTAACAACAAAACAATAAAATTGGAAGGATCACTTTACTGAAAATGGAACAAAGGTAAATATAAGATCGAGCCAGCGACCTTTCCTTAATTCTATTTCATCTACAATAGAAGTTATGGCAACCAGACCAAACTTTTATTCTTGAAAAACTAGGACAATACCTCTTACTTTTTGATACACTGCACTACAAGTAAAACATTTCTAACCACACTTCTACGTACTTTCAAACAACACTCGTCTACCTCTCGCTGCCTTGCCTCGTTTCAGTATGCAATGAAGCCACCTCAACCTCACTAGCATCCTCGTCAAAAAAAATAAAAATTAGCTGGCGCCAGCACACGACCCCCTTTTTTTTAATTAAAGAAAAATCGATTGTAAATGATCACCAAACAAACAACTACCGTTCCCTTCTTTTTCGCTATTTGAGCTTCCTAGGTTTTTGTTTTGGGGTCACTCATACATAAATTCCCCCTTTTTTTAAGAGAGAATATCCTTGCATTCATCTTTTCCTTCTACTTTCGTTCCCCAAATCAATTCATAGACGAAAGACATTACTTTACAACCAAATCACCACAAAAAAAAACCTGCCGAAAAATCACAGCCCTTGCACTGGGTCTCTCGTCAACATGTTAGCACACCGGCAAATCTTTGCCATATTACTATTGGTGTTTCTAAACATTGTCACTGCTACATCAGTTTTTGAGCCAGTAGTTCAGCCTGCATTGCAATACAAGAACTTTGGAAACGCACTAGGTTTCTTTGGCTCCTTCAATTCTTTATCGTTTTACTCATACGTTAATTCTTCCTCATTTTTAAATGCATCACCATCCTCCCCTTCATCAGCAAACAGCTTGTTTTTAAGAAACACTACCAACAACAATAACATCAAGATCGCCGACTTGAACGGCGATATTACCCAGTTATACGCTTTAAGCGATGACACTATCATCCTCAGCGGGAATTTTACTTCCTTCAACAACAAAACGGTGTCTTCTCCAATCATCTACAACGTCACAAGCAACACATACACCGACATCATCCCACAACAAAATTCAAAGAGAGCAGATACCCTCACCATCACAGAAGGAAATGTCAGCACTATATTCATCGATCATGATTTGATCTACCTCGGAGGTGACTTTGAATTCAACAACACATACGGAGCTGCCATCTACAACCAAACCTCGAAATCATTACACTCAACTCCATTCAAGGGATTTGGCAAGAACTCAATTGTCAATTCCATCAGCAAGATCTCTGATGATGCCAACAATGAAAACCAAGGTTCCATTATTTTTGGTGGTAAATTTGATACTTTGGGATTCAAGGAATTGCTTGTACATAATATAACCACCAATTCTACCAGAAACTCAACCAATACTTCGATGATAACGGCTGAACAACTAATTTCCTTGAAGCATGGAACCTTCACCAATGTTAACGGAGACAACAACGACGATTCGTCTGTGGTTTGTCCTAACGGCAATCTGGTGTGGAAAGCAAATCCCTCGCAAGGTGCAGAATGGGCAGTTGAGTTGCCTCAAGAAATGCAAGGAATAACACCAACCAAAGTTAGATTGTATGTTCCTGAAGGCGAGGATGCTATAAGGACTTTCCGTATTTACTCCTACCCAAACAATGGTATCATGAACCTTTCGTATATTGACCCAGAAACCAACGAATTATCTTTTTGTGACGCCTGGTGTCCTCTTAGTACATTTACGTCGTTACAAAATGCAACGAGAGCAAACAAGCAAAATGAAACCACTCCTGACGGAGTCTTCATTGATGATAATGGTTCATATTCCGTTTACTATGACCCAAGCACACAAACAAAAACCTTGGGTTACGGTGCCAACTACAAAGAATTTGCATTCATTAATAATGTTGCCCTTGATAAGATTGGTCTTACTATTATCGATTGGTATGGCTCATACGGTGCATTTGCTGGATTTGAATTGTACTCTAACTCAATTACTGTTTACGGAAACAACACATTGGATGAGCCAAACTGTGGCGCCGAAGCAAAAAACCTTGCAACGATTAATTCCGGAACATTCAACAGTATTCAAACTGTAGATCCAGGTTTTACAGCAACTAACTATATGGTTTCAGTTGGAAGTGATGCTCACATCACACTTTATCCAAACATTTCATATTCTGGAAATTACTCGATTATCCTAAATACCCCCGGATGTTTGGCGGATAACTCTTGTGCTCAAAGATCGATTGTTAATGTTTCCGTCATTGACGGAAGTAACAATATCTTATCTTCCAATCTTATTTACCAGGATAATAATGAGAATAAGTTTGATTACTTATTTTATGGACATTTGGATGGTACCGTTGATGGTGGAGAGAATCGTATTGAGATTTCATTTAGTGATGTTATTATTCCAAACACCAACAATCCTTGGGTTGTGGTTGATAAAGTAACAGCTGATATAGTCTCGTTGGATTCTTATTATAAGCAAAATCAAACCAACTCAACGTTACCCAGAAGTAGAAGAAATGGCACCGAATTGGCATACATTTCTTTGAATGGGTTGTTTGAATATTCATTGGCCAACTTCACTAACTTTGACGAGAGTTTGGTTTCATACAGCATCAACAACAAGACATATATCAACCCGAACAACACATTTGTCAGCAACTCGTCCATTAATCTTTTAAGTTCAGAATTGGACAAGAGTTCTGTCATTAATCAAATTGCTTTACATGATAATTCGTTGATGCTCTTGGGAAACTTTGAATCCAACTCCAAAAATTTAACCTTGACCAATAATAACCTACTCACCCTAAAGGTCAATTCCTACAACACTACTTCCAATCAAACTGAGACTCAATTAAGCTCACAGTTGAAAAAGAGAGATATCGTAATATTGAATGGCTCCTTCAATAATACGATAACCAAAGTAGTTAATGTGGACGATGGGGTGTTATTTATGGGAGCATTTGCCTTGAATGGCTCCTCATTGAATGACTTATCTGGCAATAATCACCCCTCCACGATATACAACCTTGCCCTTTACTCTAATAATCAATGGTACGGGTTTGGCAATTCCTTCGCCGATATTGCATACGATCTGTTTACTAATGTTACTATCGATGGTACTGACTATTACGTTTTCTCGTCAACATCAAACACCAACAGCACTCTTTTGTGGGATAAGACATCCTCTAAATGGTCTCCACCAAAATTTGAAATCAGTCAGGCTGTTGACCTTACAAATGATCAGCAGATATTGGGAGGAGGATCTTTCCATATTATGGATTTTTACAACAAGGACCAGGCATATACTCGAGGGAACTCTACGTTTGAAAGCTATAACTTCAATGTCACTGAAGATGATAATTCAATTACCAGTACTTTCTACGTTAATCAATCCTTGAGTATTATTGGTGGAAATTTTACTTTTGATGATGTGACTAACATTGGATTGCTTTATAATTCTAGCAACACAACCTTGACACCATTAAATGGTGAGGTATCGTGGACTGCTAATACTAGTATCAGTAGTATCTATGTTGACAGCAACTATCAATACTTGTTTTTGGGTATAAACGGGTCTGTTACCATTAATAAAGAATCTGGTCTTAATGGTTTGGTGATTTATGACTTGCAGAACAACACATTTACGGATTTTCAACCTCCACAGCTTTCGCATTCTAACGGTGCTAACATCAATGTCAATTCCATTGCCTTATATGACGAAGGTAATCAACTTTTGGTTGGAGGTAATTTCGAGCAAGCCGGTTCTTTGGACTGTGTTGGCTTGTGTGTTTACGATCTTCCAAACACTAGGTGGGTCAACCCACAACGTAACAACCAAAGCATTTCTGGAGAAGTAACGGATATCAAATTTTTCCAGAGTAATCAAGTGTTGATCAGCGGTAATTTAACGGTAAACGATGAGTTTGTTAACTTCTTGACATACAATTTTGGTTCGGGTCAATTTGGAGTTAAGAACACACTCAATACTCTTGGTTCTTCCAAGCCAATCAAGAAGTTTGTGGTTAATGATAATGCCAACACAAAATTGGACGCTCGTATGGTTGCATATGGGAACAATTTTGTAGTTGGGTACAGTGGAACTAACTGGACCAATATTGACTCTGAAATTATCTACGATACCAATACGGTATTCACGGATTTGAAATTATTGTCGTTGAGCAAAGCCAACGGTAACAATTCCGGTACTTATTTCGACAAGGATATGATCTTGGCGTTGTCTGGTTCTTTCCGGTTACAAAAGTATGGGTTGGTCAATGTCGCCTTATTTGACGGAAATAATTGGATTCCATTTATGTACACAGCTTCTGGAGGTGACAAGCTCGGACAGGTGAACTCGTTGTTACTTGATGATTCCTACAGGTTCCAATCATCAGATGACCTTGGTAAGAAGAAGAAATTGTCCACGGGTAAGGTTGTTGGTATATCATTGGCATGTGCTTTGGGATCTACGACGTTGTTAGGTTTGCTTTACATTATCCCATACTTCTTCCTTTTCAGGAAACAAGAGGAGAACGGACATCAACGGATCCAGGAGAACGAAATGATATCGGCAGTCAATCCAGAAGAATTGTTTCACGAGATTGATCTTCACAGACATAACTAGAGTATAGCATAATAAGATAATAATTTTAATTTGTAAAACTGTTAAAAATAAAAAGATGTGTTGCAACTGAAACCTGAGATTTAAAATTTTTTTGAATTGGGGGGGGGTAAAAAGAATGACACGAGCAGGACTTGAACCTGCAACCTTTGGATTTGGAATCCAATGCTCTGCCAATTGAGCCACCGCATCATCTTCATTTTACTGTGATGACAGTACATAAAGTATGCTAAAAAGGAAATATGAAAATTCATACCACGCAATTATGTTACTTCAGGTCGGCATCTTACATTACGTGGTGGTGTGGACGATATTTTTCGGGTGAAATTGTTCGTGACATGTGCACACTTTTGATAAAATTTTCACAGGGTCGAGCATTTAAGTTCAGGGTTCAGCCCCTCACCAACACCATTTTTATATAGAACAAAAATCATTATTTGAACTCTTGTATCTTTTTAAAGGCTTATTAACGAAGTACCGGTGTAGGTCAAATTAATTTTGTCCCATTCAACACATTTAAACTCTCTTTCTCTTTCTCTCTTTTTTTTTGTTCATGACACTTTTAAAGATTGCACCGCAACAAACAAAATAACTGAATCTTGATTCTTTGCACGACCTCTCTCGTCTTTACAGATTCGTGGCCAAAAAGTTCCCCCAGATCAAACAACTTGTATAGCCAGCATACACGGTAATCTGCAACCGGCCAGAGACCCCATTGATTGTATCAGAAATAATGTCATACCGTGGACCTAACCAATTTAATAACCAATTTGGCAATCCGAACGGTGGAATTCCCCAACCGTCGGTGGGACCTGTGTCAACCAACAAGTCGGCATTCGACCAATTTGAAGCCGTCACTAAAAAGATCGAAGATGTTTTGGATACCACTTTCAAGCCCTTGAAGCCATATGTGCCAGCCATTGGTCGTGCATTCATTGTAGCCACGTTTTACGAGGATTCGTTGAGAATCTTCAGCCAATGGAACGAACAGGTTTACTACTTGCACAACTACAGACATCTCTGGCGTTGGTTCACCATGTTGTTCCTTGTCGTTAACATCATTATAATGGTAACTGCATCCACAATGCTTGTCTTGAGAAAGAAGCCTATGTGGTCGACATCGGCTCTTGTGGGTATAGTCGTCTTCCAGGGTTTCGCCTATGGGTTGATTCTCAACGGCCTGTTCATTCTTAGAAACTTGTCGGTTGTTGGTGGCTTGATTTTGGCCTTTTCTGATAGCATGGTTAGAGATAAGCGTTCCTTAAACTTACCGGGCGTGCCAATGTTGGCCAATACTGACCACAAGAAGTACTTCTTGTTAGCTGGTAGATTATTGTTGGTCTTATTGTTCTTGGGATTCGTGTTTTCAGCCTCCTGGTCCTTTGCCAGAGTCTTGATCATCTTGGTTGGTTTCGCTAGCTGTGGCTCCATCATTGTTGGATTCAAGACCAAGTTCGCTGCATTCGTATTGACGGTTCTCTTGTTTACCTACAACATCTTCGTCAACACTTTCTGGATGTACAATTCCCATGACGCTACCAGAGACTTCTTGAAGTACGAATTCTTTCAAACTTTGTCTATTGTAGGTGGATTGTTGATCATTGTCAATGCTGGTGCTGGTGAGTTGTCCATTGACGAAAAGAAGAAGATCTACTAGAAGTGACAACTGGTCGATCCAACCACCCACAATCGCAATGAACATATTAAGACGGTCTTTCTTTTCTTGCGATCCCAACTGAAGAAGAAAGAAAAATGACAAAGAATGATTGGAAACCAAAGTAACTTTTTATGTAAGTACTATATTTTGCCTAATTAGGTAGTCTACATTATGCACTCCTCTTTTTACTTGACCCAATCTAAATCATCGAATCAAACACCCAACTTAGTAAGCTATAAACTAATGGCAGCAGCAGAGGGAGAGCAGCCAAAGTGTCCTGTAGACCACACAGCAAGAAGTGCATGGCTTGAAAAGGCCGCAGAAGCCAAGCAACAAAAGCAGCCACCAAAAGAACAGCCAGCATGCCCAGTTGACCATACCTCGCGGGCCGAATGGTTGAAAAATGTTAGTGTTACTGTCCCAGAAGCGGTGGAAGTTAGTGGAAGTCACTCGAGTGAAGTTGTGTACCCTGCAAGCACCGTTGATTTGCCAAACGAGAGAGAAATTTCGTCGATTCCCAGAACTTCAGCCTCCTCGAACTGGGTTTATCCATCTCAAAAACAGTTTTTTGATGCTATGACCCGGAAATCATCAAATCCCCGGGCAGAGGATATGCAAACAGTGGTTCCTATTCATAATGCCGTCAATGAACGGGCCTGGTACCATATCATGCAATGGGAGCAAGCTCATCTTGAAGAGGCGAACAAAAAGTGCGGTGGGGTGTCGTTGACGAGCTTCAAGGGCGATCTGAAGAAGTTGACGCCACGGGCATGGTTCAACTCGACACTCTTGGGGTACCTGAAGCCATTTGACAGGCATGACTGGGTTATTGACCGCTGTGGAACCAAGGTTGAGTACGTGATAGATTTCTACAGTGGAACGGGGGCTGGTGCGTCTTTCTTCTTGGACGTGCGACCCAAGTTGAATTCTTGGGAGGGTATCAAGTTGAGAATGTCCCGGGCCTTAGGGTTATCCTAAATCTATTGAAACAAAAAAATGATTTCTCTCTGTTAATAATTTATTTGGATATATACATGTAAAGCAATAAGTCGACTTATCTACCCATGAAAGCACCTGATTGGCCAATCTTTTGCATGTTTTCACCGACTTGAACGTTGGTTTCAAAGTACTTGGAAACACATCTGTCCAAACACAAAGCTTCGGCCTTGGAAACATCGGATTCTGAGTAGGACTTGTTGATACACTTGGCGTGACACAGAGCAACCAACTGGTTGAACATCCCAGTGACCATGTCTAATTCAGCCTCAGCGGCCTGTAACTTTTGCTGGGTAGAAACTTGAGGAGCAGCTCCGCCTAATCCAAACATATTGTGTAGTGTAAAAGGTATGAAGTTTCAAAGATGTAATGGCAAACTTTAACTTTTCAAGGTTTTTTTCAGCTTATGTAATCGGTCGATTGCAAAAAAAAAAAATCCAAGCTAAAAAAAAGTTTAGTCTGTACATTATTGATATCATAAGCTTGGGAAGGTAAAGTGAACGTGAACGCCCCATAACAACATGTTTACAGGAACTTCATCCCGTAGTTTCAACCAGTCTTCCTCCTTTTCTGGAGATGGAATACACAAACCGTGGCAAACGGTGATACATTTGCCATTCAACGAGATTGCAGCCCCAATATTGTTAATTCGAGAGTTGAGCCAGTAGTCTTGGTTATCGATTCGGTCAATAAACCGATCAGAAACTAAATTTCTCAAGTCATAAAAGTATCTCAAAAACCTCCATGTCTGTGTCTGAAGATTCAAGATTGGAATACGCAACACGTTGGAGTTGGTATTGGACAAGCAATACTTTGATAACCGTGATACATCAAGGTTATCTGACTGATAAGGTTCCAGATCAAAGTGACGAAGGAAATCGTTACGAAAACCACCCATAAATATAACATAATCTGCTAAATCACCTTGAAAATACAATGCTGTGTGGTGACAGGATCTCAACTCGGCCTCAACCAACATTGGGTTTGGCACCTCATTTTCCTTCGTCAACTGAGAACTATCGTCATCCTCGTAAGCTTGAATAGGACGCTCAAAATAGTCATATGCAAACGTGGGACTAATCAGCCATTTTCCACTATCAAATGAGAAAAAGTAAAGGTCACTAAACGTTTCACCAGCATCATTACATCCTCCTTGAATCATCAACAGCTTTCCCCGATAAAAGTTCTCTGTGCCCCGTTTCAACCGACGAGCTTCCTGCAGTGAGTTAATTGAAGATACGTTGCTTACGGCAGAAACAGTTCTGTACAACCCTTTGGGCATCCTATCGGCATAGTATCGCTCTCTTTCCGAATATGCATCCACATTACAGTTCTGTAACTGGTTATCGCCGTATCCAACTAAGGAATGGGCAAAATAACCTCTGGGAGAGGGCCACTCGTTCTCGCCTTCTTCTTCAGGGCTGGTACGGCCAACATTGTATACCAAGGCTTCGTTCGAAAATTTAATTGTAACCAAATCATCGGTGCATGCCAAATCAATCTTTAATAAATCATTTGATGCTTTGAACTGAATCATTCCATTCTTAACTACTCGGTAAAACCCTCCAAATACAAATATCGTAACTCCTGCAAAACCTGACTCCAGTAAGCTGCTGAAAAGAGTATCAGAAGCTTTTCTGTAGGAATTTATTGTTGAATTGTCCGATCGTTGTATCGAGTTGTCCGCAAGATCAAGCGACTTGACAGATGCGTCAACAGAAGAATGTGAAGTATGCGAAATTGAATCGTTTTTACCAATTGGTGGAAAGTACCGTGCAGGGTCTGGAGATGGGCTTCTGGCACTACTTTCAACTTCAGTAGAATTAGACGATATAGATGATGAAGCGACAGACTGCTTGGGAGTAGGTGTCAGTATAGCGGTGGCTGGCAGATCTGTTGGTTTCTGTCGATTCTGGTTTACCTGTTTGAAGTATGTGTTCTTGAGTTGATGTGACGATGAAGGTGATTTCGGAGTTGACACGGAGGATTGTGATGACGAGACGGAAGTGGATGATGTACTGCTTTGATGACGGCTGTGATTTCTATGGAAAATCCTCGTTGACTTGGACAAGACGCTGTTCATTTTAGATTTGGCTGTAGAATGATTGGAAGTTGTTGAACTGCTGGTCGAAGTCAGATTTAGAAGCAGTTTGGAACCTGAGCTTTCAACCGACGAATTTGATTGCATGTAAGCACTAACAAATTTGCTTGAGGTCGACTTGGTAAACGACTGCATTGAACTGCTGGCGACGGATGACGGATTAGGAGCTTCACTAGACTTATCAAATACCTTTTCGGTATCAGGCTCCGGTATTTTTATCATATCCGACTTCTGTGTTGTCGGTTTTGTCACAGTAGGTTTGGGACTGAGCTGGCTATCTATTACGGTAGATCTTTCTTTTGTTTCGGTAAACATTGGTGGAGAAGGAATGCGAGCAGGTAAGTCGTTGTTGCTAACATCTCCCTGATCATAAATATTGGAACATATTGCACTTCCTAGTCTACCGAGACGGATGTTCAAGTCCTTTCCCTTTGTCCTAAGCGTCACCTTGGAAAATTTCGAGGTTACCACGTCAAGAACGAACCCATCATCGTTTAATTCAATTGTTCTTTCTATTATCCACCGGCCGATTTCTGCATCGTAATTGACTGATAAGGTATGGATTTTGAATCCTCCGTAGAAGAAGTGGTGACGCAGCGAAATGCGGCAGCCAACCATTGAGTTTATCCCTACTGGTTGATTCTCATCTTCGATGGTATCCAAAAAGGTCACTGTACCCGTGGACAAATTTGACTTGTAGAAACTAGTATTTTGGCACAAGAATGGACTCCCAACTAACTCGGAGCTAATGAATGGTGGTAATTCACAAGGAAAATGCACTGAGATTCTTGAAGGATCGACATCTTTGGGTAATCCCAACATTTGTAGACTTGATTTTGCTGACATGAGCCCACTGAAAAAGTAGGACCATTCGTCCCATTCAAAAAAGTTTTGGAAACAGAGCTTGGGAAGTTGCATGCCCTGTGCATTCAAGGCGGCTCTCTTGGTCGTGGAGAAATTGAAGGTTACTCGAGGTACGGTAAAATATCCAGAAAAAACGCTGTCACTATTCTCACTTAAGGAGAGCTTTGTATTCTTGGGTTCAGCCTTGGCTTTCGAACTTTGGTTTGAGAGTCTTGGAGTTATTGTGTCGTCATATGGCAAATCCACGCGGTCAATCACCATAGATGGGTAGAAAACATTCCTGTGATAGTCTTCAAAACCATTAATGCCATTTTTTTCGTCTAAATCCATCTTGTTTAGTGTAAACAATGACCATGGCGTAGTCGCGCCGTGTGTCCATCCATCCTTAGCAGGATGCGATTGGATAAACTTTGACTCTTGAGTGGCGTAGCTCAAGTTGGTGTTCACAGTAAGTTTGGGGACCTGATGTTCTGAAGAACCCAAGCTCAGGCCCGAATGCTTAGGAAGTTCAGTGTCCTTGGATACCAGTACTGTAGTAGCAGTAAGAATATGCAGATTTTCAGGGGCCTCGGAGATGTTTTTGGATGTGGAGGAAGGCACATATCCTTCTAGATGATGTGAGGTCATGGGTCCAACTATTCTCCGGTGCGGTTCACTGACAAAAACTGCTGGTAATTCACACACGGAGGACGAAAGACGAAATGACTTTGGTTGCGTTCGCTTCGATGTGTAATTGGAGTGCAGGTAAGCTTCACGTTAAAGAAAGACAGCGAAAAAACAAACAAAAAAAAATTACCCCGAAGGCGAGTGAAGAAATGGAAGGAAACCGTTTTACATGCAGCATTTTTTTTTGCTTTTTTCTTCTCTTGCGGTTACTCTTACGGAATGCTCTCTATATATTTGGACTAAGCATATCGGTCTTGACCAAGGTATTTATGTCTTGGATCGAAGCGCTAATAAACTGTCTGACTTCGAGGGCAAGCCAGACTTTAATCATACTTAGCGAGTTCTCATTCTTTAAGATCTCCCGGCCTTCTTTCAGGACCCCTAATTTACGCAACACAGGTAACGAACTAATAGTTAGTATGCCAAAAAAAAGTCGTTTTCGGTAGGAAAGCCCCACACAATCGCATATACAAACCTTGCAAATAAGTCCAACTCAGGATCCAATTGTCTTCCAATCCCTTCGAGTAATAGAATCGCCACAATAACGGTAATAAAATCACCCTCCATACGTACATGGTGCGTCCTCACCATGCTCAACACCTGGTCCAACAAGTCGCCAATACTTATATTTCCCAATGTAAATGTTCTCTGTTTCATCCGATCCACCAACTTTTCCACCTTCAACGCAAAGATCTCTTTGTTGATCACGGTCTCCGGTGTCCGTGACCGCTCCACCATCAACTCTCCAGCACGGTACCCGTCAAACTCGGACAATGCCTTAAACAAGTCAATGAAATTGACTCGATCTACATGGTTAAGTTCGGTGATAAGCCCCACATCGAGGAAACAGATTTCAGCATGGTACCCTTCTTGATAGAGTTCAGATAGACGTTTACACCATTCATGATCGGTCTTGAGTGCCAATAACTCGTTGGTAATCTTATTAGTTTCCTGTTCGTTGGTTGACTTAACGATCTTATACTCCTTTTCGTGCTTAAACAACTCGTTCTTGTAAAACCTCACCATCATGTTCCCCGGATGCAAATCAGCATGCACAAAGTTATCGAGAATCAACATTTTAAGGAACGCATCTAATCCCTTGTCACTGATTTCCTTCGATAAGTTCTTCCCGAAATTCTTCAGAAGTGTCAACATCTTGCTCATGGGAATCGCATGGATAAATTCTTCCACGAGAACATTCCGAGTAGTAAAATTGAGGTATGGCTTGGGGAAATGAATATCGTTTCTTTCCTTAAAATTCTTTCGAAACCGGGCCAAATTGAGACCCTCAATTCTCAAGTCAAGCTGAAGCCTCATCAAAGTAGAAAACTGTTCAACCTCGTCGGGTAATGAAAGCCATTCCATTGTTGGGATGACGTCAATGAGATTGGCAAAGAACTTCATGATTTTGAGATCTCGGTTAATTTTGATCTCCGCATTTGGATGGATCACCTTGATTGCTACCCGTTGGTTTGAAGTAAGCGGGTTGGATTGTTCGGTTACTAAAATCCGATTCAAAAGATGTTTCTGGCTGTCAGCTCCAGCACCATTGGCCGAGGATTCTTCGCTTCTGGCGCGAGCAATTGCTGCATCGGACAATTTGGCAATATATACCTGAGCAATGGCACCGACACCGAGGGGTTTTTCGTCAAATTCGTCAAAGATTTCGTCAAACTCCATTTGAAAGCTTGCACAAAGAATTTTTTTGGTTTCCTCGATTGAGTGTGCCTTTGCATTGGAATGGAGCCGGCCCAATTCATCGCACATTTCCCGGGGGAATATATCGGTTCTCGAAGCAGCCCACTGGCCCAACTTGATGAACGAGGCACCTGCGACCTCTGCTGACCACCGTAGGTATTTAAACCAGAGTTTGGCGCCGCTTCGAATGAAGTTTCCGCTTTGACGGTCACGGCGGCCAAACCAGCACATCGGTGACACCAAAAAGACCGGCATAAATATTGCTGATAGCTCCAAGAAACGAGCAATTGTAATAAGTGGATCCACTACATAGTCTTCAACGGCAAATCGGATGTAGTAAAATGCTCTGAGGATCACGTTGCCGTGGTTGAGGCGTTGGTTGCGGTAAGATTCATATTGTTCCCGTTCTTCGAGTTGCGACGCCTCGTAGAGCCCGCTCTCGTAGGTGTCGGCACCCTTCAAGGGACTGAGTTCGTGTATCGATGTGTCGATGGCATGGATATCGTTGTAAAGTGGCAGGGGCCACAAGGCAAGTGCCGCCAGTCCGAGTCCCACCGCAACAGATGCCTTAAATCCAGCCTTTGGAGCAACAATCCTGGTACGGTGAAAGTATCTGCAGCCACGAAGGGTTCGAACCGGGAAAACCCGTGGGTTCGGGACCGCAATTGTCTTAAACATACTTCAGGAGCAATAAAGAGGTAGCGACTGAAATGCGACAGACCAAGAAACAATCAATCTGGTACAAAATCTCAAAGCAATCAAACTGCGAAAAAAGAAAAAAGAAAAAAAGATTATAGAAAGTTAGCTCTTCACTTCAAAAAAGTACAAAAAAAAAAGACCGTTAAGTTAAAGGTTGAAAAAGTACTCCTATTAATAAATCAATCATTGTCACACCAAAAGTTACCTGTTGCTATTTACTCTCTTGTAGATGGTTTCTCAAGAAAGAACACCACAAATGAATGTTGGCTTTCCCCTTTGCACTTCCTCTGCGACTCACAATCGCATCATGGGCATTCCAGCAGTCCAAGTATACCGGGATCTTGATCCAGTCAATTTTGTTCAAGTTCTCAATGATAAACCGTTTATCGTCATCCATGTCAAGCTTGTGGTCTTGCTTGAAGAGTGGGAACTTGGTGTAGTCACGGGTCATAAGCGTCGAAAGATAGCTTGCAGCCACTTCATCACGGCGTGCAGCATCCACATCGTTGCTTGAATCAATATTGTCTTCTGTAGTTAGTGTCAATGCCGATACTCCTTCTTCTTGTTCTTCATTATCATCATCACTATCCCCTTCACCACGATTCTTGATCCGTTCCTTGGCATACAACACTTTTTCAATGGTGTGTTCTGCAATCGAAGAAGTATCGCCCTTGAATGATTCCTGCCGTGACAACTGAAGCCGTTGGTCCCGCTGGTACTCACCCATAATTGCATCGTCCAGATCGACCTGCTTCCCAAAGAGTGACCGCCGCACCCGGACCCAGTGTTTTTCGACCTGTGGAGGCGAAACTAGCTTGATCTTAAACATACTGTAGAGCGATACAACTGTACTGGTACTCACCACCAACGGAACCCATATCGGAAGGAAAAACATGGCAAATCCAAACACCACAAGCATCTTCACTACGGGGTTCTGTCTTAATAACAGCGGGTCTTCTTGATTGTTCCCCTGGAACGTTCGGTATTCTTCGGTAGAAAGAAAACGAGACCGAGTCAAATCGACAAACTTCGCTTTGACCACCTTGGAGCCAAACCGGGTATCCGGCATATCCTTTAAGTATTTGATACGGACATGGTCCCACTCGTCAAATGGTGAATATTCTGTGATGTACGAAGTGAAAAAAGCCACGCTTCGGTCATTCTTAACGTTGGCCAAAAGCAAATGCTTCTCAAACTTGGCCAATCCCTTGTAGAACAGATGTTCTGGGTCAGCCATTTCACGTAACACACGTTGAGTGTCGCTGAGGAATAACTGGGTTCCAGAAACGCCAAACAAGTATGGACCAAAACGGTTGGCCGTCGAGTCAAACACATTTTTCTTAAAAAACTCGACCCCAACGTGTGGAGTGGCAAATGTGGTGAAGAATACAGGCTTGACGTGGTCAAAGAAATCGAGTTCGTTCAAGATTCCAATGATATAACGTGAGATCAACCCGCCAAGAGAGTAGCCCACAATACTGATTTTGGTGACGTTAGTGTTGTTGTTTTCACGAAGAGTTTCTATCTCATAAAAGATCTCGGCAATCACCTTCTGTGCATTAATCCGAAGCCCATCATACGTCTTCCAGAACCGGAAACTCGATGGTTTAAGCGTCACAATCGTTTCTGGTGACACATCCAGAACCAAGTCCTTTACAGCAGACTCGATGGCCAGCATATGATTGGGACCTCCCCATAATCCGTGTACAAATACAAACAAGTGGGCGTCTTCCATTCCAAAAAAAAAAAGTGGACTGTTGCCTTCGGTACGAATTTTCAAGTTCCGAGGTTATATATATCAATTTACTGACTGTCATAAACGTGTCCTGTGATTTGGGACAAGTGACAAATGCTTATGTAAGAAGACGACAAATGCTTTTACCAACCGAAGATTCAATCTTTCTTGTTTTTTTTTTTCCTTTCCAGCTTTATTCGGCTTCATCGAACGAACCAACCTTCTAGTAAAGAAATGGCATTCTTTGGCACATCCGGGGGCGAAAATTCCCTTTCAGAGTCACAAAAGGTCAAGAAAGATATTCAGGACCAGATCAGTCAGGAATTGGCCGTTGCCAATGCCACTGAGTTGGTGAGCAAAATCACGGAAAACTGTTTCGAAAAGTGCATCACACAGCCAGCCGATACTTTGAACAGACAAGAAGACCAATGTGTTAACCAGTGTTTGGAGAAGTACATGAGATCATGGAACGTGATTTCGAAGGCCTACATCTCGAGAATTCAGCAAGCCAAAAACTAATTCTTTTGTATATAGTCAAATAAAAATAAAATAAGATAAAATAAAATAAAATAGAAAGAAGAAAGGAAATCAATGGATGATCATTAGTTTGTTTTTTTTATTTATTCAAGCACCCATTCGATATAAATTGTCGGTTCTTCTAAGTTGATTTTGGTTGATTTCTCTTTGTTCTTGTTTTTCTTCTTTTTTTTTAATTATGTTGGCTTCTTACTGTTTGAAACGCTTTCAATCAATACATTTTATCGCTCGCGAAAAAAATGAATTGCCACCTTATTTCTAACAAACATGAACGCTACGGTTGCCTCTGAATACTCTGCGGAAATCCAGACCGTGCCCATTGAACACCGTTTCAATCCATACGCCGACAATGGGGGAACGGTTTTGGGGATTGCAGGCGAGGATTTCGCTGTGTTGGCGGGCGATACACGTTCGGTGGAAGGATACTCGATCAACTCGAGATACGAACCCAAGATCTTTAATGTGGGTGACGACATTGTGATGACGGCCAATGGCTTTGCTGCTGACGGTGCAGCCTTGATTGACCGTTTCTCGAATCAGTTGAAATGGTACAAGTTTGATCACGGTGGCAAGAAGTTGAACATCCAAAGTGCTGCCAGATACATCCAGCACTTGTTGTACGGCAAAAGATTCTTCCCATACTACGTCAGTACGCTTATTGCTGGCTTGGATGAGGAAGGAAAGGGTGCTGTGTACTCATACGACCCAGTCGGCTCCTACGAACGTGAACAGTGTCGTGCCGGTGGAGCTGCCGCCAGTTTGATCATGCCGTTCTTGGACAACCAGGTGAACTTCAAGAACCAGTTTGTTCCAGGCTCTGATGGCTTGGAGAAGAAACCGTTACGCTACTTGACTTTGGACGAAACCATCCAGCTTGTGAGAGATGCGTTCAGTTCGGCTACAGAAAGACATATTCAAGTCGGTGATGGTTTGGAGGTGTTTATTGTGACAAAGGAAGGGGTTGAAACCCGCTACTACGAGTTGAAAAGAGACTAAGAAAAAGAAAGAAGCAGCTCACCATATTTGGTTTGTGTGTCTGTTCCTTTTCGTCAGCCTCCATCTATACTTTCATCTATACTGGCAACTCGAACTTCTTGCCTTTCATCACCTTCGTATAGTAAATGTAAAAGAAATCAGAGTACACCACAGTTTGAACAATACCGGCAAGCACAGACACGTAGTCCCAGTGGTCCTCAGCGTAGTAACGGTATATCCAGTTGGGGATGTACAACGCTCTGTAGATACCCAAAGCAAAAATGTAGTGGGAGGTGATGTTTTCTGCACTGCCTGTTTTCTGCAACATGAACAATTGAGGAATGATGGCCACGGCCTCGAGCCATTGGGAGTACGACCATGCCAATTCGATGACGGTGTATTTGTGGGTAAAGATTAACGAGGTGACTGCTGAGCCTAAAATTAAGTAGCGGACAGGAAAATTGTCGATATCTTCCTGGATGGACTTCTTGTACTTCTTGGTCATAATATAGACGGTGTATATCGATGAACTAATAAAGAATACTTTCAACAACGAGTTGTATAACGAAAAGAACCTGGTGAATAAGTTCAAGTACCGGGTCAAATAAACCACGACGTAGAGTGCCTGGGTCTTGAGCGACAATCCAGCAGTCGATCTGTTGGTCTCAATGGCATACAAGAGGATAAAAATACTCGCCAAATGCGAAAGATCTCCAATAAAACTAAAGAAACTCATTCTTATTGTTGTAGTGTCAATTTGTTTTTTATGTAATTTAACTAACACGTCGCGAGTAGTGATCTGGCACTAGTAGTACGGGGCGTGCGCGCACCTACCAGCCAGGGAAAATAAAAAAAGGTAGCAGAGAGAGACCAAGAAAGCGATCGAAAACCTTAACCTCAATATAATGATTCAATGTAACATTTTTTCTTTTTCACAATTTGGGTCTTGATTTAAGAAGTTGGACTACTTTGTGTGCAAACCCGTAACTTCCTTGGTACCCACCACCTCCAGCACCGTAGTTATGGATAAGCCATGGCCGTGAATCATCTATTTCAATCCTCATTAACCCGTCTCTAAACGGCCGAAACCCAACATTGACTTTTACAATGTCTAGAGTAGAAGGGTTCTTGCCCTGAACCAAGTCAGGACAAAATCTGAGGGCTCTGTCAATAATTCTTCGTGTAAGTTCAGGATCTTCATCGGTCTGGCGGCAGATTTCGTCAAAAACCCCACCAATGATCGAGACACCTTCCTTACGGGGCATGATATACAACATCTCATTACCCCCAAATTCATCGACGCAAATCGTTTTTGAGGTGTTGTTTCTTACCAATAACGTCTGTCCCCGAACCGGATAGTTCCGCTTCGGATCGTTTCCGGCCAATTTACTCGCATACAACCCCGCGGCGTTAATCACAAGATCTCCCCATTCCAACGCTTCTTCGATACGATCGATCTTGACTCGACGAATGATATTGCCAGCCTCAAGATTTCTCTGCACCAAATAAGTAAGGTATATTGGGACAGAAATCACCACACCAGTATACTCGTAACCAGAAACCGTTCCGGGGAGTAAGTTCTCCGGCTTAATGATATTAAAATCCTCCACCAAGTCCTTGAACCAGGGAATTTGGTTGGTTTTGAGATAGAACGATGAGTCTGTCCGATTACACACGCCAGATGTCGGATCCCGTGCCAATTGCATTAGTTGGCGATACCCTTCTGCATCCAATTGCTGGAGCTCGGTTTCGGAATCTGTTGCAAACGACCTCCAGTTGGCACCGGCAAACGGCGACACATAGTCGGACGAAATGTCGCCCGGTAAATGCTTGCCAATTATCGTAACAGCGTATTCAGGGAATGTTCTTTTGATTTCAAGAGCAGTGGTAAGTCCCACCACCCCTGCTCCTACTACTGTAATCTTGAGTGCCATTGCGTGTTCTATGTATTCTTTTTTTCCTCTCTCTCTGTTAACTTTTGACGAGCTAGGAGAGATTAGATAATTGAATTGGGGATTTCCAAATTGGCGCGGTGCTTGCGCATCATAAGATAAGACCATGACAAGCTGCATCACAATTCAATATGCTCAATCTCGTAATCTTTATTGTCACTCACAACTTCTTCAAAAACTACAGCCAGCTGTCCTTTCTTGTACCACTTACCGTAACCTTCGTTGTTGTATAAATTCGAGAGGAATTTCTTAATCTCGTTCTCCGCGAGTAATTCGTCTGCGGTCTGCCATACTTTGACAGCACCATCGCGGCTGAAATATGCAATCGATGGGAAAGCAGTGATTTGATACTGCCGAAGAAGGTCACTGGATGCAGCCAGATCGACCTCCACGACGGCATGGCT
This sequence comes from Teunomyces lycoperdinae, assembly GCA_030574955.1. Taxonomy (NCBI): domain Eukaryota; kingdom Fungi; phylum Ascomycota; class Pichiomycetes; order Serinales; family Debaryomycetaceae; genus Teunomyces; species Teunomyces lycoperdinae. The sequence goes on from JAJMFY010000039.1 coordinate 19,049, forward strand.
TAATTCCGGTGAATTTAAAGCCATTTGTTCATAGAAATGGGTTGGGAAATGGAGATCGCGCCATTCATAGATATAGGGCATAGTGAAAACAACCAAAGTATCCTGATTGTATATAGCATCGGAACTTCCATCCAAACGTTCCACTTTTGACTCAAAGTTACTATAATTAGGCTCGATTTCAGGAACTTGTTCTTTCAAGTAGTCGATTAAAGTTTCCAAATCACGGTCTGACAGTTGGTACGCAATTATCTCCTTGGTATCAAAGTTGAGCAACTTTATTGTAGGGTATCGGCTAACACTAAATAGCTTGGCTAGCCGACGATTTCTAAGTGCGTTAGTCTTTACTACCTGTAATGGCACATGCTTATTCTGGTTCGTGTTGTTGTTATACAAGATGCTGAGGTATTCAAAAGTGGGATCAAACTCCTTACAAAATTTACACGAGTCCGAGTAGAAGTAGATAAGGGTATACTTTCCCCGTTCAAGACTTGGACGAATGTTATTATCGCTAATTTCAAGTATTCTGCTCAAGGCCACAACCGTCAAAGCATACGAAAGGAGGTGAAACACTAACATTCGATCGGTAAGGCGTGGAAAATAGATCGAATTTTTTCCTTTTACTCTGCGACACAGATTTTGTCGTGGCAAACCCACCTGAAACATAAAAATCAATTATATTTTTTGTGTTGCAGTTCTGGCGACAAAAATATGAATTTTGTAGGGTGCAACCGCCCGATTAGGAAGGCGCACCAGCATTTTGCAACTACCAGCGTCGATGACTACAGGATGACAGCCTCAAATGGAGACATTACCAGCCTTCGAGAGTGCAATATCGAACCATGAAATGGCTGGTTAGAACCCTTTTTCAGAACAATAAGCTTCTTTACAGCTGGGCATTGTTCGTATGAAGATGAACCGACAGTCGCTCGAGAAGCTTATAAAAGCAGCCGCTGATCTCCATTCACCATCTTCCTTTCTTCAGACCAACAATACAAACAGTCTTCTTAACCAAACATAAGACAATGAAAGCATTCTACACATTAGCTCTCTTAGGTACAGCTCTTGCTGCTTCTTCGGACACTCCACTCGTAACCATCCGTTCTACCAGTGTTTCTACCGTTTGTCCATCATGTACAGCTGCCGTTGTTCCACCTACATTTCAATACTCCAACTCATCGTCTATCTTGCCGCCACCTAGTACAAACAGTCTTGAGGCAGCTTCTAGCACGTCATCCAAGGTTAGACAAACCATCTACGAGACTGACACAACCACTGCCAATGATATCGAGAAAGTTACTACCACAATCTGTAATTCAATTTCTGGATGCTACGTAACTACCCAGTCTAACAGTAAGACTACATACACAACCACTATCGATGGCGTTTTGACTGTTGTCACCACTGACTGTCCAGTGACTTCTTCTACTACTACTGCTGCTCCTACGGAAGCTAGGTCTACAATCAACAACTACGAAACTGTCACCGACGAGTCTCAAGTCGTGGTCACTAGCACTGTCTGTGACTCCAATAAGTGTTTTGTCACCACTGAAACGCACTCATTGACTACCTACACGTCTACTGTTAACGGTGTCTTGACCGTTATCACCACTGACTGTGAACCAAGTGTCTCTGCTACAGCTACTTTGGCTCCAGAAGCTTCAACTAAGACTAACATCCAAACTACTGTTGTTACCATTACTTCTTGTTCTGACAACAAGTGTCACGAAACCCCAGTAACCACTGGCTTGACTACCGTCACTGAGAACAACACCGTGTACACCACTTACTGTCCAATTACAAGTGAAGAAACTACCCCAGCTCCAGCTCCATCTCCAAAGCCAGAGACTACTACAGCTCCAGCCCCATCTCCACAGCCAGAAACCACCTCTACTAAGCCATTGTCTACTGTCAATGTCATTACCAATAACATTGTAACAGAGGTCGCCTCCTCGTCTACCTTGCAAGAACAATCTTCTTCAGTAAGAACTTCTGTTGTTCCTACTTTCAGTTCATACGAGGGTGCAGCTGCCACTATACAAGCTACTGGCATTATCGCCATTGCATTCTCCATGTTGTTCATGTTCTTTTAGTTCGGTAATTAATAATTCGGTAGTTCACTTTGCATATAGACGATGTTCTAATATATATATATATATATATGTTTTTTTAAAAAGATTAATTGAATTGTAGCTAACGACTACTTTATAGGGCTTTAGCACTTGGTTCGCTTGTTCACAAATTTTCAATACAGAAAAGTGGATAATTCCCTTGATTTCAATAATTATTATTGTATGAAATAAATGTCAGCAATTCCCTAATAATAAAATTTTGAGTCACATTTATAGTACCTTTAAATGGACCTTTTTTATGTATCCTGTCAGCTAATAAATTTAGCAACTTTTGGTTTTGAACAGTTTTTTTTTGGAGAGGTACAATTTTATTCGCACTCTCATACAAACGATGAGGGTGTTGTCACCAAGTGTTCAGTTTAGCGTGTAATTAAAAGTAAAACAACAATGGCCACAATGGGAACATAAAATTCATTAGTAAAATTCACAATAAAGAAGCAATTATGAAGTGTAAACAACAAATTTCCTGAATTTAGGGAACTACATTGCCAACTTGTACTGATGTAGGACCGGCTTTGTGGTACGCGCACTACTCATTAGTTGAACTGAAAATGTTTCAAAACCTCTGTAAAGCTATTTCTAGTAATCTACGACAATGGATGCGTACCACGAGTTTATAGAACCATCTCGGGTCAGCCATTGTGTAGGTTGTAATTTTGTTTCCACCACTCAAAAGCATTTGATTGTTGGTAAGGCAACACTTCTTCAAGTTTATGAAGTGGTAAAAGTCAAACAAATATCACAGACTACCCATCGATTGAAATTGGTGGACCAGTTCAAGTTGCATGGCTTGATAACAGACATCAAACCGATCAGAACTGTTGAAAACCCACATCTAGACTACCTTATTGTCTCCACCAAATTTGCCAAGTTCTCCATTATCAAATGGAATCACCACCGCCATACAATTTCCACTGTCTCGTTGCATTACTACGAAAACATTATACAGCATTACACCTACGAGAAATTATCTCATTCTGATCTTATTCTTGAGCCTACCTACAATTCCTTGACGTGTTTGCGATTCAAGAACTTGTTGTCGTTCTTGCCATTCGAAGTGATTGACGATGATGAGGATGAAGAGGACGATGAAGAGGGACCCGAAGAAGAAAACGGACAGTCGAAGTTTGCTTCGACTTTATCGGTACCGAACAAGATCTTTGACGCTGCTTTTCTCATGGACGGTCAAAGCTTAGATACATCTATCGGAACCATAATTGATATGCAGTTTCTTCATAATTTCAGGGAACCGACTGTGGCAATTCTATCACAAAAGGCCCATTCTTGGGCTGGGAATCTTCCAAAGGTGCTGGATAATATTCAATTTATGGTTTTGACAATAGATATTGTTTCTAAATCAACAGTGTCGGTGTTGAAAGTAGAAAATCTTCCATATGATATTGACCGAATTGTATGCTTACCCAGTCCATTAAATGGATGCTTATTGTTGGGATGTAATGAAATCATTCATGTCGATAACGGAGGAATTGTTAGAAGAATTGCTGTCAATCAATATACTGCATCAATTACCGCCTCATCCAAGGCATACATCAATAAGACAGACTTCAACTTAAAATTGGAGGATTCTCGTGTGGTTTGTATACCAAACGATAACCGTGTGCTCCTTGTTTTGACTACAGGTGACTTTTACCATATTACGTTCGAAGTGGATGGGAAAACTATCAAGGGTATTGGTTTGGAAAAGGTAGATCCATCTTACTATCCTGACTTGAAGCTTTCTTTTATCAGTGAGGTTGCTACTCTTGACGATAATTTACTTTTTTTTGGACACGAGTCAGGTAACAGTCCTTTAGTTCAGTTGAAATATAAGGATAACAACAAAGAAATACAGCATGATCTCACAGAACCCACCAAAGGTACAGAAATGAATGAAGACGATGATGATGATGACGATTTTTATAAGGAAGAAGAGGAGGAAGAGAAAATTGTTTTGCGCAAATCTGAATTGGAGTATGTATTGCAAGATGAGCTTGTCAATAATGGACCAATATCAAGTTTTACCATGGGTTATTACTCCACTGACAAATTCAAATCCTCCTTAGCAAACCCGAACTACAACGAAGTTTCCATTATTGCCAATGCAGGAAGTGGTGATAATGCCAAGCTAAACATTATTGCTCCTACAATTCAACCAATCGTATCGTCATCTTTGAGTTTTTCACAGATCAATAGAATGTGGACGATTAATCAAAAGTACTTGATTACATCAGATGATATCAACTCTAAGTCGGAAATTTTTCAAATTGAAAAGTCTTTTGCTAGATTAAGCTCCCCTGCTTTCATCAATGACGAGGCAACTATTGCCATGCACGAATTGGATAACGGTAAATTCATATTACAAGTTACGCCAAAACAAATAATTTTATTCACTAAATCTTTTAAAAGATGTTTATCCTTGGGAGAAGAAATCAAAGATGACGAAATTCTTAATAGTACATTCAGAGATGATTTCCTTATGGTCTTTTTATCGAGTGGTGATGTGAAGATTTTCTCCATCAATGCTTACAACAAGACATATGTCACAATTGACATTCCCAAACTTTTGGATGATGTTATCATAACTACTGGTTACATTACCAACTCTCACTTGTTGAATGCAGTGCTGAAAGACATAAATCTTTTACTTAACAATAACAGAGGCACTAAAAGAAAGCATGATGGCCGCTTGCAACCAATTGACAGCGAAGTCAATGCACAAGTTTTGGGTTCTAAGCTGAAGACATTTGTACTTGTTACTGGTGACAACCGTATTGTTGCTTTCAACAGATTCCATAATCAAAGATGTTACCAGTTGAATGATGTTGATAGATTCACTGATCATTTGTCGTTGGGATTCTTTGAATCAAATGCAACGTCCCCTGATCCATTTATCAAGCAAATTATTTTTGATGAATTGGGTGATGAACATCATAAAGAAGAGTACTTGACGATTCTCACCATTGGTGGGGAGGTGTTACTTTACAAATTATTCTTCAATGGTGAGAACTATCGCTTCCTGAAGGTAAAAGATCTTGCCATTACAGGCGCTCCTGATAATGCATATCCTATTGGTACCGCTATTGAGAGACGGTTGGCATACTTCCCCAACTTAAATGGTTATACCTGTATTTTTGTCACCGGTATCATTCCGTATCTCATTTTAAAGCCAATCCATTCCATTCCAAGAATCTTTAAGTTTACCAAAATTGCCACTGTTTCTGCTGCATCATATCATGATGCAAAAGTTCAGCATGGTTTAATCATTTTGGATAACAATAAAAATGCCAGAATATGCCAGTTACCGCTTGACTTCAACTATGATAATACTTGGCCCATGAAGCATATTCCACTCGGAGAACTGGTCAAATCCATAGCCTATCATGAACAATCAAACACATATGTCGTGTCGACATTTAAGGAGATTCCATACGATTGTTTGGACGAGGAAGGAAACCCAATTGTGAACATTGACAAGTCAAAACCATCTGCATTATCATACAAGGGATCAGTTAAATTGATATCTCCATTTAATTGGAGTGTCATTGACACCATTGAATTAGATGACAATGAAGTGGCAATGAATGTGAAGTCTATGGTGCTTGATGTTGGATCTTCTACAAAGAGATTCAAAAATAAGAAAGAATTCATTGTGGTGGGTACTGGTAAGTACAGAATGGAAGACTTGGGATCCAATGGATCCTTCAAGATTTATGAAATTATTGACATTATTCCCGAGCCTGGAAGGCCAGAGACCAACCACAAGTTCAAGGAAGTTTTCCAAGAAGATACCAAAGGTGCTGTAACATCAATCTGTGAAGTCAGTGGACGGTTCCTTGTTGCACAAGGTCAAAAAGTCATTGTTCGTGATTTACAGGATGACGGTGTGGTTCCGGTAGCCTTCCTCGATACCTCTGTGTACGTTTCCGAAGCGAAGAGTTTTGGCAACTTATTAATCTTAGGTGATTCGTTGAAGAGTGTTTGGTTGGTAGGGTTTGATGCTGAGCCATTCAGAATGATTATGTTAGGAAAAGATCTACAAGAATTGGATGTTAACTGTGCTGACTTTATTGTCAAGGATGAGGAAGTGTTTATTGTTGTTGCTGATAATAACAATATTTTACATTTGATGAAGTATGACCCAGAAGATCCTTCTTCATCGAACGGCCAGACATTAGTGAATAAGGCGTCATTCAATGTCAACTCGTTTGTTACCTGTCTTAAGTCTATTCCACGTATGGTTGAGCATTATGATTATGAAAAGCAGATCAAATTGGTTGCGCCAACTAACGACTTCCAGACGATTGGATCCACTTCGGACGGGTCGTTCTTCACGGTTTTCCCGATCAACGAGTCCACTTACAGAAGAATGTATATATTGCAACAGCAATTGACAGATAAGGAATTCCACCATTGTGGTTTGAATCCTAGATTGAATCGGTTTGGAGGGTTATCGATGTCAGCAAACGAAACTAACACTAAACCCATTTTGGATTATGATGTTATCAAGTCGTTTGGAAAGCTCAATGAGGACCGGAAGAAGAATTTTTCCAGTAAAGTGGGTTCGAAGAACTACCAAGATATTTGGAACGATATCATTGAGTTCGAGAACGTAATTAGAAACTGGTAGTTTAAATACAATGTGTCGATTCGCACCCAAATTAGAATAAAAATAATTTTCCTAAATTATGTAAGATTTTTGTTTTAGAAGGGAGAGAAATTATTTTTTGTCTACTTGAGATTGTGTGGTAGTTGTTAGTCCTAAAGAAGAAACAAGATGGCGGGCATACCATAAGCAAGCAAAGTTGGACGACCTTGTGGTTGTTTTCATAGTCATTCATACTTTTATTTTGAGGTTAGAAACAGGGGTTAACACGATGGATAACAAAATTACGCAGCTTAAATTAAAAAGAATCGAAGAGCTTAACGGTCGTTTGCGGCAAACATTAGAAAAGAAACATATTCTGGCTTCTCGGGTGTGTCAACTGTGAGTATTCATCCTTTAAGTTACATCAGTACAAATACTAACTCCATTAATAATAGATACATCGATAATGTAACCAAGACACCCGATTACTTGGTGCCTTACGTGTGGAAAATAGCACCTGAAAACCATCGGTACAAGCAGATGCAACAATTTAATATGATGGGACTGGGTGGTTCGGAGAACGGACCTGGCTGCTGTACGATCATGTGAGGAGATTTGTGTGTACCTAAATCGGCCTCAATCTAAGCTGGCTTCCAGTTGATGGCTACGTGTTACTTATTCACTCATTTCTCAGTCTTTTATTTGTTTTCTCAGGAGTGATAGATAGAACAATGCTCTAACGCTTCGCTCTCAATAAAATGATTCCATGTCGCATATATTTCGCGACAATTTCTTCACACCTAAAAAACGAGTAATAAATAAACCAACAAAGCTTAGAATACTGATCAGAGTTACCATGACTAAACACAAGTTGACAAGAAAGTCTGTCTCATTTCAAGCATTGAATGAGAAGACTGGTCATAAGGAGTCTACGCTGGTTTCAGAAACCCATGCAAGTCGTTCCGACCTAAAGTCTCCTAAGCTTCATAGCAAAGTCGTGGCTATTCCCTTTCAGAACCTCGTGGTCCTCTACGTGTTATTCTACTTGGGTTTGACTGAAGACACAGCTGGAGTATTGGGGAAAGGCCTTGTGTTGTTGATTCTTCTCAGCATCCCCTCATACCTCAATATTAAACGCTCAAAGAAAGATAGCACGAATCTTCCGTTATTGATTGGCGGGGGAATTTTCATCTCCTTATTGTTGTCATTACCTTTATTTGTTGTCATTATTATTTTTGGGGCACCGTTAGCCTCTCATTTGAAAGAAACTTTCTTATTGTCCGTCCACTTGTCTGTGTTGATCTTTCAACCAATCTTGGTTGCTTATAAGTTTGAGTTTGACCAATTTAGTAGGGTATTTTACCAAGATAAGATCTATCGCTTGATTTTTAGCAATCAAATATTGTCATCGAGTTTTCTGGCCATTGTTGGCACTTGGCTTGGAGTAGTTCCTATTCCTTTGGACTGGGACAGACCATGGCAACAGTGGCCCATCACACTCTTGTGTGGGAGTTATTTGGGAGCCGTTGTTGGCAGTATAATCCCTCTTGTGAATGGGGCTTTATGTAGTAAGCCCAAAATAGTAAAAGAAGAATAGACATAGCATTTAATTCATACGTTACTAGCAAAAAAATACATGTAGACTAGTCAAGGATTTGTTTCAGAATTTGACTGGTCTAACAGAAACTACCAGGCTTTTTTTTTTTTTTGATAAAGTGTATTTGAATCCCTCCACAGTCTTCTCTGTTGAACAATCAATCTTGTCAAGTCTAGAAGAACTTAGCTATTGGCTGCAAATTTCTTCTGGTAGCTGTAGGTTTGTGCAGGCGTTACCTTTTTTTCTATTGTACCAAGCTTAATCAAAATACCCGAACGCGCTCTCAGTGTGTTGTATATTAAACATACAATCCAATAAAAACATGGCAGGCTTTCCACGGCTTCCATTAGTTAATGGAGATACTGACGACGATGCCTCCATACATTTACATGCACATGTGGGTCCATCACAGCCACTACGCCCCATCCGTGAAACTGCAGAACCAAAACCCGCATCCAGCACTGATAAACAAATACTCCAGATATTACAAGATACAGACGAAGAAGACCATTCTGACTTCAATCACTACTTTGAGTTGTTTCAGCAAGGAAAATTAGCTGACCTGGATGACGAGGGGGACGCTGACTACCAACAAAGCGACAGTGAATCTGATACATATGGAGAAGACGTGTCAGGAGATGAAAAATGGCATGCAGAACAAGATAGAAACCACCGTTTTGATGAGAATAGTGTATTTCACCAACCACGACCTGTTGTGTTTGATCAAATACGCCACGTCCAGGAAAATGTGCTACCTAGTCCATCAGAAGACCAGAATGAAGAACAAATCGAGCAAACACCCAAGAAAAACTCACGTATTTTCAATATGCTTCTTGGCTTCTATCTAATACTAGTGGGGTTTTTGTTTACCGTGTGGGTTTTGTTGCTCATTTTAGATAGACGCTCGCCCACGGTACCCAAAGATCGTTCAATAGAAGACAACTACAGAAGACTTAGTGATCAATTGGAAACCCTAAACAAACGTCAAGAGTTTCTTGAAATAAGCAACGAAAACTTGTTCAGTACAATAGACAACAAGTTTGATACGTTGAACAAATATCTCAAGGGAATAGAAAGAGGTGGTGATTTCGATGTTAGTACTTCTCACATCGTAGATGAAGTGCTAGAAAAATTACCGGAGCATATACCAGTATACACAAAACAGGGGAAGATCCATTTTGTACCTGAATTCCATCGGTATTTGTATCAATTCATTGAGAACTACCAGAATGAGACATTTGTATGGGAAAAGTTTATCGAGAAATACGGTGAGCCCTTGAAGTCACATATTTCGAAGGATGCGAAGTATTTGACAGTCGACAAGTTAGATGGGGTGCTAAAGAAAAAGTTGGAAGATAACAACCGTGCTATCTACGATAAGGTCAGCTCATTAATTGCTGATATCAATGTAGAGAACCGAACAGTGCCTACAGGTAACAAATTAATGTTGGATAATCTACTCGAAATCTTCAACAAGGGAACCACTAAATCCAACTATGCTGACTACAATTTTGGGGCACGGATCCTTGGATTCCTTACAACGACGAACTTGGAACAGAATACAAACAATAGGAGCTTGGTTCGTCGCATATTGCTCGGTTGGTATGACTATGTTCAGAGTCCGAAGCAGTGGAAATATAACGGCAATAACGTGTTGTTGGATAATGAGTCAGTATGGCAGTGTGAATCCAACAGCTGTTCGATTGGTGTAAGATTGTCTGACGCGATTGTCCTAACTGACCTTATAATAAAGCACCAACCAGGATTGAAGATATCGCTTGGTGTTAAACCTCGGCAGGCAGACCAAGTAGGAGTGTTGAAGGACTACATTGCCACACACACGCTAGAGGCCGAAAGTCATGGCTTCTCCAGCAACAAATACTTGACCAAGTTTATCAATATTCTTAATACCGAAACTTCTGGTAAGCTCACACACATTCACATACCTGATGCTTTGATTAATCAAAAGGTTCCTACGAAAGATATCTATTTTCAGTTCACGAGCCCTGATCCGGTAGTTATTGAAAGACTACGCGTGTATGGTGTGCGCGAAATAGTTGCCGAGAAAACTACGGAAGATTTTCAGGAGGTCTTGAAGGCGTTAGACGACGCCAATCTCGTGTTGGGAGACGATGAATATTATTAGCGAGTTTAAAACATTCCCTCACCCCTTTATAGTACGGAATAAAGAAATGTAGTACAATGAATAGAGAGGAATGCATAATTCACTATGTGAGGAGAAATTTTACTTTTGAGGGTTAAAAGAATTGTACATGCATACATCACATGTGTCGCCAGCGAATAAAACCCAAAAAAATAAGCAAGGTGCTGCAAGGTGAATTTGCCTAATGTAGGAGGCCCGAAAAAAAGTTGCAAAATTTCTTTAGTCTACGAAATTGATTGAAATAAAAAGATGTATTTAATTTTTTTAATAATGAATTGATTCAAAGAATAGCTATTCATTTGTAAACCTTAATGTTGAAAGAACCGTGCAAATTTGATCGAACATCTAAGGTATTAAAGGTGTAGAAAAATTAAGAAAAAAAAGAATTTTTCAGAAAACCGTCAAACTGTTTAGTACAAGAAAGACAAAACAGCCAAGACACCGGCAGCGAAAGCTGGGACAGCGTTAGCAGCAGCAGCACCTTCAGAAACTTGAGAAACTTCTGGGGCCTTGGAAGTTGGAGCTGGGGCTGGCTTTTCAGAAGTTGGAACTGGAGCTGGAGCTGGCTTTTCAGAAGTTGGGACTGGAGCTGGAGCTGGAGCCTTAGAGGTTGGGACTGGAGCTGGAGCTGGCTTTTCGGAAGTTGGAACTGGAGCTGGAGCTGGCTTTTCGGAAGTTGGAGCTGGAGCTGGAGAGGTTTCTGGGATTGGGCAGTAGGTGACGTAGATGGTGTCGTTCTCAGTGACGGTAGTCAAACCGGTGGTGACTGGCTTTTCGTGACACTTGTTGTCTTCACAAGAAGTGATGGTGACAATAGTGGTTTGAACCTCAGTCTTGGTTTCAGTGTCTGGGATTGGGCAGTAGGTGGTGTAGATGGTTTCGTTTTCAGTGACAGTGGTCAAACCAGTAGTGACTGGAACTTCGGTACACTTGTTGTCAGAACAAGAGGTGATGGTGATAACAGTGTGTTGGATGCTGGTAGCAGTGACGGTGGTGTCGTTTTGGTAAGCAGCGGCAGACAAAGCGGAACCAGCAGAAGCGGCAATAACGGCGGCAGTAGAGAACTTCATTTTAAAATAAGCGAGTGTGAATGTAAAAGTTGATGATAGAAGAGCCTAGAGGGACTACAAAGCCTATCCTTTTATACTTTTCAAATCTGTATACTGTATACGAGCGCTGGTTAGTAGAATTCAACAGAATTACCAGGATGAAACGAGTGTACAGCATCCTGTATGTAATCCAAAAAAATAGTCCGCATTCGCGTTTTTTTGGAGGAAACCCCAGAAATAGAAGGGGACTTGCGTGAGCAGCACAAAATATAAATATCAATAATAACACAAACGCTTACATGTAGTCGCGTTTGCCGAAAATTGCACTTCTAGTCCTACGCAACTAAGAGAAAATGAGAGCAGGTGAATTTGAGCGGGAGCAGATCTACGAGGTTCAGAACTCTAAAATTCATGTGAGTCAATTGGTGCGATATTCGCAGCATATTTCTTGGCTCTGTCTTAAGAATCACTGCTTATGGATTTTGTATACACCATTTTTCTATTATAGTGGTAGCTCTATAGTGCCTCCTGTATCTATCAATAAGAGTACTTCTTTTCTTTTTTTTCCCTGACTGTATTTTTAGTTTCAGGGTCAACCTTCTGTTGTAGGTGGCAACAATTTATTATTACTCAGTAATCATAGTACATATTTTATCAAAGCATATATCGTAATTCATTCATTCCTCGGAAACCTGGATTTCGAATTGGGTCTGCAATTACACTAACTGGTGATATTTTGTTGTTTGCTTACCCTATTACTTTAAACGAGATTCCGTAAGCTAAAATTGCCTGATTAGCTGTAGGACGTGTTTTCTGTGTTTGTTTACACTGGTCCACGTATTTTCACTTTTCTTTTTTTTTTGAAGTTTGTTTATTTGCAGTAGCCCCTGTGTTTTAGCGTTTTGATCCCCGTGTATGCACTATGACATTACCTATGCGGGTCAATTGCCGCGCAACCGACAAAAGTCCCCTTGTGCACCCAACCAGCAATCGGGTAAATGTTGTCATGTGTACATGTTGTGATAAATATAGTAACCATTTGATGGGCTTGCTGTTATTGTTTAACGCTCAATAGAGTACTCCAGTGAAACGTTGTGATCACCCAAGTTCTTACTGAAAGAATTATTTTGAATATTTTAAAAATCCTCGAAGATTTTAAAATAATTCAAGTTTTTTTAACTATCACTCCGACAATAACAGGTCGACCCAGAAGTAGATTAATTATAAAACTCATTGAAATTTAGAAAAGGAAACATAATTGAAGTCAGAAATACCTTTAATTAATATCATCCCGCTTACATGTCACAATTGGACTGTGTGCCATGGTGTGTAAGACCTTTTACTCCATCTTCTTTACGGGACGTTGACCGTCGAGGCTCAAGTGAGATTACTACTCTGGTACATTTTATTGTGCAATTTATAAAACCCGAACTATTGCAACATTTAAATAAATGGCTAGAAAATAAAAACAGAAACAGTACACAAAAATCTTTGCTGCTATTGCTACACAGCTTGCTGCAATTCTCAATTTACTTCAATTGGATCTTGTACGTTCCAATTTCAAAAGCCTTCAATATAATTTTGACAGAGTTCTTGACAACCTCTAATTCCTCTTCGTTTTCTTCCAAGGCATTAGTCTTGTGAACTTGGGATACTTCCAACGATCCAAGATTCAACTTGGCCGTTTGACGTCCACCCAAGGATTCATAAATTCTGACAACAATACTCTTTCCTGAGCTTTCGCTTTTAAAGGATGACAATAGATTCACATCCACATCATTTTCACCCCGCTTGATATGAGAAAGGACAAGTGATCCCGGATTCTCTAAGCTAATTGTATTGAACAAGTCAACATTTGCAGCGATAGAATTTTCTAAGCGGTAATTGAAGTTGTAACCCAACTTGACAGTATCACTTCCCAAAGCTCCCTTGTGTGGATAGAACGCAAATTCAAACTCATGAGTTCTCATATCGGCAACATTATCAGGGGCCTTAGCACTCCTCAAGAGCGACAATCTCAAGAGATTACCATGAATAGCGCCACCGTACTTGCTGTTATTCAACACCGAGACACCATAGGCATAGTCACTTAAATCCATAAACTTATGGTGAGCAACTTCAAACTTTGCCACATCCCAAGAGGTGTTGTAATGTGTAGGACGAGGAGTGATACCAAATTGAGTTTCATAATTGGCTTGCAACGCACTGTATATTGTGGTAGGAAATTGAACCTTCAAGAATTTATATGTCTCGCGCCAATTAACCTTGGTCTTAAAGTGAAGATAATTGTTTGAAAGTCCCTTTCCAGGTGTACCTTGTACAGAAATGATAGTTTCAATCCATGAATCTTTCGAAATCTGGTGCTTTACCTGAATAGAACTCCGTAATTTCGTGTTCTCAACAATTTTTACTTCTCCTTCCAAGAATCTGAACTTATTCAACGAATAGAGTTCTGTATCCCAAGCAGGAAAATTCAAAGGTTCATCATCAAAGAGAACATACAGAATACCACCAAGGGATTCCTTATTAACCGAAGAATCAATTGTTTCCCTTTCGTTGACAATATCATAAACTGAGGTGATAGTACCTGACGGAGAAACAGTAGCCCTAATAAATTCATTACTGAGAATAAATTGACGATCCTTGACTTGTACAGAAGATGGATTTTCAATTTTGTTGACCTTTGTTCCTTCCAGGTTCGTGGTGACAGAAACTAACAAACTGTCGCCACTTAGAACCGATTCTGATCCACTGAATGCGTCATACAATCCCTTTTCGTGTTTTGGAATTTCAATTAACTCGGTTCTCTCCCATGGCAAAGTATTGACAAAGTTAAGCCCCGGTTTCTTTTCCAAGTAGCTCAAAGCTTTGGTAATCAAAGATTCAGTTGTAGCTAAGTTCTTGGTTAACATAGGAAATACCTCGTCATAGTACACCATTCCAATACAACTTCCAGGAATCACATCATGGAACTGACACAACAATAAGTCTTCCCAAAGAGCTTGAAGTTCCTTTGTAGGATACTTGTACTTAGTTTCCTTTTCGAGAGACACATATGTAGCAACCAATTCAAGATCGTGAAGCTTGACTTCTCCTAAACGAACCAATCTCTTCACTTGGGCTTGAGTGGTGTATGTACCACGATGGAACTCAAGGTATAATTCTCCCCTCCAAGTTGGTAATTTAGAACCATTGTCGGACTTAGCAAGAACGTCTTCATAGAAATCATCAACAGTAACACCTAACAGGACATTTGGCATCAAACCAACTGTGTTGGCCAAACCTCTACATCTGCGAATCTTCTCAACCATTTCTTCGGTTGGACCACCACCACCATCACCATAACCATACAACAACATACCTGTTGGGACATCAGACAAGTTTTTGTGTTGTTGTTGTGATCTGACAACATCACCAAAGTGTGCAGAAGCGGTATAAGTGTTTGCAGGTGGCATATGGACCAACACTTGAGACCCATCAAGTGAAACCCAGTTGAAGGTCGACAAGGGGAAATCATTGATATTGTTCCAAGATAACTTCTGGGTCAAGAAACGGGAGATACCTACTTGTCTACAGATCTGAGGGATCTGCAGAGAGTAGCCAAAAGTATCTGGCAACCAATAAATGTTGGAGTAGAATCCAAATTCATCAAACTGGAACCGTTGGCCAACTAAAAATTGTCTAATCAACAGTTCACCGTTTGGTAAATTAGTATCATTTTCGACCCAAGAACCACCGATAGGAAGGAACTGATTGGTGGCGAACTTCTCTTTGATCTTGGATAAGATTTCTGGATGATAAGTTTTCAACCATTTAAATTGTTGCATCTGCGACGCGACAAAAACATATTCTGGGTATTGGTCTGCAACCTTCAACTGAGTCGTCCAGGATCTGACAATCTTCCGCTTAGTTTCTGCAAATGGCCATAACCAGGCAGTGTCTATATGGCAATTTCCCACTGCAAATACATCAATTCGCTTCTTATCGAATACATCTTCCGAATCAACTTTATCTCCCAATAATTTCGCAGCCAATTTTCTACCCTTGAGAACAGAGCTAGCATCTTCTGGATCAAAGACATTCATGATCATATTACAGACTGCAAGTGCCTGATGCTTCTGCCATTGGTTATCGGGGAATTCACGAGCAGCATCACCGAGGATCCAGAAGTCCCAGTATAACTTACGGGAATCCAAATTGGGCAACACCAAGTGTGCCTTGTTAAGACGAAAGTAACGATTTGAATCAGGGAATCCATCATCACCATTTCCAAACATTTCGTTGCAGGCTACTTCAATGTAGAAGGTTTGTTTTGCGCTAGTGAGATATTCTTTAGGGAACTTGAAGAGGTTTCTTTCACCACCTCCAGTGAATGCTTGTAATGGTAACCCATTTTTGGAATAGATTAAAGCCTCAGAAGAAGAATCCCACTCAATTTCAATATGGTCATGTTTTAACCATTTTTCGGGAATAGAAACGTGGAACTTTACCCAAAAGGTTTTCCAAGAGGGACCAAACGAATATCCTAAACCAATATTCTGCCATTCTACTTCATCCCAATTGATATCCTTAAAAAGAGGACGCTGGGTTTTGCCATGTTTGTCGTCAGGTACTCTCCAAGTCTTTAAATGCGAAAGTTCTATACGTTCAATGTCATAGAACTTGGGAAGGTTGAGATTGGGGTACTGGCCATCAAGTTGAGTGAATTGGCGAAGCCGACTTTCGAACAAATGATTCACCGGTTTGAAATTGGGCTGGGTATTGTACCTTTCATATCCATCAGTCATGGTTATTTGAATGAGAAGTACTGAGTTTTTTTAAAAGGGGTTGGAACAGTCAGGGGGTTTTAAACTAAGGGGGAAAAGTAGTCATCCCAGCCGAGGGGAAGAGACCCAGCCAGTCAAAGTAATTAATTAGCTGCAGTCCGACGAAGCTAGTCTAGCCAAGAGCCATAATAATGAATCAAAAACAGCTAACACCTAAAACGTCACTTGTATATTATTAGGGTGCATTATATACCTTACTAACTATTGAGGTTGAATTTTGACTTGGCCGTCCTCTTCGACCGACAAGACGCTACCATGAGACTGGATAGAGGATGTGTGAATAGAAGGTAACTGAGCGGTAAATCCCTTAATCAAGTTGAAGTGGGTTCCGACTTCACCACCTAACTCCTTGATCTTGGATTGGACCGAAGAGAGGTCGGATTCAGAAGCGGTTTCCTTGAAGGTAATAATGTAGGATTTTAAGTCAGTCATTGGAACGGCAGTTGTTGTGGTGAGGTAGCGGGAGTGGCGCAAGATAAGGGTTAACAAAATAGCAAGCAGGAATATCGAGAACAAATACAAGTGAATCCTTTGGGTCTTTTTCATAAAAGAGTAAGTGGCAAATAATCCTTGTGACTTGGGGTAGGGGGCGGGTTTTCCCCCAGATAAGACTGAAGATGTTGTTTTGCTCCCTGTCCCGATTGGGATACAGTCAGCGCGCGTGCACATGACTGTGTTAACCTTTATTAACCCGTATCAAAGACTTTGTTTCGTACTAAGTAAGGATCAAGCAGGTAATGGTGGCGAGGATTGCAATATTCCAGCGGGTATTTACACCTCTTGATAGGTGGCTCAATCGAATCAAGCGTAAGGGCTTTTTCTTCTACACGGTAGTGATTATGGCCTCGACTGCGTATGTCATGTATACAATTTCCCATCTACCAGATATACCGCCTGAAACCAAGAGGAGTAGTCCTAAGAAGGATCATGAGGATGCGCCACAGTCCAAGGATACTTCGCATCCCAAGAATTGGACAAAAAGACAACTCTACACCTACCTTCTAGAGAGGAAAATTTACCCTGACATCGATGAAGATATAAGCGTTGTGCGGAACACTGTTCTACAGCTCTACAACAAAGAACATCACCCAGCTGCTTGAAGGACAATGGCAACTACAGGGGTAAATCATTTTGCTCCGACACTTTGTGGCAACCTCTCAACGTAGTAAAGAATATTTGCTCGTGTGGCGAACATTACCATAACCATTAGGGTGAGCAATTAAATTTCCCGGTTGATCCAAAAAACAGCTCTTAATGAAAAGTATATAAACCACAAGATATTCTCTTACACAATGAGTAGTTATAGAATCCTTTTCGATCTTTTATTTAAAACCAAAGATATACTGTGATCATTTAGTAGCAATGTTTAGAGATTATTAATGACAGCAACCATGATCTCACTTTGATTGCTTCTTCTCTGCAGGCGGATCGGAAGGCAGAGCGAAAGTTCACTAGAATTCGATTCAGTTAAGACCGCTGTGGCTTAAAGAAAGGTGGAGGATTGCCCGTGCGACAAACCGAGAATTACGCTACATGATTCCAATCGGAAATTCAATTGGACGGGAATATCTTTTCCTGTATAATTTGGGCCAATCCACCAGCCAGCTTACAGATGCATTATTAAGCCGATACTTATGTGGCAATTATGCAGTTTTGTGTAATACTGAAGCCCCTCTATAAATTGCACGCCGAAAAATCTCCTGTCGTCTCCCTTATTAACAATCTAACCAATAAGTTATTAACGAGATGGTCAAAGCAGGTATGTAGATGCCCATCAATCAGTCCTGAATCGATTGGATCTAAACTGGGAAGAAATTGAGTCTTTCCATGCTCAATTGGATCAATTAGATTGAGAATTAAAATACACACAAATGTGCAAGTTCTAACATCTTTTAGTTGCAGTTTTAAGAGGTGACTCTAAGGTCTCCGGTGTCGTTTACTTCGAACAAGAAAAGGAATCGGACCCAACCGTTATCAGCTGGGAAATTTCCGGTAACGATCCGAACGCCTTGAGAGGTTTCCACATTCACACCTTTGGTGACAACACCAACGGATGTACATCTGCTGGTCCTCACTTCAACCCATTCTCGAAGACCCACGGTGCTCCAGAAGATGACGATAGACACGTTGGTGACTTGGGTAACATCACTACTGATTCTAACGGTGTTGCCAAGGGTACCAAGCAAGACTTGTTGGTTAAGCTCTTGGGTGAAAACTCTATTTTGGGTAGAACCGTTGTTGTTCACGAAGGTACCGACGACTACGGAAAGGGTGGCCACGATGACTCCAAGACTACCGGTCATGCTGGTGGTAGACCAGCCTGTGGTGTCATCGGTTTGACTAACTAGGCAATTTATGTACGAATAAATGTGTTTATGATTGATCAACCAACCCTGTTGAAGGAAAACCAAAAATGGAAAACTCAAACCGTAACATATCGCGATCATGTGTCTCGCTAATCAGCAGTTTAGCTCAGACTGACTGTCAGCCAGTAAGATAAAGTAGATCAACGGGAGAGAAAAAATAATTATATGTCTGCGCAACAACTATAGACCGATGTCATGCCAGTTGCATCCCGCGACTTCCAACGTGGGGCAAAAACGTGGAACAATCGGCTCCAAACGAATTCTATATAAATGGTGACATTTCCAGCACAAGACAGTTAGTTTTCTCATTATCAGAATGTTCAAACTTACATCATTACTACTTGTTGCAGCTGGATTGGCTAGCGCGTATCCTTCGGGACATGGTAAATTTCATGTGGAGAGCTGCAAAGCCTTCTATGATAACCATAACGAACAATATACCTGTTTGAACACCACTGCTGTCGCGGACGAATATTTATGCTGTTTTGAACCGAACGGGATCTTCTTGCAATCTCAATTCTGGGACTACAACCCTGATTACCTCTCTATTGCCCAGGCTGGAGGGAATGATGCTCACCAACTCCAGATCCAGCTCGATAATAACCACACCAAGGACGAAGTAAAGGAACTTTTTACTATCCATGGTCTTTGGAGTGACCGTTGTGACGGAACCTACCCATCAGAATGCAATCCCAGCTTGGACATCAACGATTCCAGCGACAATGTCACCAAAGTTATTGTAGATACCTTTGACCAGGACAGCTTATACAAGTCAATGAATAAGTACTGGCCCAACAATCCAAAGTCCAATGTCGCCAACCTCAGCAATGCTGACTTCTGGGCCCACGAGTTTAACAAGCACGGCACGTGTATGACAAGTTTGGACCCAAAATGTTTCACTGGTGACTACACTCAGTTCGAGAACACCGTTTCGTTCTACCGTCGTGTGATTGAGGTTTGGGGCAAGTTGTCTACTTACAAGTGGTTGAAGAAGCACGGTATCAAGCCTTCGGTTACCCAACAGTACAAGTTGCTGGACATTCAGGATGCTTTGTCTCTGAAGCACAAGGGTAAGAAGGTCTACATTGGATGTTTGAACGGCGCCATTGACGAAGTTTGGTACTACCACAACTTGAGAGGGAACGTGTTGACAGGTAAATTTTCCCCAATTGACAGTACAGCAAACAGTACTTGTCCAGAAAATGTCTGGTACATTCCAAAGCTTTAGGTTGGATAAAAAAATAATTTAATATACGTGCTTTGATTTGCAGCCGTTCCCAACGCAGTTGTAGATAATATTTTTCTCGTCGGCCTAAACAAAGATGCGGCTAATATTTCGACGCTCTCTGCTGTTTCCGTCCCACAGAGCGGCTCTAAGGCGTGGTTGGATCCAATGGAGATAATCCCCATGCACAAGAGAATGCCATTCTTGAAATTGTTCCTGGTGCCAAAATATGCAACATAAATGTTCTACACCAACCAATGGCTATACATCAATGAGATCTGTAAGCACCACAGGCGTAAAAAATAGGCTTCTCCTGTCTTGTGGATCCGATTTGCCCTTTAGCTGAGTATTTTTTTCTGGGAGGGGGGGAATTATCTCTTTTACTTTAAGATAGACTACAAGTTTATTATATGATTGATTGATGTCAGTCTCAAATATAGTTTAAGGTTCTTATCGCCGCATTTTTGTTCTCTAGAGTCCCAGGGGAGTTCGTACAAGTATGTACCAGGGCGTTAATCAACTAAAATTCTCGCTCAGTCGCAGGTAAAAGATCTTGAGCCCCGTGAGTGGGGTAGCTTCGTTTTAAATATACTTTTTTTGTAAAAATTTCCCTTGTTCAGGCGCAGTTCTATCCAGCGTTTTTGACCCTGGTATTAATTGTTTTGTTTGTAGATCTGACACCTGGCTGTGTACGCACAATAAAAAATTTTATACGCCAGCTACGATAAACCAACTGACCAGAAGCGATTTTGTCGCTGAGCCCTGTTAATATTCCCTTCCCATATTACTTCAGGCATTTGGTGTACACATATACAATAGAAACCCATCACCATACGGCTACACCTCTGAATAAGAACATAGAATTTTTGCACCGTCTAACTTCCCCATGGATTCCCTTCTGCATGGATCATCCTCGTCCACCCCAAGCACACGTCGGAAACGTGGTCTTTCCCTTCGGTCACAGCTCTTCAACAAAGCATTCCAGACAAACTCCCTGGAACCAGAACCAAAAGAGTTTCCTCCTACACTCATTGAGCTCAGTAAACTATCCTCACCTCCCGAACAACAGCCTTCGGGTAACGAACCCATAACTATACCTCAGATTAGCATTGATCCTCCTAAAGAACCACCAAAAACTAAATCACAGTCCCCACCACCTCCATCACATGATGAATTTCAAGAGGAAACACAAGAGTATACGAACACAAAGAATCATCTACAAAATTACCCCTACAATTCATCACGTCTGACATCTACAACTCAACTCACGCGTTCTCTTTCCAACATCTCAACTCCTTCATTCATCACTCGCCCCGATCTTATAAAGCGTTACAACAATGTATCACAAACCAACTTTGCTAAGGCCACAGTGAAATTATACAATCGCATCTTTGGAATTAGAGACCTTCCAACAACCGAGGCAGGCAGAATTGTACCGCTTTGTATCAATCATGACCTTGTAAACGATTACGTTCTGGAGAAATACTACAGCGAATCACAAAACGCATATATTGACGAGAGAAATAACGAACCTTTCTGTAACAATGTTATAACCTCGTCGAAGTACACCATCTACACATTCTTGCCAAAACAGCTTAAGGCACAGTTTTCCAAAATCGCCAACTGCTACTTCATGATCGTTGCAATCATGCAAATGATTCCAAGTTGGTCTACCACCGGTCACTACACAACCATCATCCCACTCTTGATCTTCATGTCTATTTCAATAGCAAGAGAAGGCTTTGATGACTGGAAAAGACACGGCCATGATAAAGAAGAAAACAACAAAAGGACTCATGTAATTAAGGAAGATGCATCCCTCGCCAATCTAGACACACACTCAATCACTACTATTATGACTGAAACACTACCCGTCAACCTGAAGATAACCACTGGCACTATCAACTCATCTTCCGCGTCCTCACTTTCAGATGAAGCTGCCAACTCCTCATTTACTAATTCTGAAGCGATGAAACGTTACAATCTCAAAGAATATACAACCAAATGGAAAAACGTCAAGGTAGGTGATATTGTCAAGATTCACGAAAACGAATGGTTCCCGGCAGACGTTGTGCTTATTGCCACAAGTGAATCAGAAACTCAAGATGCATTTGTTGAAACCATGGCACTCGACGGTGAAACGAATCTTAAATCTAAAACTCCCCACCAGGAAATTGCAAAGGCGACCGCTACTGCTGCATCCTTAAAAAATATCAAGACATTAGTCACTGTTGAGGATCCCAACTCAGATCTTTATAACTTTAAGGGCTCTTTTACGATGAATGACGATGTTTACTCATTAGGACCAGACAATGTTGTTTACAGAGGTTGTATCTTACGTAACACTAAGTCTGTCTTGGGATTAGTTATTTTCACTGGTGAAGAAACTAAGATAAGAATGAACAATGTCAAAAATCCGAGAATGAAAGCTCCAAAACTTCAAAGAAATATTAACTTCATCGTTTTGTTCATGGTATGTGTGGTTATCCTTTTATCTGCGTTTTCCACCATGGCACAGAGAATTAAGTATAATTCAACTCGACAAAATGCTTGGTATTTGTTTGACCAGGATGCTGGAGTGGCAGCTACATTGATGGGATTTATTATCATGTATAACACATTGATACCTCTTTCACTTTATGTCACAATGGAGATCATCAAAGTCATGCAATTATGTTTTCTTCAGTTTGACATTGACATGTATCACGTTGAAAGTAACACTCCAGCTGAAGCTAAGACAGCCACAATTTTGGAAGAGTTGGGTCAGGTCAGTTACATATTTACGGACAAGACTGGTACTTTAACGGACAACTTGATGATTTTCCGTAAATTTTCCGTCTGTGGGGTGAGTTGGCTACATGATTTAGATATGAGACTTGAAAGCGAACCTGAACCACTTTTACAGGCTCCCAGAAATAACATGTACGAGCCACGGCCCAAATCTCCAAGAAACAGCACGACTATCGTACGTGATAGTATAGATGGAGCTATGTCCATTAGGTCAGAATCTACGTGGAAATCTTCTGCACAACCAACGAAGCCTCAACGTTTAAACAATTCCATCCAGTTATTGAACTACATCCAAAGCCACCCTCAGACATTATTTGCCAAGAAGTCGAAGTTTTTTCTCTTAAGCATTGCCTTGTGTAACACTTGTTTTCCTCGAAAGGATGACTCTAGGAAAAGATCATCAGTCAGTATCAGTGATGTATTTGCTGAATCTAGCGACCCTGAAGATGCTGATATTAATTACCAAGCGGCATCACCTGATGAAATGGCATTAGTTCAAGCAGCCAGAGATTTGGGGTATGTTGTGTTTGATAGACAGAATACCAAATTGACTATTAAAACTTACCCCAATGGATTTGATGAAGAAGCCAAGTTTGAAGAGTACAAGGTACTTGACGTGATTGAATTCTCTTCCAATAGAAAGAGGATGTCTATTGTTGTTCAATTTCCAGATAATAGAATTTGCATTATTTGCAAGGGAGCTGATAATATTATCTTAGAGCGTTTGAAACTCGCAGACGTTGCTCGAACTAGAGCACGGGAAATTGCTGCCAATTCCAATGATAGAAGAGTTATGGAAGCAGATGCTGTATTGAATTCAAGATTGAGTGATGAAGGTGAAGCAAGAAAGTCTATGAGTTCTTTTCGGCAAAGTTTGGGGTACATTTCAACCGCGTTAGATCGCATTGGATCTATAGATAATGCTCTTCTGAACCGTGAAACTGATGAAATCAATGATATCGCCACCAAAGCCAGAAAATCATTACACATTCAGCAAGCCAAGAAGTACAGCTTGGATGAATCTCGAGCATTGGAACCTACATACTTACCCCCAGATAAGTTATTGGTGAATGATGAATATATAATCGAGAAAACATTGGAACATATTGAAGAGTATTCCACTGAAGGGTTGAGAACATTGTTGTATTCGTACAAATGGCTTGACAAGGAAGAATACGCACAGTGGAACGCAGAATACAATGAGGCTAAGATTTCATTGGAGGACCGTGCTCAAAAAGTTGAAACTGTCGGAGAAAAGATAGAAACTAACTTTGAATTGATTGGTGCAACTGCTATCGAAGATAAATTACAGGAGGGAGTTAGTGATGCCATTGACAATTTAAGAAGAGCCGGAATCAAGATGTGGATGCTTACAGGTGATAAGAGGGAAACTGCCATTAACATCGGATACTCATGCCGCTTAATCAAGGATTACTCCACGGTAGTTATTCTCTCTAATGATGATGGAATAGATCATTTAATGGATGCTCTTACATCAGCTACCGGTCAAATTGATGGCGGAGGAGTGGCTCATTGTGTTCTAGTGATTGATGGAGGAACATTAACAGACGTTGAGAACGATCCTACATTGATGTCATTGTTCATTGAACTTTGTATGAAAGCAGACTCCACTATTTGCTGTCGTGCTTCTCCTTCTCAGAAAGCCAGTATGGTTAGTGCCGTACGCAGCTTGAATAAACGGGCTGTGACCCTTGCAATTGGCGATGGAGCCAATGATATTGCTATGATTCAAAGTGCTGATATAGGGGTAGGAATCACAGGCAAAGAAGGGCTTCAAGCAGCACGTTCAGCTGATTATGCGATTGCCCAATTCAGGTTTTTGCTTAAACTTTTGTTAGTCAATGGTCGCTATAACTATATCAGAACGTCTAAGTTTGTGTTATGCACCTTCTACAAGGAACTATTATTTTACTTGACACAGTGCATTTACCAGAGAAACACACTCTTCTCAGGATCTTCCATGTACGAAAGTTGGTCATTATCGATGTTCAATACTTTGTTCACTTCGTTGCCTGTTATTTGCGTTGGAATGTTTGACCGTGATTTAAAACCAGCCACTTTACTTGCTGTGCCCGAGTTGTACTCCAAGGGCCGTTTGTACCAGGCATTCAATCTTAAGATATTTGTCTGGTGGATGGTTTTGGCCACCTTCCAAAGTGTCGTTATCTCATTCTTAGCCTACCACACCTGGGGAATATCTGCAATTAGAGATAATACAACCTTCCCACTCGGATCCCTTATGTTCACAGTTTTGACTATTGTCATAAACGCAAAAGTGGAACTCATAGAAGTACAGAATCGTCAATGGTTGGCATTTGCAGCCTTCATCATCTCGGTCGGTGGATTTGCTGTTTGGAATGTGTTAATTATGTTCTTGTACCGAGCTAAAGAGTCTACAATTTTCTTTGTATCGTACGGGTTGATCACCTGGGGACAGGATCAAAGTTGGTGGGCTGCAATGCTAGCACTTGTAACAGTCGCTCTCCTTTTCGATATCATCATTAAGGTATTAAAATTTATGATAAAACCAAACGATGACGATCTCTTTAGATTGTTTGAGAAGGATATGGACATGAGAAGACTCTTTGAAGAAAAAGCGTACAAGTACTTGTACCAGGGCTGGACCTTCCCTCGTGATCCATCAACGACAAAAACCAACGTCAAGAAGCTTTTTTCCAAGATCACAGGCAAGATATCATCAGCGAAATTTGAAGAAGAATTGGAAGACTCCGACCCAACATCAGCCGTTTCTAGAAAGAGAGCAGGAACTAACCCAATGCCAGGTGAACAAGCGCCAAGTGGAACCGGCGAAATCTTGTCAGCCACGAGTGCCGAGTATCATAGAAATAACTATGACAGCGAAGGCTTTGAAGTATTACCTAGTGGGAAAAGAATCAAGACGAAGAAGTCTAAGTGGAAGATTCTGAAACTTTTCAGGGGAGACAAAGGTAGCGACTACGATGACGAAGAAGATGTTGATGCTATTATTGATGCGAGATTGAGTAATCTCAAGCACCTGGGGGAGCCATGATGATTCTATATATGCTATGTGATGGTATTTATTTAACCTGTGATTTTCTTGTTTTGAAGATTTAAGTCAAGTTCAATCCCTTGGATGATGTTTTTTAAGCGTCGCGACTTGCTATTGTTGCGAAGCCAATTATCAAAGTTTCGTTGGTGCTGAAGAAGCTCGTCAACAAGTGGTTTCTTTGGTGAATCAGTTTCATAAGGGTTGAGCAAAAGGTGAAACAACGGCTTCCAGAGATCAAGCTGCCAATATCGTTTCAAAGATGCTTCCAAGACAATTTGCAGATCGTTATTCTTCCGGATTTTAATATAGGAACCAAACAACAATGTGTGAATAATACCGGCAAGTCCATAATAATCTGCCTCATAACTCCAAGGTTTGTTTTCATTCATTTGTGGACAATCTTGTTCATCGACCTTCCAGTTGCTAATAAATTGGGTATTAGTCTCAAACAAAGTCATATCGATAGCCCGTCCAAAATCAATCAACGTTATACTGTTATTACACCACGTGTGATCATATGTCTCACTTAAATCGCTAGCATGATCAAACCGTACCATACAGTTGTCTGCCTTCAAATCTCCATGAAGAATACCAATCTTATGAAGGTTAATCACTGCCTGCAAAAGCTTATTTGCAAAATAAATACATAACGCTTCATCGACAGCAGAACTTTTGTTCATGTAGTAATTCACAACATTGAGTAATGTGTCTTGCGGGCAAAAGTCCATGATTAAATAACTTTCGTCTTGGAAAAGGTATAAAGCATGCGGCTTCACAGTCATTGTTTTTGCTGCATCGTCAAAGGAAAGAAGCCGACGATGAACCTGGTTTAATATGTAAAATTCCCATTTTGATGCTGGACTCTCAACCTTGAGGGCCTTTAGTTCCCCTGTAGTACCTGTTTCAATGAGGTAAACAAACCCAAAGCCACCATTTCCTAGCTCATGTCGCACGCAATATATTTCATCACCGCAAAACTCAATCATGGCAGCCAGAGATCCTTTGGAAACAGCCTTATTTGAGGTGGTAATCTCACGGAACTTGTTAAGCTTAGCAATCTTACGGCTTGACATATCATAATACCCAGAGTAAACCGAGAGTGGAACCGACAAATTGTCCAAAAGAGATGTTCGAAAGTTATAGTCCATTATTTTAGTAATGACCGACGGAAGTTTTGTTGAGGGTTGTTCAATGAACGGAGAACTCTGTATTTCTTCTCTATCTGTTGGTGGTGTTATAATTGGATCAAGCTGCTCTGGTTGAGTGTGATGTATGGTTTCAGTTACAAACCCTTCATAATTAGTAGAGTTGTCGGCCGGTGTTTGTTCATCATCAGAATTAAGGTCTTGAGCCGCAGTATTAAATAAGTTAACTACCTCCTGGTTGGCCATGCGTGAGAAAACAGTGAGGGTTGGAGAGCGTAACTTTGTATTTTCATCTTTTAACGGAATAGTGAATGTCTGCTCTTGTTTCTGAAGCTTGAGTGCAAGGATTTCCTCAAAGCTAAATTCTTCATTATCTTGGTACAACAAGTCAAAATTAACGAAGACTTGTTCTCGTCGCTTGCGAGGTACGTCTATAACAGTAGTTACTCGGCCCTGAGCATCAATCTCGGTAGTTCGCTCAACTGTACTTTCCTGGGTGGGAACATCTCTGAAGACAGCTATTTTTGTAGAAGATCTGGATGAAGGCGCTGATGATTGTTGTGGAATGATCTCACCAACCCAAGGAGTAGATGTCACAATATTTTCCTTAATTCTTGACTTGAGAGCTCCAAGTTCATGAGGCAGGTTATTGGAGAAGATAGACTGCAAAACACTTTGATTATGTTGTGGGTGATCTCGGAACACATCTAACTTTGGCTTCTTGGTTTTGTGAATATCTGTTTCGTTGATTTCATCGCCATGCTTAGTGGCTAGCGCCCTTCCTGACAAAGATGGGGTAGAAGAAGACGAAACAGCAGCAGACCTTTCAAGATACTTATCATAACTTCTCTGGAGGCGTGCCAATGGTCGTGCTTGGGCACGGATACCCAACTGATAGATCTCACGGGCATCGGTGAATTTTCCATTTATCTCCAAGTAGTTGGCAAACTCTTCATAGTAGAGTGCTAGTTGATTTCCAATTTCCTTTTTGGCCAAGTAAACAAAGATATCTCGTGGTGAATCCGAGTAATTTGCGTATTCTAGCCAGACCTTGAGGTATCTGGCATCATTTTTGTAGTGGATAGTATCTCTGAAGTATGAAGTGCATCTTTCCAACAAATTAAGTAGGCCACTTTCAGTATTCACTCCTTGAGGGTAAGTATAATGTGTCCAGGAAATGTAGTCGATGTATAACTGGAGTGGGTCGTCTAGGTCTTCAATCTTAGTGAGGTCAGCTTCAAATTGTGCTCGTTCTTTCTGTAGAATCCGCGGCTTCACATTAAATCTGGACACAAGTTTGGCCGCAGAACGACCACCAGGCATATTTTGAATATTTTCCTTATGATCTTCCAATGCTGAAGCGTCCGTTTTTGACATTGGTCGAAATAAGTACTTAGGTTCTTAAGTTGGAGTGTAAACAAAAACAAACCATTGTAGATGTCGCGCGCGTGGGAATGGCAATGTCGCGCACCGCGTTTGCAACTTTTTCAACTGAAAACACAGTCTTATATACCACGTAAGCATGCTCTGGCTTCTCTTTCTTATCCCGTTAGCGGTGGCCGGATATCATGAGACACTTGATTTAAAGCCTTTGCCGCGTAATAATTTGTTGGCTTCATTTCAGTTCGAGATAAAGTCACTGCCTATCGAGTTATACCATCACAATGCTTCATCAAATCATGACCACGATACACACTACACATATTTCCCCAGAGCATTGGGACCAATAATCTCACAGACAAATACCAGAGAACTTAATTTACGTTTCACTCAAGGTTGGTGGGATAAGCAATGGGGCCGTTTACCGCTCTCAGGTGCAAAAAGTGGCGGTACTGGGGTTGAGATGTTAGCCGTTATCGAAGCCCCAGACTTGAAATCAGCCCAAAAACAGTGGTTCAAACTTTCAAAGACTTTATCAGGATTCTTTTGTGCATCCTTGAACTTTATTGACGATTCAATAACGACATTTCCCCACAACCAGAAGAACCAAACTCTCTATGCTCTGGAAGAGTCAAACAACTTATATTTTTTGAGAGCTGCATTACCAAGTGAACCTATCTGTACAGAGAATTTAACGCCATTCTTAAAGTCGTTACCAACAAGAGGAAAGGCAGGAATCTCATCGCTTTTAGATGGCCATAAAGTCTTTGATTCCTTGTGGCACGGCATGTCAATTGATGTTAGAACTGAGTGCCAAGACGAATGTTGGTTAACATTACACCAGACAATAAACCAAGTGGTGGATATTACGAGATCAATTCGTAAAAAGGAAGAGGGGGGAATCCCAAAACCAACACCAGGCGACAATTTACGTTGCGATACTCTGAAGACTCACAACAGCTGGCAATGCTTTCCTCAGGACGAAAAGACCGAGGTTCAATGGGACTTGGAAACGATTTACGGCAGAAAGATTGCCGGATCGGCATTCATAGATGATCCTAAATCAACCACTATCAACATCGGCATCGATCCAAATTATTGGAATGTCACATTTGTCAAGGATGTAGAGCTTGGCTTGGCTTCATGGGAAGTCCGTGGTGACAATTTAATTTCTGAGACCATTAAAGATGACCAAATGTACAACATCAGGTTTCTGACGAATGATAGTAGACAAACGAAACCTGTCGATGATGCTCCATTAATGGTCTCACGTTACTTAACAGGATATTCACAGGACAAGGGTGGTTTTCGAGTATCCTTTCAGAATCCAGGCGATAACACAGTTGAATTTGTTTACTTTGAATCATTGCCTTGGTTTGTAAGATTGTACTTGAATACAATGACTGTTTTGGTGAAAGACGAGTTTGGAACTCGAACTGGCAATGAGGATACATATATCAAGAACAGATATTACAAACCAGCAGTGGATAGAAAAAGACCATCTCATATGGAGTTTTTAATGTCTATCCCTGCCCATCTGACCGTGATTTTGACTTATCTGTTTGATAAGTCCTTGTTGTTGTATCATGAATACCCTCCAGATGCTAACCACGGATTTGCAATAGAACCAGCAGTAATAACCATTTTGAACCAAGAGGAACCGTACGAGTTCCGGACTACTAGTTTATTGCTTACATTACCAACTCCAGATTTCTCCATGCCATACAATGTGATTATATTAACTTGCACTGTAATGTCATTGGCTTTTGGATCAATTTTCAACTTGTTAACTAAGAAGGTAATAACAGAAGCTGAATTAGAACAAATAAGTGAGTCCTCTAAATTAGGTAGTTTTTTTGCTGCGATTAAGATGAAGTTAAGAAGGAGGTGAGCTGTAATACCTTTATAATAAGTAAGAGGCTCCATAGAAAATAATGCAATTACCAATGTGTAGTGCATAAAAGAGAAAAAATAGAAGCGGATTTAAATATTAAGAAAAAAGTCGCAGATTTAGGAAGGAGCAGCAGATCATGCGCAAAAATAATGCAACAGTATGCAATATTACTAGAACTGTTGATTAAATAAATATTGTAAGTTCTAACCGTTTGATCAAAGGCAACAATTTCATCAAGCTTTCCATGATAAATGAAAAGTGGAATCTTTGAAACTTCACAGTTATTTGTAAGAGCCAACGTGTTCAGGTTAAAAATTTCTTCCACAGCAGGAATGTTAAGAAATCCCATCCATTACTGAAGTATTTGGTGAAGAAACCCGAAAAAAGACTTTGGAAAGCAAACTTAATACCTGTTGGTAACATACAGTCGTCCACGCCACTGCGTAACGATGACCACTTCCACCCGAAAACCGAATTCTTCATAGCATTGTAGAAGTCTGCGCATTCCTGAGCCAATCCGTTTAAGCCTGCAAAAACAAGACCAACGAAAGGACCTCCTTAAACTCTGCAAATATTTGAGACAAGTTCGGTAACAAAGCCACCAACACCACTCCCCAAAAAATGCGATTGCAATTCTGGTGCATAACTTGGTTGAAGGGGAGTTGCAAAGCCAGGCCAAAGAACCACCCGAATAACCCCACAAAACAACCTTTGCATCGTTACTAAGCTCAGTAAAGTTTTGTTGAAGAACGGCTCTAATGGAGTCTAAAACTGCCTTTCCTTCTTTTCTGCCTGCAGCAAAATAGGAATTTGGCCCTTCATAATCAGGGGAATCAACCCAGTAGCCCTTGTTTAATAAGGTTTGAATCAAAATGAATTCTGCCTGTGCGACGACATTAGAAATGGCAGGTGCACCGACTTGGATAGATTAAGATGGTGAAAATTTGTCTATTGCAGCATCTTCAGCAACTTTATAAGAGACTAGCTTCTTGCTTTCAGCATTGTAAGGTTGAATAAGTGTAGTAATAATAGTCATAGGATTACCACGAGAATCAGTGGATCTAACAAGTACTTGAAATGAATCCTTGACATTAACAGGTAAGAAGATACTTCTTAACTGGTTAGGAGTTTTTCTCCATTTTAAAATAGTACCAGGAGTAGTAGAGTCATATCCAGACGGAGGCTTGTAGAATACATCCTCTGATGCCGGTGTAAAAGCCAAGACTTCAATTGAAAAGAATTTCTAAAAGTGCGGAAATAGAAAGTCAAGATAAATACTTCTTATTTATTTGGTGAGTGAATAAATTTGTTGGAGATTCGAGAAAAATTCAAGGATTCATCACTCTTATTTATAGTGAGCTTCCCTGTTATAAATTTATGTTTTATTTAACTATTGATCCTTCTTCTTGTTTACAAATACGAGGTATGTTGATGTTCTATCCAGAAAATATTTGTTACCAGAAAAATGTTTGCAGCCATTGAGTTTGTGCGGGGCTCGTTTCTAGTCGGTAAAAAGTATTTTCAAGCCACCAAAAATTCTATCGTGATTCAAACCTGTCAAGAAAGATTACAACCCCTCATTGTCGGGAAGAAGGACCACAGCTTAATTTCCAACTCAGAAAGTAAAATTATGCTTACTGAAATGCGTGAAGGTTGATTGTAACGTGTAAAAATGACAACTACCCCACAAATAAGTCCAATGAAGCAAGCAAATGATTGTTTTCAGTGTATTGTTAGGAACAGTTTTTTTTTGACATTTACATTTCAACCTTATAGCATTTGGTCAGCAAACGTAGAAATGAGCAAAAGTAAAAAGAACAAACCAACGTGGGACGTTGGTTGAGTAACGGTCCGTGCATCAAAGAGTAAGCATATTAAATTATTATACAAGGGAGCTTATTTGTCAAGACTTTAATAATTTTAGTATTTAGAACATTAACGTATTGAAGCTATTACTTATATTAACAAATAATTCTCGAGTATGGACAACAGTATATGGAGAAAAGACTCTATTTGTGTATATGTGACGCATAGATCGTGAGTACTTATATATCTAACCATTTCATACTTTATCTCTGTTATTCTATAAAATTCAGATACGAAATAAGTAAAACCAAGGCCACTAGGATGTCATATTATCAACTGAGTGAAATTGCGCGGGTTTTTCGCACCGAATCCCCAAATATTTCATTTCATCCCCAAAGTATAGAATTACTAATGCTAAAAATTCTATAAATATCGACCACGCGCAATTTCTTTCAATAACGAGCCCCAGAATCAGTAGAAAGTACTAGAAAATATATTAGCTTAACGTGTTATTAGCAAAACTAAGCGATAAACAGGTTTTGTGTTCTCGCTTCGGTAGTTTAGTTAGAGCCGATCAGAATCAACGACAAGCAACACTTTGTAACCATGTCCAAATGGTTCGCATTTCGTTAAAAATAATTCGAAAGCGAATTTTGCAATCTCTTTTTGTCATGTTTTCTGGGTCTGAGACGCCTAAAAGGGATCTTCGTATGGATCCTCTTCATCATAATCGTCATCTTTCTCAAACTCGTACACAATGGCACCACCACTCGAACCTAAGGCTTCTTGCGCTTCCATGTAAGGTAGTTCCACCTGCTCACGGGCAAATTTTTGCTTTGCGTTCGTGGCGAGATTAAAGGTTGTGAGTCCTTCAAGGAGAGCTTCGTCTTCTGCGGAGTCTGTTTGTTTTTCTTCCTTAAAGATCTCAATTTCATGTACAAAAGAGTTGATCTTGTATTGATAGATGAGTGATCTTCCCGACTTTCTCCGATGGGTCAAAGTAAGTTTGAACAGAGGACTATTGAACCGAGAATCCACTGAAATTTGAAGTTTTTCGTGTTCCTCATCCACAAATGGCTCAACTTCGAAGACCCCACTCGCGATGTACGTAAGTAAAGTTGCAGCCGAGGGAAAATTGACTGTTCCAGAATGCGGGACAGGGACATCACTATGAAACACTCCTACTATCGTAAGGGATGGAAGGGATACACTTGAAATGAATTGTGTCAATTCATGGTTAGGGATGTAATTGAGCGAATCAATTACAACAAGCGTCTTGGAAGAAGGTCGTTCTACAGCCTCATGAACAGCTGTAACAACCTGAGCTGGTGTCTTTCCGGTTGCTTCAATGAATGTGTTAACGTAGTGCGGTTTATTGACAGTTTCGTAAGACACGTAGATGGCATTGGCACCGAGACTCCGATGAGCAAACTCGTTAACAAGAAAGTACCCAGATTGAGCAAGGGAATCAAGTACAAGAAGAAATGGTGCATTCTCCTTGAGACAGAGAATCCTGTTAAGCAACACCGTAGAATTCTGAGACGCCATTATCCCGTCAATAATTGAATAGATTAGGTTTTGCTTGGTTTTGATATCGGTATAGGGCGGTGCGCGCACGCCTCATCTTATCTATCACCAACATCCAACCAGTTACACAGAATTTTACAAGGCCATCCTCTCAAAAATAAACCTGTATATGGAAGAAAAGAATCAAAATATGGCTGCAGGCAAGAGCTTAGTGGGTGACTACACAATTCCTGCCAGTCTCGCCAAGGCGCTTCGAGAAGAGCACGCCAATGACGATGCGGTTGCTTCGAGTGAATTGAAGGCAGGTATAGTCAAGAATACCTACAACCAACAGCGATTCAATCGAGCAATCGATTTCGGTCTGAATAAGACATACAAAGAGAAAATGGAAGATCGGGAGTTTGGACGAGAAGAACTACGTGTCAAAAAGCTTGTCCAAGAGCAGCACGAGAACGGTAAAACAATAACAGCACCAGCACCAGAACTACAACCAAGAAAAAGAAAGATACGCTGGGATATAACCCCAGAAGAATATGAGGCTCAGTTAATGGTTCAGAAGCCACGAGACATGTTGCTTATTGCTCTCGTAGAGCAGAAAGTTCCGGTAATTAATGGAATTCCTCTTACTGATTCTATTCTCGACAAGATTTTGCCCACAGGATACACTAAGGTGCTACCACCACCAGGGTTTCAACAGGCTGAAAATGGAAGGCCCCCTGATATCGTAGACTACTACCTTCCCCCGTCTAGGGAAAACCAGCACCAGACGATGATGTTGAATAGTCAGATTCCTACAGAAATTCCTGGTGTTACTGGTTTAGACTACTTGAAACAGGAAGACCTGAAGTACTTTGGAAAGTTGGTATCGCTAAATAACACAGACAATCTTAATTCTGAAGAAAAGAAGGAGATTGAGGCGATGAAGCTATTGCTCAAGGTAAAAAACGGATCCCAGATTACACGGAAGCGGTCACTCAGGATCATAACAGATGGTGCACGTAAGTTCGGTCCAAAGGTACTTTTTAACCAAATTTTGCCTTTGCTCTTAGAACCTAATTTGGATGACCAAGAACGGCATGTTTTGGTCAAGCTATTAGGGCGCGTCTTATTTCAATTGGACGAACTTGTCCGCCCATTTACCCACAAGATACTTCTTGTAATTTCGCCATTACTCATAGATGAAGACTTTACTCTCCGGTTAGAGGCTCGTGACATCATCTCCAACTTAACCAAGGCGGCTGGACTAGCCAACATGATCTCCAACTTGCGTCCTGATCTTGACCACGTCGATGAATACGTGAGAAATATCACATCCCGGGTGTTTGCGATCGTGGCCAATACTCTTGGTCTTGTCAACTTTATGCCATTTCTCAAGGCAGTGATCAAGTCAAAGAAATGGATGGCCAAACACACTGGGATTAAGATTGTCCAACAACTCTGCATTATATTGGGAGGTGGAAACGGTACTTCAATCTTACCATACTTGAACCAGCTAGTCGAAGTGTTGACTCCAGGACTCAGTGACGAAGTACTTCAAGTCCGGACAATATCTGCATTGACGCTTTCGCAACTAGCCGAGAATGTCTCACCGTATGGAATTGAATCATTTGAAACAGTGCTAGAACCAGTGTGGCTCGGCTTGAGAAAGCACCGTGGTAAAGGTCTTGCAGCGTTCTTGAAATGTATGGGTACAATCATTCCGTTAATGTGTCACGACCCAAATTACGAAGAATACGCCACATACTACACAAAGGAGTTGATGAATGTGATAGCCCGTGAGTTCAATTCACCTGACGAAGATATGCGGAAAACTATTTTACGAATCATGATTTCTTTACCATTATCGAGGCAGATAATTCAGGACTACAATACTGAAATTATGGATCCGTTTTTGAAGAGTTTCTGGAACAGAAGAACTGCCTCGGATTCAGTACAATTGACCCGACTTGTTGCTAATGCCACGGTTGAATTGGCCAAGAAGTTTGATTTTCTTGAACTTTTGGAAAAGATTGTGATATATACGAAGGATGCCAACGAAAGCTTGCGACGCTTAGCTGTCAATTCCATTGGAAAGATGATTTCCTCGTCCCCAGGCAGTCTAATAGGTTTAGATTCACTGTTGGAATTAAAGCTTGTTGATGGTGTATTGTATGCTTTCCAGGAACAGACCACCCAACAACGTGTATTTCTACAAGGGCTTGGTACCGTTGTAACAGCATTAGGTGCTCGCCTCAAGCCTCACATGGAGTCAATTCTCAGCACAATTCTTTATCGATTAAAGAATAAGGAGCCCGAAGTTAGACAACAGTCTTCTGACTTAATATCCATTATCGCTCCTGTCATCAAGCAGTGCTACAGAGATGATGAGATGTTGGAGAAATTGATCTTGATTCTCTATGAATCATTGGGCGAAGTCTACCCTGAAGTGTTGGGCTCAATTATTAGCGCTCTCCATTCATGTATCAATAGTGTCGATAAAACATCGCTCTACGTGATGCAGAATCCTTCCATGAATCAGCTTCTTCCTACGTTGACCCCTATCCTCAAGAATAGACAGGAGAAGGTCCAAGAAGCTTGTATTCGTCTTGTGGGGCTTATTGCTCAGAAGAATGCCGAAACGATCAATGCAAAGGAATGGATGAGAATATGCTTTGAACTTTTAGACATGTTGAAGCTGACCAAGAAAATAATTAGAATTGCAGCTAACGAAACCTTCGGTCATATTGCAAAGACCATTGGTCCACAGGACGTTATTGTGATGCTTCTCAACAACTTGCGGGTGCAAGAACGGCAGTTGAGAGTGTGTACTGCTGTGGCCATGGGTATTGTTGCTGAAACATGCTCGCCATTCACAGTGCTTCCAGCAATCATGAACGAGTACCGAATTCCCGAGAAAAATGTACAGAATGGGGTCTTAAAAGCTCTCAGTTTCATGTTTGAATACGTTGACGGTGCAATGACTAAGGACTACTTGTATGCAATCACTCCGTTATTGGAAGATGCGCTCACTGACCGGGACCAAGTACATCGGCAGACAGCTGCAACTGTGGTGAAGCATATAGCTCTTAACTGCGTGGGGATCTCGTCTGATGGCCACTACGATGTCTTTGTACATCTTTTGAACTTGGTATTCCCTAACATATACGAGACATCACCGCATGTGATTTCCCGGATCATGGAAGCTGTGGATGCGTTGCGGGTTCTTTTGGGTGTCGGAGTCTTTACAAACTACATTTGGAGTGGACTTTTCCACCCGGCCCGTAAAGTCCGGGCTGCATACTGGAAGATTTATAATAGTGCTTATATTCAGAGCAGCGACACGTTGGTGCCATACTACCCATGCATTACGGAGTTGGAAGATGGTCCTGAGAACAATGCGGTGGAGGAAATGGATTTGTTTCTCTAGAAAGGCTCTCCGTCGTTGAGATGAAAGTACTCATAGAAGGCGGCATCCGTAGGTATCCCAAGTGGACATTCAATAAATTCAACACTATCTCCAGCATCATCTTCCCGTTTTTCCTCTTCTTCAGAGTGGATTTCACCAAAAGCGACTGGTTCTTCTTCATTCATATAAACCTGGATAGTATAGCGGCTAATTCTATCGGCCTGGAGATGGACAAAATGGTCGATTTCGGAGAGATCGAGACGATACTCGCTAGAGTTGTCGCTCCTACTGTCTGGATTTCCTGGGAAACAATCGATAACCATCTCGTTGTTGGCGGTGAAGTAGTGGGGAATATGCTGGATCCAACGGGAAATCTTTTCGTTAACAGGCATATTTGCAGTTTTTCGTGGATTGAGTTGGGCATATGGCGTGTCTGAGGATGACTGAATCGGTTTTACGGCCAGGGAATCGTACATTTGATGTTTCGTGTTTGTAGAGAAGATTCGTTAGGAATAGGTATGCTGATCGATAGCGGCTGCGAAAAAAAAAAAGTATAGAGCATGATTGAAGGATTTAAAATATCATCACAAAGTAAGAAAAAAAGTTAATTGTGTCAATTTGAAACACTTAAATAGAGATAAAGGTAACGTGAATAGACCCTGGAAATTATTTGTACGTGTTTAATGTGACATTCCCAAACTTTAAAAATTGGCGTTGGTGGCCATTACTCATCAAACCGCACTAGACTTTAATCTAAACGCGAAATTCTACAACAATAATAATGCCAAAGAGAACAAGAGAGTATCTGGATTCGTACACAGAGCTGGATGAACTTCCCACAATTGTAGCTCTGGTAGTACGAACTGTGCTATCCCGCGAACTCAAGGGCCAGGTGACTCGGAGAGAACATATCAGCGCGTTCTGTACCCGTCGATGTCCGTTTGAGATGGTGTTCAAGCAGGCAGTTACTGAATTGGAAGACGTCTACGGACTTACACTAGTTGAGGTTGCCAGTGAGGACAAGAAGAAAGGAGTAAAAACACGAGCTCCATGGATCATGGTCAACTCG
Organism: Teunomyces lycoperdinae; assembly: GCA_030574955.1. Taxonomy (NCBI): domain Eukaryota; kingdom Fungi; phylum Ascomycota; class Pichiomycetes; order Serinales; family Debaryomycetaceae; genus Teunomyces; species Teunomyces lycoperdinae. Next base: position 57,038 of record JAJMFY010000039.1, read on the forward strand.
CTCCTGGCGCCGGCGAGACAAGTTTTGGGTGAGCTTTGGGCAAAATCGGGATTCACGCCACAGCGAAACAGCAGCGATGAGCAGTATTTCCTTCCTACACATGAACGTACGGCACTCCAACCGGTTTCCAGCCAGGAGCTTGTGAAAACCGGGATCATGTTGTATGTGGTGCTGATGGTGATTATCAACGAGAACCGAATGGGGGAAGATGAGTTGGTAGACGCTCTCCGCAAAATGGGCATTTCTGACAATGTCAACGTGAGGAATGGAAACTATAATCTAAATATGACCGAGTTGCTAGCAGAGTATGTCAAGAAGGATTACTTGGTCAAGAAGGTCACGCCTGGGCCTACTGAGGCGGAGAATATGACTGATTATGTGTTGGGACGAAGATCGTTGGCGGAGTTTGGGCCCGAACATGTTTTTGAGTACATTAAGGTGATCTACGGTTCTGAATATGATGCAAATGTCGCTGATCGTTGCTTGGTCACGATAGAATCTACCTATGGAGTGCAATTAGAAGATAAAGATGGGGAACAGGAATCAGCTGAGGCGGAAATGGAATCCAATAATTCTTAAATGCGTTTCCAAAATAGAAGTTTAGCCAATTCTTAGTATTCAGAAAGAGCAAGAAAAAAAACCTCTCCTTATATATATATATTATAGGCGTACTATTACTTAGTTACTCTTTGTATACACCAGGAGAGACAAAGTATAGTAAAACACAACATTAAACAACCGTACATATGCCACACCAGAGTCATTTATTTTGGAGAGATGCATGTGAATGATTCCCATGTGAAAAGTACTTCCCACAACTTTAACCTCCAGTAGCTATAAATGCCTGATTTCGATACATGTGTTTTTTCCCCGAAAGAATTTATCTCCCGATTAGGCAGGAACGGATCATCCCACTGTACTTAAATAAACCACCGAAGTCGGCTGGAGGCAAAAAAAAAGACAAAATTTACACGATATCTCCTGCGCTCGTACCCGCACACCGAACTTTTAAAACGAAGTTGATAGCCGCTGGGTTCAGTTTAAAAGAAAAAGGAGATTGACGTTATTCTTTTGAAAATCGCCACCATTATTTCTATCTAAGGAAATACAATTGATCCAGCACATTTTTCACCACAATTTTCCGTTGCCATGGCTTTGGATACCCTCGATATCACAGTTTTGATTGCGTTGGCCGTCGCTGTCGTAGCATACTACTGCAAAGACCAGATCTGGCCATCACAAAAAAACGATGGCGGATTCCTTACAAACGAATCTAGTGGCACATCTAGAGACTTGTTGAGCGTCTTGAAGAAGAATAACAAGAACTGTGTTATTTTTTTCGGATCTCAAACTGGTACTGCTGAAGACTATGGTTCCAAGTTAGGCAAAGAACTTCTGGCCAAGTTCGGCTTAAAGACCATGTTGGCTGACTTTGCCGACTATGACTTGGATAATTTGTCCGAGATCTCCAATGATGTATTTGTCTTCTTCTTGATGGCAACCTACGGTGAAGGAGAACCTACAGACAATGCACTCGAGTTCTATGAATGGCTCCACAACGAAGCCGACACCTTGTCCACCTTGAAATACGCAGTATTCGGTTTGGGTAATTACACGTACGAATTCTTCAACAAGGTCGGTAAGGATATCAACCAGAAGTTGGAAGATTTGGGCGCAGAACAGTTTGCTGCCTATGGCGAAGGTGACGATGGTAAAGGAACTTTGGACGAAGATTTCTTGGCTTGGAAAGACAAAGTGTTTGACACTTTCAGAAACGATCTCAACTTTGAAGAACATGAGTTACAATACGAACCTTCATTGAAGTTGACCGAAAGTGACGTGTTAACCAAGGAAGATCCATCAGTCTCTAACGGTGAACCAAACAGGGCTTACATCACTGGATCTACCGACTTATCAAAAGGCCCATTTGACCACTCCCATCCATACTTGGCAAGAATTGCCACATCGAAGGAATTATTTGTCAGTACAGACAGATCATGTGTGCACGCTGAGTTTGACATCTCGGGTTCAAACTTGCGTTACACCACAGGTGACCACTTAGCTATTTGGCCTTCCAACCCAAACGAACACGTCGACAAGTTTGTTGAGGCGTTCGGTCTTGCCGAGAAGCTTGATACAGTCATTGAGTTGAAGGCTGCAGACTCTACTGTTTTCATTCCATTCCCTACTCCAATCACATACGGAGCTATTCTTAGACATCACTTGGAAATTACTGGTCCAGTTTCCAGACAATTCTTATTATCGATTGCAGGTTTCGCACCAGACGATGAATCGAAGCAAGTTGCCAGCACCATTGGTAATAGTAAGGAAGAGTTTGCTGCTAAGATCCACAAGAAGAAGTTCAATATTGCTGACTGTTTATTGTGGATTTCCAAGAACAAGGCATGGTCTGAGGTTCCGTTTGAATTTATCATTGAATCCATTACTCATTTGCAGCCACGTTACTATTCTATTTCATCTTCTTCTTCTACCGAAAAGACAACCATTAGTGTTACTGCAGTTGTGGAAGCTGAGAAAGAAGGTGATCAGCTTGTGACTGGTGTGGTTACCAACTTGTTGAAGAATATCCAACTCTCACAAAACCACATCACTGAAAAGAAGCCAATTGTCTCATACGACTTGAACGGTCCAAGAAATAAGTTTTCGAGCTACAAATTACCAGTTCACGTGAGAAGATCTACCCTCAAATTGCCATCTTCTCCATCTGTTCCAGTGATTATGATTGGTCCCGGTACAGGTGTCGCTCCATTCAGAGGTTTTGTTAGAGAAAGAGTGCAACAAAAGAAGAACGACAGCACCATTGGTAAAACCTTGTTGTTTTACGGATGCAGAAATGAGAACGAAGATTACTTGTATAAAGAAGAATGGCCCGAGTATGCCAAGCAATTGGGATCTTCGTTTGAGTTTCATACTGCATTCTCTAGACAGACTGAAAAGAAGGTTTACGTTCAACATAGGTTATTGGAGCAAAAGACTAAGATTAACAAGTTAATCGAGGACGGGGCATTTATCTATGTTTGTGGGGATGCATCACGTATGGCACGTGACGTCCAGAGCACTTTGGCCAAGATACTTGCATCCGAGCGTGGCATTGCTGAAGAAAAGGCTGCTGATTTGATTCGGTCATACAAAATCCAAAACAGATACCAGGAAGATGTTTGGTAGAGAGATAGACTACAATAAAATAAAATTTCAACTAAACAGGTGGTCTGGTTCCAAGACTAAGCCGTTATCTATCAGGTTTAAGGTTGGAGGTATACTCCATTAGATACACGTATACAGGGTTGCCAGTCTGGGTTTGTAGAGTTGTAGATGGGCTGGAGTTTGCGTTCAATTTCCAACCAATATTTGTATTTTGTCTTGGACTTGAGGTCTAAGTCATAGATATTGCAAGTGACCAAGAACATGCCGTAGCTTTCTATGGTCACGAGGTTGTGGATGTTGTTGTGGGAGTTGTGAATATTGTTGGTACGGTCGTACTTTTCAAACTTGATAAAGAGACCGACGTCGCGAAGAGTCATGATGAGGGACAAGTTTTGTGACACATCGTCGATCGTAGAGAGGTTGCAAATCAGATCGTTTTTGTTATTAACGCGTTGGTACTGCTTGAGTTTCTGGAATACATTGTCGTTGTTATCCAAGAAGCGGCGAAACAACTGCTGGCATGGAAAAGCATTCTGTTCCAACTGGGTGAGAATCTCGGTTGGAATCGGCGAAAATAAGTCCGCAAGCCCGGACTCGACTGTTGATGGAAAAAGCATGTCGAGGGGACAAAAGTGTCTTTTGAGGCCGCGGAGTTGGTTTAACAGGCACGTGCGACAGTAGTTCGTAGTTGCGTTATCGTAGAGCCATTTTGGTTTGATTTCAAAGATGACTGACTTGATTGTTGGCCCCTGGTTGAGGTATAGCAGGCAGTTTTTGGATAGAACGTGTTTCGCGTAGTCTCCGTCGAGTATATTAGGGATCAAGAGACCATATCGTTCGGAAAGCATTATATCATTGCCAGCACAATCGAGGCCCGATACAAACTCTGGTGTAAGAACAATCAACTGTATATCTATTATCTGGCGAGGAAACAAGTGTTTGCATTTAAGCTCGATAAAATCGTAGAGTTCACATGTGGAAATATACTGGTCTTCTTTCTTGAGTAAGCGCACCCGCAAAAGCTTGCGTTTGTAATAAGTATTGCTGCCCGTGTACCGAAAGAGAATATTTGCATTGCCCTTGGCAAAGTACACCCAGTCGTGTGGAAGAGTGCTTTTTGAGATCTCCATTCGACCAGTAATAAATGCTAATCGAAAAGTATTGCCTGTTTTTCAGAACACTTTCCTACTTTTATCAGAATTCTTTTTATTCTGGTGCGCTTCTCGTTTTTTTTTATAACCGAACAATAACTGGATTCATCATCGTTATTAGCCCGGAGGTTTCCTACGGAGACCGCTTCTTACTTGCATACTTTTCCTTATCTCTTGGCCATTTGTGAACGTTCCTGCAAACTAAATGTCTTGTTGCCCACATAAGGTGCATTTTCCAACAAGACCCTGGCTGGACCCTCAACTCTCAAGTATATAGGCTTGCCAAACCGGCTCAACACGTACAACTTGGTCCAGCTCCGTATCCGCGTCCACCAGTCACGCGCCACAGGCGGAACTTGCACTGGAATTTGCCCCAATTGGGGAAGTCGGAGCTTGTGCATCTTGCGTCGAAGTGCGTCGCGGACCGAGTGCCATTGACGCCTGAGCCCACCCAAGTTTGTCAACGCCTCCCTTTTCACCACATCAAATTGTATTGTGCCAGTGGTAGCCACCAAGGCACTGGGATTGACCCAAATTGATTCATTTTCTCCCAATTCCACGCCGTAAATCGCCCGTTCTCCTCCCAAAACCACTTTCCCAGCAGCGTTGCTCCGGAAACTCTGTAACCGATCAAGTGTTTTAACCGGTTCCATGGTCATACCGTAGCCAGACCACGCCAATATACTCAGATCATTTAATATCGTCCAGTTTTCCCGCAACTGGGCCTCGACCACGGTATAATTTGTATGTCCGTATATAATTATCGATGCTGTTTCGTGAGTAAGCAACTCCTGGTAGTCAGTTGACGGAGTCAACCACTTTGTGACACTAGTCAACAGCAGCATATCGCCATCGATAGCCACCATAGTCCCGCTTCGGATATTAAGGGCTGTACCTCGAGGAAGAGTCACATTCAAAAGACGCCCGCTGCTTCCCACAGGAGTGAACTTTGGTAGCTCAATGAACGGCCCCTGCCCAGTTCCTGTCGGTTTCTGAATCGCCACCAGGCTCTGAAGCCGGATTGCTCCAGAATGGATCATACGACGCATCATCATAGTTTATGTTTTATAGTTTTTATTTTTTTATTTCTCAAAGCAAAAACAGATCTACGAAAATCACATTTTTTGTACTGTTACACTATAACTTTATCTGCTGACATCTCTTCTAGACATACCCCTTCATCCATTCGTCAGTGGCAACAATATCTCCATAGTAACTGTCGCTAATGAGCGACTTGTTGTCCTCGTTAACGATCTTCGCCAACTTAATGAACTTGTTCCAGAACAGAACCCCAGAATCTATATCCTTCAAAATCTGTTCAGGCGTAACAGCATTCGACCCAAACACATTAATGTGGAAAGCAGGAATCGAAACTTGATAAACATGGTTAAACATGTGCTCTTTAGCCTTAGCTACACTCTCTTCCTTCGACTTGCCGGCCTTGGTCTGATTCAAGGCATACTCAAAGTAAATTTCGGCCGCAACTCCCAATAATGTGTTATTGACGTCGCGATAGAATGGAAGCTCGTCAATCAACTTAAACCAGTCACTTCTTTCGGCATATTCAGTCTTGATATGGTTTTGTTCTTGACGAATAACAAAATCAGCAAGCAAACACTGAATCGTACTAATCAAATTGGACGAAACAAACTTGAGGTGCGATCTAAAGTTCAAGAGGTTACGTGATATAGGACCCTGGTAGTTTATCGGCGTGATGTTGAACTTCTTTAAGGAAAACACCCGCGAAATCAAAGTAATATACTTGGACTCCTGACTAGTCAACTCAGACTTGGGGCTATCATTACCCTCCTTGAAGAACTTGGCAACATTTGAAAATTCCCTCGTTGATTCCGTCAATACCATGGTCTTGGTATCAATAAGGAACAAAAGCAAAATCACCTGTTGCAAATCAATCTCAGAGACGTCATCGTTTTCCTCAACATATCTCTTGATAATCTTACCAAGGGAACTCAATTCCAATGTCTTTTGATCAATAAGCTTGTACAAAAAGAGCGTTCTCAAAACAATTGTAGAAACAACATCTTCACGACTCTTAATCAAACTAGCAGTGGTATATTTGCCCTGTAATGGTAAGTTCTTGAAAAATTTAATCAAACTAAACTTACCTGACGAAGCATCGCTCTGAATAAATAACTTTTCAACCCGAGCAAATATTGGAGGAGTCAAACGATTGTTTACTTCCAAAACTTCATCCCGGAACCAGTATTTCACAGAAACCTTCTTGACTTGGTAGTATCTGGCCAAATGCTGCGTAATCAAATTGCATTGGCTGTCTAAAATTTCTTTGGCTTGCAGCGAAGTGATTAACTTCTTGTAACTATCCGTTAACCCACATTCTAGGTTTGGCCTTACATCTAAATGTCCTTTGGTAATTGCCTCCAACAACTCTATTGGAAGCAAACCAAGTGACTGGTAAAAGTAAAGTTCAGGTGGCAATCTCTGTGATATTATATCGTGCACATCTGTTGGAACCTTGACCACTTTATTCTTGTTATCGCCATTATCGCTGACGTCCGAAGTAGTGCCGGATTTGATTTCATCACCTGTACTTGGCGCCGAGTTGGTTTCGTCATCTCCAATGGAATCAATATTACTTTCAGAGAATAGCTTGGCCATCTCAACGTTGTACAACTCGACGTAGCCTTGTTTATTCAAGATAGGTAAGAATTTGATGGCTGCATGCCCCTTGAAGTACAACTCCAAAACGTGAGGGTCATTAAGACTAGCAATAAAACCGTACAAGTTGTTGTTATTGTTCCCACTAAATGAGTTGTATTGGTAAATTATGTCTAATCCGAGCTTGAAGTAACTCAATTGTGGATATGGTTGTACAGGGTTTGGCTTAGGCAATGGAGGGAAGTTGGGAAACGTAGTCTTTTGAATGTTGCATCCAACCATGATACTCAAATCTAAAAATTGTCTTTCAGATAAGTTAAGTTCGTGCAAGACTTTGCGTTTATCGACAAATCTGAAATCCTTGGACTGGAATTCCATACCCAAGATAAATTTGTCAATCTTGGTCAACAATAAATCGGTTGAACCGTAGATCAAGTCAATTGTGCCGCTTTGGTACAAGTATGATAACTGAAATGATGCGTCATATGGAGCGACAAGGTAATCGATTCCAAGCTCAATAAAAAGTTTAATCAAGTCGTTGACAATAGGTCTGATAGGTAAAGGATCGGAGAACAACCGGAAAGACTCGCTGCTATTGTATGTATATGGTTGCTTGACTTGTAATTTGGACCATGTCGTCTCAAGGTGTTGTTCTTGTGGTGATAATTCGTTCGTTTTGTAGTGAGAATGTTGAAGTTGAATGTTTAAGCCGGAGATAACAAAGAATGGCTTGATATTGAATTCTTTAAATACTTGCAAGTCTGACCGAATATAATCTTTAAGTGAAGATGGAATCCCACCAATACCTGACAAGAATTGTTCCTTTTTAAATGTGTAAATTCTGCTCAAATAGTGCTCGACGTCAATACCAATAGTGGCATTCTGGAGTATTTCAATGGAACTGCTAACAGCCAACTTCCGCTCAAATAAGTAGGACTCAAGTGATTTAATAGGCATTGTATATGTGAGTGACTGAGTGACTGATAAGTTCAATTCTGTATCCCTTTTGTTTAATGGTTTGTTGGGGGGGTAGTTGAGGGAGTTGTAGGCGGCTGAGGTTGTGTGTTTTGATACTTTTGAAATGGGCAGAAATGGCAAGTACACGACTATATTTCTACGCGCGAAATGGCGACGTAACCAAAGGCAGAAATAGAGACCGTTTTTTTTTCTCGGTTTCGCAGGTACAATTTTTGGTTTCTCCATTGGCACGTTACTTTTATTATTATGTGTTTATATAGGTCTACTCATCACCAAATAGATTGTTTAGGGCATTATTCTCAGTAAACGGATCATTCATCACGTCTGCGTTGTTCTTCTTCTTGCGAGCTGCTGCTGCATCTTCCAATTGTTTCTTACGCTTGTTCATCTCGTCATATTGCTCGCTGCCATTCTCCTTGGAAATCCGCACCAATTCCAAGAGAGCCGAACGCTGGTGCTTTAATGATTTCGAGCTAACAAGTAACGTCTCAAAGTTGCTGACGTGACTAGTAGTGATATTAGGTATGAATTGTAACATTACCCTGGCTGGATAGTCGTTCTTGGACCGTAATGCACAATACAACGTGGTCAAGGCAATAGCAGCTTCACCGTGGGTTTCAACAAAACTATCGTCCAACAATACATGCAACAACGCCTTAATTAAATTGTCACACAAGTACTTGTCCACCTCTTCATCTTTCAAGACTATGTCCTGCAAAACATTCCGAACAACTAATATAGTGTTGAACGAGCACTTTGTATCCTTAAACATAATCAAATGACAGCAAATTTGAAGAAATGGAGCCATAACTTCCTTGTTCTCTATAATCAAGCGACGACAAGCAAATTGAGTATCGGTGATTGTCTTGGCATTGAACTGGCTCACCACATCCATCAAAAACCGCACGACGGTCGCCGTCAATTGACGCAACATATGCTCTTCCATCATCTCCTCCGATAACGTCTCATCATCCTCGTTACCCTGTAACTGGAGGCCATTGTTGTACACCTTTTCCCACTTGCTTACAAGAAGCTTGTCAATATCAGCAAATGCCAAGGGCAAAAGTTCTGCCATAAACACATCCACAAATTTCACGGGGCAGAATTTAATGACGCTTCTCAAACAGCTGTTAATCATATGTTTCCAACTGTGCAATGTCACACCAACGGTATCACCTGCAACTGCCTTCCACAACATAGTGGCAATATCTGGTATTTCATACAACGTATCCTCCAACTGAGATAACGAGCCAATTGTTAAGAAAGCATACTCACGGGTATATCTGATCAAATGACCAACTGAATCAGCAAAATCACGAAGAGTCAAGGCTGCTTTGACATTCTCTTCTATGAAGGTTTCTTTAGACTGGATGGAAACCCCTTGCTGCCAGAAACGTTCCATACAACTGTATCTGACAAAGGATTGAACAGCATCAGGCAAATCCTTCCAATTAGCTGGGTCATGATATGCTTGAATCTGAGTCAATAGTTGAAGGATGTGAGGAACGATTGGTTGAACTCTTGGCTTCCAGAGCTTGAGCAAATTCAAATATTCTATCGAATCATGTCCCAACTTTTCAATGCTGTACTGAATGAAGATACGAGTAGCTCTAATCGGAAAAATCGAAGACCAGTGATCCTTGAGCCTATTTTTCAATAACTTTCCTTCGTCATCCATTTTGGCTTCCAATAAGTTAGTACTAGCAGTGATTCCCCGACTTTGAAAGTACGATGCAATTTCAACTATTCCCATTCTTTCCATGAACCAATGTAAATCCATCAAGCCCTTCTCCGTTTCTGGTGACGACCACGCTGAAAGTTCTGGATCAACAATCTTTGCAAATAGTTCATCCTTGTCATTAATAGACGATCTAGAGGCAATAACCAACAAGAAAGACTTGAAGGCAACATTTTCATGGTCTGTAACTTTCTTCGAAGAAAGGATATTTGCAACGACATTTTCCAAATCACTGAAGATCTTCTTGAGAGACTCAGGCATGATGTATGCTAAACGATTCAATTCCGTACCACACAGAGTTCTCAAATCTCGTATAGTCTCTTTCTCTGAATCATTAATATCCGGAGGGTATTCAAACGTAGCCGTGGTCAAGATTTTCTCTAATACCTGAAACATCAACGGACTAACATCTTTCAAAAGTGGAGCAAATTGAACAAGTGTCTGTACTTGCTTCCTTATTAATAACGGACTAGCGAGGTTCATGGCTAACAAGCGCTCACCTAAGCTTTCGACTAACTTATTGAGACGGTCATTAATCACCTCAAAATCTTCTCCATTGTACCAAATTCTCCATCTGGAAATACCTCTAATACAGTTCTCTATTATATTAAATTGTGACGTTCCGTAATTTAACGCTTGAGATTTTTCGTCGAGCTTATACTGATTGATGCATTGACCACCCAAGGATGAACTGAAGAATGTTTGTAGTCTATTCTCCAACCACATTAAGCCTTCTTCTGGTTTCTTGCAAATAGTGATACGAACTATATCCTCATTGAATTTCTTATAATTTTGCAAAAAAGAGTTCGCATCTGGTGTGGAATCAAAATCAACGTCCAAAAACTTCTTGGAGATGTGTTCGTCATCATATGTGTAGTTGATTGTTCTGTTTGCTGAAATTTCTAGTAAATCGAGCAAAATATTGATAATTGGTTCCTTGGAACTTAACTCATCAAATCGTAAAATGGTAACCCACATTTGAAGTGATAAACCACTGATAATCAAACTTGGATGGTTTGTAGTAATCAAAACAAGTCTCAAATAGTTATTCACGTCTGCCTCTTCCCATGACACCTTATTTTTTGATGAAATATTCAAGTATTCACTAAGCGATACAATCATTTCTACTGTCTTTTTCAACAAGGAATATATCTGCTCGTGTAAATCATCAGGATCTATTTCAAGTGATTGATAAAACAGCATAAGTTTCTCAATTCCTTCGGTGGTGAATATGGAACCTATGAAGAAATCAAAGTCTTCCTGTGTTGAATAGTGTCGCGTGAATAGTATATGTAAACAATCAACAGCGAGCGTCTTGAGTTTCACATCAGGAACTGTAAGGATATTTATAAGGGTTTGCATGATATTCTCACTGCGTAACACTGATGGTTGAATCCAATGCAAGCAGGTTTTAAAAGTGGACAAGATTTTCGGGACAAATGTTTGGCAGGATGCTCCAGAGAAATCATTGCTGGACAAAGCTTCAATCAAAAACTTACTCCAAGTGGTAAACCAGCCATTTGGATTTGATTTGCAGATGGAGACATTACTATTTTGCTCGTACATGGAGTTTAGAGTTGTGTCAGGAGTGATAATCAAGACACTCAACTGGTTTAAAATGACAGTTCTCTTCGATGCAATGGGGTCATCCAAGAGATAAATATCTTCAAACAAGGTTCTTATAATGATTAATGATAATTCACGAGTGGTGATATTGTTTAGCCATAGTTTCCATAAGTCTTCATCCATCGAGGTCCACCCATCAGATGCGTCCTGGGCCGATACTGTGGATACTGTTTTCTCCTTATCTTCGTCACCTTTTTGTTTGACAAGGTAGCATCCCCATATGCGTTTGGCAATAGCAACCCACAAGAAGGCCAACTTTTCTTTGATGTAATGTGGGTCATCAGGTAAGATTTTGGTTGCCAATTCCACCACCCAATTACGGATGGCTAACGTCTTTGTAGTGTCAAAGAGGTGAAACAGGTTCTTAATAGAATTCTGAAGAAGAGATAATCCAAAGTGTCTCACGATGTAGTTCTTTTGATTGTTTTCAGGAAGGGCCAATTGATAGCCCCAGTACGGCGACTCGTCATTCTTTTTAATGGTCTCCAAAAATTCCTGAGCTTCTCGTCTCTGAAAGTTGGACTTAGAATCGTAAACGACACTCAAAGCATTAATGATTTGCTCGACGCCGGTTCTGTCCATTCTGATCTTTGTGGGATGGGAATATTAATCCACGGGAGTAGTGTTGGATGTGGGCAAGAAGGTTAATTGTCAATCCAACTATAAAAAATACAATTCCGTTCCTAATAATTGGTCTGATGTATTGTGTACTAACCTAGGGGAATGACCTATTAAGCTTTGTTCGAGGCGTCAGGTTTTGAAGTGAGTGCTTTTTTGTTAGAGGCGGTGAATGTTGGTTAACATGAGAGGAAAAAAATAACGTACAAAGAAACCCCGCCTGTGCAGGACTGAGTTTATTTATTTACATGCATCACGGACTTAACTGGAGAGACTCATCTTAACAGGCACTTTTTTTTGATTGCCGGCAAACGCTCGTCCATTGTCCAAGTCCTAACAGAAGAATCATACGTATTTACAATAATTAATTTCATTCCTTGTTCTTTTTCTTTTTTTTTCCTTCTTTTTTTTATATCTTTTCCTGTACTTTGCTTTTCCCTTTGGCTTCTTATCCAATCCCCCTGGCGTGGGCCAGTTGGGAACGATTACTAAAAATAAAAAAAAAGAATTCCCGCATGCATTGGGCCCATGCTCGTTTTCTGGTGAATCTGTATGCATTATTGTATATATATGGGAAAATGGAACGGCTTACAAATAAAACTTTCTCTTGTCTCTCTCCATATCTGGTCTGTGTTCCCATACAGTTTCTCCCTTTATTCCCTTTTGCATTCTTCTCAATTTTAAGGTGAACTGCGGACCTAATTCCTGGAGCCCCACCTTTTCTTCATTCCGGAACACGTAACGGTGCCGTCTGAAAAATATGTAATCTCTTTGGTTGTGCAACGTAATAACCTGTCTTCCTTGAATCTCAGGTTTGTGAGGGAACATTGACTGGAACAATCTCCCCACTGTCATACCCAAACGGGAATTAAAGTTATTAAGAACCAATTCAGGAATATGGTCAGTAGCACGTCCGTGACCCTCGATTCGTTTTCCGTCAATAATTGACGTAACAGAAAAGTAGAAAGATGGTCCTTCTGGTAAATGGATAAATGACAACCCCGTAACCTTCTTTTTATCTTCATTAATCACGACCAAATCGGTGTAGTCACGATTGGAACAGTACTGTGCCATCTCCACCATCGAGTACTCCTTTTTCCGTTTAATAAATGTGGTGTTGGGCATGAAATCCATCAACATATCAGCAAACTCGTATGCTGGTTTCTTGGCCTGTGGCGATGTAGTTAGCAAGATCTTGGGTTCCGTGAGCGATCCGAAATACTGTTCAAACTCATCCTCCCCTTCAACTTCAACACCAATAGTTTCATCGTAGACCCGCTTGCTTTCGATGGTGTCTGGTACATTCTCGGCCAACCGTTGTTCACGAAGTTCGGGGTTAGCTCTTTCTTCCTTGGCTCTTTCTGCCCGGAGCTTATGCTTTGCTTTAGACTTTGCCTGTTTAATATCACCAAAGACTTTCTGTCTGCGGTGTTTATTTTTGATATTCTTGAGCGCTTCGCTCGTACTTTGACTCATTTCTGCGTGGTACGCTTCTGCTAATGGATAGCTGTTTGCGATGAGCTACAAATTTCCACGATGGGGAAACTCAGGAAATTTTTGTGTGCAGGCAAATTTGATCCGTTCCTTTCCAGTCAACTCAAACCTTACTGCTAAGCCAAACGAATTGGTATGTCCTTGCAACAATGGATAGCATCGGTTGCCACAAAACAGTGGGTTTTACGAGACACACTCTCTGTGGGTCTCAATTCTCACTTGAATGAATTTCTCGTGAATATCTTGGGAACAAAATCTCCTGCTCCATCAGGCATCCTAAATGGATTCCATTTCTTGTATGGAAATCAACGCAATATCACGTTAGGTGCAGATGGTTACGATAACTATCAAGCTCCACCGGCATACTCTCGACGTATGTGGGCAAAGGGTTCGATTCTGTTTCTAGAAGAAACCTCTATGGCACCAGCGTCTGCACTTACTTGTACGGAATCAATCAACTCGGTACGAAACTTACAGAAAATGGTTTTCGTCAACATTTCGAGAGAGTTTAATCTGGAATCGTCATTATTGCTCCGAGAATCACGTACAATGGTCTACACCAATGATTTATACGTACCAAAGTCCTCCCAATACCTGGTACCAATGAACCCAGTGACATCCAAGGAAATCAACCTTTCTCCCATCAACCTTTTACAGTATAGCATGTTAACTTACAACCTTCATAAGATCCATTACGATTCTAATTATTGTCGTACTGTGGAAAACTTGCCAGATATAATTGTTCAAGGTCCATTGATGGTGACATTACTCTTGTATTGGTTCTCATCCATACTTCCTAATGTCACCATCAAGCAATTTAATTACAAGAATATCGAACCTTGCTTTGTTACTGGGAATCCATTGACGTTACAATGTCATAAAGCCAAAGATGGCTATGTCCTTCTGATTGTCAATCACAAGTTGCAAAAGAAATACATAGAAGGGTCCGTTACTGTGATCTAAGTCTATATCCGTTTCCTAAACATTCATGGTGGCTTTAACTCTTCCCACACAATAATCCTGATATTCCTTGACATATTCCTCGTGGTTAAGGAAAACTTCCTTGTTCAACTCTGCAACAATCTCACTATTTCCAGCTACCAACACCATTCCCTTTGGCACAGTCGTGAGATCCACGAATGGCTCAACCAATTTATCATCCAAAATAAGACTAGTAATATTGTTTGCCACGATACGACCCATATACATAGCCCATCCCGCACTTTTGATGATGGGTAATTCGACTAAATCCCCAATGACAAAAAAGTTGGCAAATTCAGTCCATTCATCCTCAGCCGCAGATAACTGGAGAAACTTATTGACCGTCACATTATTCTGAGGTGTAACAAATCTGTCCCTGAGTGATGGAATGAGAATCTGAGTATTATTTTGGTGTGAATTACACCAACGGTTCAAATTTGAATTTATGACAACATTGTCGGTGGTGACAAGATCACCATTAGGTTTTTCCTCGGCAATTCTTGTGTTCAAATAAACATTGACTCCTGCTCCCTTTAATGAATCGAAGCAAGTTTTCTTGAAACCCTCGCTTAATGGCTCTGGTGGGAATGAATTGTGAGGATGTATTAAGTTGATGGTCTTGGAAGGAAACTGCGACTTTATATCGCCAGCAAACTCGATTCCTACGGCTCCGGCCCCGATAACTGTGATAATATCACTAGCTTCGTATTCCTGACGGGCACGTTTCATTTCTGCAATGAAACCATTGTATGTGAAAGCGTTTGGAGTTGTGGGCCACTTTCTGTCTCTGCCTGTTGCCATAACCACGTAATCAAAATTTATCGTGGCTTCGTCATCACTCCCTACCAACTTGTAAGTAGCAGATTTGTCGTCGAGACAACATACTTTGCCGTGGACATAGCATAGTTCGATTCCAAAATCATTATTTGGTGCTGAGGGCTGGGGATCCAATTTCTTTCCGACTTCTTCGTCGGCAGAGACAACATAATCGAAGGACAAGTCCTTGAGTTTGTTGAGTGGAATATATTGTGTCTTTGCAAACTCTGGATCGACCATCGCTTTTGGAATTCCAATAACATTTAGCAATCCTGCCTTTGGTTCAATCAAGGTTATTGAAATCTTGGGACTCTTGGCTGCCAATGCTGAAGCATAGAGCGGATCGCTTGATCTTTGCTGGAAATGAGTCTGGAAACTCTTGACTGCCAGAAGTCCAGCGTAAGCACCACCGACAATCAATACATTTGTACGGAAAGGTGTTGGTTTGTTGGTGACGACATCAAGTAATCCCTGGGGACGCGAAATCGGCTTTGTTATACCCAGACAGGCCATTAAATTATATAAAAGAAACTGGATCTAGTATGGTATTTTTATCATTTTCATCTATAGCTGCGCGCCTAGAACCGGCACCGGGCGTTTTATTTATTTTTTTGCCCGTATTTTCTCTTGCCGTAACAGTTTTCAAGAGACTAAAGTGAGACACTACGGTGTCAGGGTTCTTCTGACCGGGGTATTGTGAGTCTCTCTCTCTCATCATTCGTGATTTATTCAGGTTTATAACCCCAATGCAAGTACAACAAGACTGTAAATCCTATTTTTTCTTCACAACACTGGTGCATTGTAGATGCTTCAAAGTTGCAGAGTAACAATACTACGCTAAGTTTCTTGAATTAAATCTCTTGTTCTACAAGAAGATTGTCTACCAAATTTTGACACGATTCTCAAACCTTATAGATGAAATTGTCTCTTCAACCCAAGAATGCTTTCCAAAACTTGCAATCCTGCTCCGTAGGATAATTCGAAACCCATTCCGCCTGCACCGTAATTGTTTATGACATGGTTCTTCTTTGCCTCATTCTTTGTGACTACTGTAGTATTAAACCCCCCTTTTCGGAATGGCCGAAAACCAACATTAATCCGAACTATATCAAGTACTTTTTGTCCATTTTTAATCTTAAACAACTCGGGAAACAATTGACGTGCTCTCTCAGTAATGGCTTTAGTGTCTTCCTCTCTGATATCACGGTAGAGATCATTTGGCTGTTTGGTCCCACCCAAGATAAACCCGCCATCCAACGGACGGGGAATTGTAAATGTCCACTCACCAGACTTCAGTTGATGAGTCGTGGTAAATTTGGTTAATGGACTATTTTCTGGGGGACGAATCAATAAGGTTTGGCCCCTGATTGGTGTACAGTGGGGGTCAAGGCCTCCGTCGTACTGCAATCCCATCCCACTACAATTAACGATCACTGGAAAGTTGGCAACATGATCGTTGACTTGTCTAAGGGAATGTAACTTCGCCTTTACAAATCTAACATTATGCTTGAACAATAGTTTCCGGTACAAGAATTGCAAGTAAGCAGCTGGATCCAAGACCCAAGTCTCGTATGTTGCACCAAACTTACAACCTGGAGGTAATTCCAGTTCAGGTAACACTTTGAAATTCTTCATATCTTCTGAATACATTGCCGATGCAGAAGTGTATGCTTCGGATGGTGCCTCAATGTACTCTTTTGCTGGAATAAATCTGATAGAGCTTTCGGGTTCTTCAGTTGCAAGCAAACGAAACCGTGATTGGGTTAATCTTGTTAGCTTTTGCTCGTTCCTTTCCGACGCTGTAGTTGCTGGTCCTGGCCGGAAATGTGCCCCAGCCCAGCCTGAAGTATAGTCTCGAAAGTTACTGTATGTTGCATTAAGGGTTGGGTCATGAGGTCCATACTCTGCAATGATCGTCACATGAAAATCGTGAGAACTTTCACATAGCGCAAACGCTGTGGAGAGGCCAATAACACCTGCACCAACTATAACCACGTCCATTTAATTATTTTCACACAAATCAATCAACTTCGGAAGATAATGGCTCACCAGATTGCGGACTGTATATATATAAACAATATCCCCCGCAATATGATAAGGGTCTTTACTGATAGTTTCATAAAAGGGAATTATCAATGATCTCTGTTTAAATAGTCTGGTTAGTTAATGATCAATAAGTTTTCAATGATTCTCTTTTGTATGTCTAAATCTTTCAACTCACTCACTGGGTGGTTAGAAACGGAATTTAATGTTACCATAAATTTTATCAGCCTATCTTCTACACTTGATACTCTGCAATAATATCCCCCAATATGTTGATAAAACATAGCCCATTTAATTATCAGTATAATTGTCTGATTTAGGTAAAAAAATAAACTGTGTTCAGTCGGGCTTTCCACGGAACTGTGGATTTCTAATCTTATGTCTCCACAGTTTCTCATATATATAAAATGGTTGGATCAGACAAATATCATAAATCAAGAATGAGCTTGACCATTACGGAAATTGACAAGCAGCATAACTTGAAACCATTTGTTGAAGGACAAGAAACGAATATCGATGTTAATCCGTTGGTACTTAATGCCATTGACCTTTCTCTATTCCAAGAGGGCGATGGATTCTTAGAACAAAGAAAGAAATTGGCCAAAATACTTGAAGAATCAGTCACAACTTATGGCTTTTTCAACTTAATAAATCATGGTATATCTCAAGAAGCCGTCGAAAGAATTAAGTCCATTAGCCAGAGCTTATTAGAATTACCTCAAGAAGAAAAGTTGAAATATTTGGCAAGCGCTGCCAGAAAGGAAGACGAGAAGGATGCAAGTATTGGTGGTGAACGTGGTCAGGGGTTCAAACCAAAAGGGTATTGGTCAATTAATAAAGGTGTTCGCGATTCTATTGACTTGTACAACATTCGTGATCCGTACCACGATGAATTCTTGGAACAACCAGAAAAACATCCATTAGTCCTTCGAGCGCATTTGAAGGAAGTTGCGGATTACTATGTACATATCCACCGGGTTATACTTCCCAAACTATTGCGTCTATGTGATGTAGTTTTGGGTGTTGAAGAAGGGACAATTTTTAGTAATTATTTCCAAAATTCGGGAACAAACCTAGATTTTTCTGGAAGTCATGGCCGTTTAATGATATATCGTCCGTATAATGACCCTGAATCGTCAAAGGCAACAGAAAATACATTTTTAAGAGGGCATTCAGATATCAGTGCATTGACATTCATTACTTCGCAGCCAATTTTGGGGCTCCAGATTAAGGACGTTTATACGGGAGATTGGAGATATGTTAGCCATCGGCCACAATCATTAATTGTCAATATTGGTGATGCTTTGGAATTTATCACGGGAGGTTACTTCCGTGCTTGCTTGCATCGGGTCATTGAGCCACCAGAAGACCAATTGAAATTTGAAAGATTGGTCATTATTTACTTCTGTAATCCTTCCATTGATGCCCCATTGGATCCTGACCTTATCAAGTCCCATAAACTTGGCCAGTTTGGATTTAACCATAATGACAAGTTAAAAGAATGGGAAAAGATTCAGTTTCGTACTTGGAATGATACCAAAGGCCAACTTCTTGGAAGAACAAATATTGGCCAGAGGAATCTATTGAAATACTACGGAAGATTTGTTGAGCGGTGGCATATCAACTAACTATTGAACATTGCTTTTACTTTCTGGTCTTTTTTTTTTAGAAAAAAAGAGCCGAAATTATACATTTTTCAAATGTTTACAATAGTAGTTGGTTAAAGGTTGAAGGATGATCTAAAACTTTCCGCACAGGATGTTAAAGCCGTTCATTGCGCACAGCCATGTCTTGATACTTTATATGTCGTAAATGCTGTGAAATCGTGAACCTTCATTACTACTAATTATAAATTTACAGAATCTGGAATCAATTCAGTCAACCCACGTTCTGAGTACATTCCTTGTGGTGACAGAGAGACTTTAACTGTAATCGGAATTAACTTTTAATTTTTTTTATTGGAGCTTAAGTTCTTCGCTTTTGTTTTTTTTTGCCGGTTTGACGTTATCTGTTTCCTGTATATACTACACTCTCTTTCGCTCTCTTCCCCGTAAATATATTACACACGTGGGCCGTGGTAGATTTTATAAAGCTAAATTACCATCTTGTTAGTTTGTCAGTTTCGTGAAACGACGGATGAAGTTTGGTGAACATTTGCGCAAGGCGCTTATCAAGAATTATTCGTTCTATTATATTGCATACGATGACTTGAAACACCAGCTTAAAAAAGGGCTCAAGGACCATGATCACGAATGGTCGAACGACCTTGAGGAAGAGTTCCTCAACGCTTTGGAAGTCGAGTTGGATAAAGTCTACAGCTTTACCAAGGTGAAGAACACGGAAGTGAACCGTCGTTTGAAGGAATCTGAAGCATATGTGTCGCAAGTGGTTGGTACGCTCCAAAGATACCAGGAATCCCCTAACGACCCCAATGTCTCTGCTCCTCTGGAACAGGACTTTGAAGACTTGGAAGAGGAACTTTCCGATATCATTGCTGATGTTCATGACTTGGCCAAGTTTACCCGTTTGAACTACACTGGGTTCCAAAAGATTGTCAAGAAACATGATAAGTCGACCAAGTTTAACTTAAAGCCTATTTTCCAGGTCAGACTAAACGCAAAACCATTCTACAAAGATAACTATGACAATATGATTGTCAAGTTGTCCAAATTATACGACTTGGTTCGAACAAGAGGTAACCCAGTCAAGGGTGACTCGGCTGCCGGTGGTGGTCAACAGAACTTTGTAAGACAGACTACTAAGTACTGGGTCCATCCTGACAATATCACTGAATTGAAGTTGATTATCTTGAAGCATTTGCCAGTGTTAGTTTTCAACTCCGACAAGGAATTTGAACCAGAAGACCTGGCTATCACATCCATTTATTTCGACAACAAAGATATGGATCTCTACTACGGCAGATTGCGTAAAGACGAAGGTGCCGAAGCCATTAGATTGAGATGGTACGGTGGCATGAAGTCGGAACAAATCTTTGTTGAAAGAAAGACCCACCGTGAAGATTGGACCGGTGAAAAGTCCGTCAAGGCCAGATTTGCTCTTAAGGAGAAGAAGGTTAACGATTTCTTGTCTGGTGAGTTCACTGCCCAACAGGTCTTTGAGAAGGCCAGAAAGGAAGGTAAGAAGTCAGTCAAGGAAATTGATAACCTTGAAAGATTGGCCAAAGAAGTCCAATATCGTGTTTTGAAGGAAAAATACAGACCAGTTATGAGATCATTCTACAACAGAACCGCGTTCCAGTTGCCTGGTGATGCGAGAGTTCGTATTTCTTTGGATACCGAGTTGTCAATGGTCAGAGAAGACAACTTTGACGGTTATGATAGAACACACGGTAACTGGAGAAGAATGGATATTGGAGTTGATTATCCATTCTCGCAATTACCAGAAAAGGACATTTGCCGTTTCCCGTACGCCGTTTTGGAAGTTAAGTTGCAAACACAGTTAGGACAAGAACCACCTGCTTGGGTTAGAGACTTGGTTAGCTCGCATTTGGTTGAAGCTGTTCCAAAGTTCTCCAAGTTCATTCATGGTGGTGCTAGTTTGTTACCGGAATTTGTCGAATTGTTACCTTTCTGGTTGCCACAAATGGATGTCGACATCAAGAAGCCTAAGGTCCAACAAGAGTATGGTATCCAGAGACAAGCTCAGAGAACCTTGAAGTCATCCTCATCAGGGAACGACTTAGATGAAGAGGAATTGGCTGGTAACTATTCTTCGGGTTACACTGGAGTGCATTTCTCCAACGATATCAATCCTTTGGAGGAAGATTTGGACGAAACAACATCGTTGTTGTTGCCCAATGACTACAGTAGCCGTCACACCGACTCACCACTTAGAAACCTTTTGTACCACTTGTACGGCAAGTTCTTGTACCACTTTAACGACGACCGTACTTTTACTGTCAAGCCAGGTACTAACTTTGACTTGAACAAGACTTTTGAGTCTAAGTTGCCAAAGGGGAAGAAGATTTGTATTCCAATCAGAATAGAGCCTAAGGTATATTTTGCCAATGAAAGAACCTTCTTGAGTTGGTTGTCGATTGGTATGATTTTGGGTTTCACTGCCACGACATTATTGAACTACGGTACCAACTCTGCTTTGACAGCATCTATTGGATTCTTCTTGTCAGCATTGTTCACCATTTTCTATTCCACTTACACATACATTTGGAGAGTATTAGTAATTAGGGAAAAGAAGGTGGTCCAGTACGGTGACAAGTTCGGCCCTAACATGATCTGTTTCTTGATCTTTGCTTCCACCTTCACAACCTTTGCTTTCAGAGCTTTGGAAGCATAGTAAGACTTTAATTAACTGAAAAATAAAACGCATATGTAGTCATTCAACATTCATATAACTATCTTAACATTGCCCGATTAGGAAGTCAAGAAGTTCCCTACATTTTCGTGGCTTACGCACGCCCCCCGGTTTTTTTTTATCAAGATCGACAGCGAAAGCTTTGGTCTTATTGAACCCTTATATCTTAGCACAAAAAAAAATGGCTTATAAAGATATCGTTCCTATTGGAACTGCTCTTGTGCTCTCAGCTACCTCTTTTGGTCTTGGTGTTATTTATGCTCAGTGGCCATACGATTTGAACACACTTTGGCGTTACGATGCTACTGGCCAGGCATTTGAAACATCGTTGAGACATTACCAGCAATGGGCCAATTCCCCTATGTATGTGCACCATGTGCTTCATTTTGTGGCATTTTTGGGTCTTGTCGGTTCATTCATCAAGTTGTACAAGCCACAGGAAGACTCCAAGTACTTCGAGTACGGTACGTTGGGTCTTTTCTTGGTGGGTATTATCATCTACTTGACTAACTTGAGAATTGGAATCAATTCCAGTATTACTGGAGAATGGGGTGACATTGATGGGCCTACCGGTTTGAATGTGATGGCTGCGCTGCAGGTCATGATTGTGTTGGCGTATATTGGGATCTTTGTCTTGCAGGGAGGCTTGTACTATGCCGAATGGTATGACAACAAATTGAAGGAACAGTTCTACAAGGAAGAAGCTGAAAGAGAAACAGCCGAAGCTGAAGCTGAAGCTGCTGCTGCTGCTCTCAAGGAAAACGGAACTCAGGAAACCGAAGCTGTTGCCTCTGGTGTTGAGAAGAAGGAGAAGAAAAAGGCAAAGAAGAGAAAGGATTAAATAGTATCACAATATATTGTTGCAAATTTGCGTCGTAACTCAAGAATGTTATTTTTTCTCGCTGTGTCTCTCTGAAATTCGACAAAGAAAAGGTCTCTGGATTGTATGCACACCCGTGCTCGTCCAATTAACAAGCAAAAAATTAATCGATGTCATGCAATCAACTATAATGACCGTGGCGGATAAAGTCTGGGGTGACTATCCCATTTACTACAAACAGCCAATTAGAGTATGTATCCAGCTGGGAAGATTATTTGTGTGAAAGAAATAGCAAGTTTAGTGTATTCATTCTGAAGCTTCCCACCCATAAGTCCAACAACCCACCATCAAAAAATATGCTTACAAAATGACTTCATTAAATATCCCCCCCTTATAGCGATATATTCATGGCATCCAGTGTGTCTATCAGGTACCTGGTCTAGTTTGAACCTCTTCACATTAAATTCAAAAATGCAACGACGAAGCAAGAACGAGCTACTTTTCCAATAAGCATTGCTTGAACGAATTCAGATTACTAACTAAAACAGTGGGCTCGTTACCATGCACACACCAAACCACACTTCTTTTGGTCGGTTCTATTGGGAGTAAGTGCTCCTCTCATGTTGTTGGCTACGCCATTGAGAAGAAAATACTTGTACGCTGACCACGAGCCAATCCCTCACGTGTACCCATTGCCAACCGCTGGCAGAAACAAGAACTTGACTGGCTTTGATGACGAATAGTCGTGTTGTTACATAGTTTGTATGCATACGTTTTGCTTTTGATAATTTTGTATTGCGGTCCTGGTGTTACGATACATTTTTGTTTTTGTAAGTTTCTCAAACCTAGCTATTTTTTTAATTTTTTTTTTTTATTGAGGCCTCGCACGTCCAAAATGGAGATGAAAAATCTTTCCTGTTGAAAAGGTATAACGACCAAACGATGTTCAGAATATCGGCGTTCACCGCCAGACTTAGCATTCGTAACTTCCACAACACGCAAACTAGGTTTTCTGGTAGTCTTTTTGGTGAAATAACTAAGAAGGAAGAAGTTGTGACTCCAAAATCGGAGACATCTGAAGTTACGGTTGAAAACGATGAAGATTTAAACAAATACCATCGTGAAAAAGCGGAAGCGGCGCAGATCCGTAGCGACAAGTATATCACTCCATTGAAACAAAGATTGTTTGCTCTTAATGTGGAGAAGAATGGATTTTTCAAAAACAATCAGATGGTTACTGAAGCTGACAAGACATACCGGTTATCGTTGACGCCTGAGGAAATCGATATTTTGGAGCCATCAATTTATATTCAGCTGTACCGTATCAAGCTGTCACTCAAAAAAGCCACGCAAGTGAATCGTTTTGTTCGTGGATTCAACGTTAAGACTGCTATCAACCAGCTCCATTTCAATCCAAAGAAGATGGCTACTGAGTTGGAGATTTTGTTGAAGCGTGGATTAGCCCAAGCCCGTGAGCTTAATTGGGACGAAGACAAGGCCTACATTGATAGTTTGTGGGTTGGCTCCGATGGAGAATGGCGTAAGAGACCCGACTTTAAGGGACGTGGTCGTGGTGGGATCATTGAGCATCCATACGTGCACGTGAAGGCCGTGTTGAAATCGCATCAGACTACATTGAGAAAGCAATGGGAAAAGCAACAAAAGGAAAAGGACAGTAAGCCACGTATGTTTTTGAACAACGAACCATTGAACTTCAAGGTGCGGGCCCTTTACAAATGGTAGAGGTATTCCAAATGCGACATATTTAAACGAAAAAAGGAAAAGATTAGTTCCAGGAACAAAAGTATTCCTTTTTTTACGTCTTATTATTTTTGGCACCACGACATCTATAGCCTAGTGCATAACTTGTAAATACACAAACAGACATTCTTGGCTGATCGTAACCAGTAATTATCTAATTGTGGTCATTACAAGCACCAAAGTGGGTTACATTTGTGCCGAATCGGCGCAGCGGAGTGGGCTAGGCGGGGAGGGAAATACCAGTTGTTACAGGTGGCTTTCCCCTCCCTCACACCTGTCTCGAATACACACCCTTGTTATCGATATATACCAAAGTAACAGCACAAAGCAAAGCAAAACAAAAACAAAAACAAAAAAGAACATGCTTGATATTCTTATCTCCTATACGTCTCTCTAGGGGGGGAAATAACAAAAAGCTTGCTTTCTTTGTTTTAAGTTTAGTTTTGGTGGGATTTTTCCTTATTGGTTTTTTTCTTCTTCCCACTAGCCGTTGTGAATTAGATTAGTAACGGTAATTCCACTGGGGGTCGCTAGGAACCCCCCAAAACCTCCTTAACCAAAAAAACCCAAAAAAAGAAAGAAAGCTTAGAACAGAGTCAGGACACAATCACGTTAAATAATCCCGCTCCTTTGTATACTTGGAACACCTTTCCTAGCCAGTAAATATGTAGTACATACGCGCAGTGAGGATTCCGGAGTGGGTTTTGCCTTACTAAGACTGACTGACCCTGCCACACCCCTGTTGTCAGAAAAATCACCAAAATCCACTCACCCTTCTGCAGACACTATTTTAAATATTTTCTGTCTGCTTATTCCGCCACCCTTTAAACCCCCTCCGTGACACTACTTTGAAGAAGTTTTTTTAAATGCAATAATACCAACACTACTATGGGCCTCAAGTACACGAATTTCTTTGAAGACGATAAGTACGAGACCCAAGATATCCAGATTATTGTGTGTCGCGGCTGTCTGTCCCATCTCTGTCTTTCGGGCCTCGTTATCTCCGACCAGTTTGTGGGCAGCTCGGGCCAGGCGTATCTTGTCGATAAGGCAATCAATATCGAGTTCCATGACGGTCCGAAGGAAACCAAGCTCCGGACCGGCAATTTTGTTGTGACAAAGATCCGTTGCCACCAGTGTATGCAGCTGCTCGGCTGGTACTACAACAAAGCGTACTCTTACGACGAGACTTACAAGGAAGGCAAGTACGTGATTGAAAATGCGTACGTGAACTTTATCCTGAACAACTCGGCCACCCAAGTGTTGGCTGAACAGGCTCTCCAGAACAAGATCCGCCGGCGGTTCTCTAGCACAAGCACAGTGAGCACCGATTCTTTGGAGCCCCCAGAAATCAAGAAGGAGCTTGCGCAAATGTACTTGACGCGCATCCAGAACGCAGGGTTCGATAAGGGTTTGGATGAGGAAGACGAAGATGTGTTTGTTGATGCCTAATAACATAGCGAAATCAGTGCTGCTGCTGCTGCTGCTGCTTACACTTGTTTCCTCCTTTTTTTTCCGGTTTGTTTCTTAGAGTTTGGTTTAGTTCTGGTAATCTAGTTTATATTTATGGATGGTCTATGTTTTACAGCAGTACTTTCCTCTTCTTGTTGCTGCGGTTGGTGAGCCGCGTATACACAAGCACATAAGCTCTAGGATCGCTCAAGGCTTCACGTTCGGTGATGCGGTTTATGTACTCGTCGTCGTACGTCGCCCAGGCGCCGTCCGGCTGCAAGCAATGGGCAATGTAATGTCCCGAAGTGAGCGAACGGCCCTCGTGCACTATCACCGCAATCAACTGGTACATTGCTGGCTCATGGCCAACAGTGTATGCTTCCAAGTCGAGGTACTTGGTGTACGAGATCTGCTGTTTCATTTTCAGCAGAGCATTTCCATTGAACTTGAACCGCTTGAGATGCACCGCTAACGTCTCTGGTGCCCGGTTGATGTGCGAGATCTTGTTGGCAACCGTCCTCTGTTCACAGTTCTCGCAGTAATAGCCCGAGTTGGGATCGTTACGGTCCACTCGGATCGTTTCATTGCCAAAAAATTCACGCACCGACTTGGTGATCGAGTACTTGGTACTGCCCTCCTTCTTGCGCTTGACAAACCCAAGCGACAAGTCATAGAACTCTTGCTTGGTCTCCGATACCCGTAGACACCTCAGACACGTGATCCTCTGGTCCAAGAGCCCCCCAAAGATATCATACACCACCGACCCATTCAACTTTGCTCCCTTGGGTGTCAGGTCTTCTTGGAGCCGCAGCATCAACGACATAAAGTACTCGTGCGAGTCTTCCTGCTGCCATTCCAGCATCATGCAGTTGATATCGTCCAAACGCAGCACAATCTTCTTTGGGTTGATGTACTTGTTGCGACTGTCGGTCCACATCCGCTTGGAGAGCTCGGCAAGCACAACTGACACTGACCGTGGGGAAAGCTCGACCTTTCCGGCACAAATCGCGTTCAAGTAGTGCTGCATCGCCGGAATATGGACCAACGCCTGGATTGCCAGGTTCATGTAGCACGTTACCCCGTGGTTGAGAAGTCCAACAGGACGCTTTGATACAAACTCACGCCAGTTTTTATAGATTCGCGTCGAGCCGTTACTGCCCCGATCGTCCTCCTTCTCGTTGATGGACCAGAAAAGGGTTAAATCCGGTACTGGTGCCAGTGACAGTCGGTTCTTTTCGTCGTTTTCTGTTGGTTTCTCACCCTGGTCGTCATGGCTACGGTTTTCGTATTGGTCTTTCTTGAGATCAAGCTTTTCCTGTTCAGAAATCGTGTCTTCCGCGGCCATGAAGAGTC
>JAJMFY010000040.1:0-67092 GCA_030574955.1 Teunomyces lycoperdinae
TTTACGTTACGGCGGTCCTGATGTTTTTACGTTACGGCGGTCCTGATGTTTACGTATCTCTCTGACTTCAACTAATCAATTTAGGTCTCCAACGATGAATTGCCAATGTCGCGAGAGTAAACGTACAACCAACTTCGTTACAACTATTTAAACACATAAATCACGCTTGAAACTTTTCCTTAAAACGTATAAAAATGTATAACATCTCATTCTTAACTGTTCTCAGTTACAGGAACACTTGATTTGAGTTTAGTCATCCTTGTAATTCGGGTGTGACGAAGTATTATCTTGGGTGCCTCACCCCATAACCTGAACCCCAAAAATTATTTCAGGGACTGTGATGATTTTTTTGCAGCAATTAATAAAATTTTATCTTTATCTATACTAATGGTACTTCTAAACTATTTAATCCCATTTGGAAATATCCGTTTCAGTGTCAAGTCTGCCCAGTATATCATTAGATTGAATCCAGATTGAGCGAGAAGACAACTCCTAAACTGGCAACTCCAATCCCAAAATATATTCCTGCACTGTAACAGAGCAGCTTATCTTGTGTATTATTGAATGTTTGAATTTCAACCGTGCTGGATACCCTCCTCCCCCGCAAAAAAAAAACACGATACACTGTAGTTAATCACCGTTGAGATCGTGGAATCCACCATTCCTTGGTGGTAGAGTGGAAGTGGAAGATAGTTTGATGAAATGATAGATGCAGCCGGAAAACTCATATCCATAGCCCAACAAATAAAGAACATCTGGCTCATGGATATTCTAAAGAACAATTGGTGAACTGGCATCACGGCAAGACAAGTACCACCACAAGTTAAAAACAATGCAGAAAAGCAAAGTATGTACAACACTCCAATCTGGATTGGAGTATAGTGTCTCAAGTTAAGATTGATATTGACAAAGTAAAACCATGCCAATCTTACGATTATATATTGGACGAGGTAAATATTATGAAACAACCTTAAGATTCAAGTAAAAGAATGCCGAAATCAACAACACTGAGACTACCAACAACGTGATAATGTAGCTGCTGGACCATCCAACAATTGGACCTTGGTTCCACACAAAATTGAACAAGATTAAGCCCGCCATTCCTGTAGCCGAACCCAAAAAATTGTATGAACCCTCCACGACGAATGTACCGCATGGACTTCAAGTTGGGAACCACCATTATGGACACCACACCGAAAGCGAAACAGACAATCAACAAAAGCCAAAATTCCCATGGTCACCAAGCGAACTGGCCAACTACAGCAGCCATCAACAATCCCATTGTTGCACCAGTGGGTCTCGAGGCACCAACAAAGCCGAACATCAAGTTCTTACGCTGTACAGCGCAATATACGCTACCCAAAATCCCCATGGCACAAGGAAGAATAAGTGCAAATCCGATCCCTTGGAATGCCTGGCAAATAATGAAAAGAATAATTGAATCAGAGTAGACCGAAAGTCCGGTAATCAACAACCAAAGAGAACTCCAAAGCCATCCGATCTTGAACACCAATTTGAGCCCGAACAACTCTCCGAGCCGCCTTCTGGTTAACGAAAAGGAACTAATAAACCATACCTTGGTATTATCAACGGAATGTAGGCCATCTGAAAACGAATTTAGAATGATGTGCATGATGGAAAGCACCATTTGATTCCTCCCTTAAAAAACTGGGCCATACAGGCCAAAAACACCAATGCTATTTCATGAACCCCTGTCTTGAAGTGGGTAGGACGTTCGTCAAGCACAATCATAAATAGCCTGACAACTCAAGGCCAGTTAAGCTGATTATAATGTTTCAGATTTTTAGTCTTTGGCCATCTGCGATGGTTACCATCTCCATATTGCCGTTATCTGGAGTTGGACCCAAACTGCAACATCAAAATAAATTGAAGAAGACAGGCAGAAAAAAAAAATTAATAACGAGGAAAAAACAAGGACCGCAGAGCATAGACACGACACGGTTACTAACTAGTGACTTGGCATATCGTGGCGTGGTGGTCCCATATTAGGGTACAATTACTGTGAATGTTCTATCAAGATTCTAAATATGGTTGTGTTTCTATGTAAATTGGATCCTGACCATGCAAGTTCTATTATAAATAATTGTCGTAGACTCGTTATGATGGGTGCAAAGGTGCTGGTGGAGTCAGCTAGAGAAACTCGGCAAACTTTCCAAGAAAGTATCTGTTTGTGTTATGAAGTTGCTATTTGTTATTCTTGAATAATCGTCAGATTCTGGTTTAAATTCTACCGGAGAAAGGCCATTGCGAACAACGTTGTTCAAGTAGAAGTTTGAGTATAATTCCCACAAGATATTTTGAAGATTATCGATCTGAACATCGGTTGTGAGAACAAATTTCAATCCAGTCAAGCTTTCAAGATAGTGGCATCTAAAATTTCCCAATGTGAATGATTTGAGGGAGTTGGTGATTGGAGAATCTTCGTTGTCGATGAGTTTGGAGGAGATCTGTTTGAGCGAGTAAAGGATCCCAAAGAGGAGCTGTGAGGTATCTGATTGATTATTTTTGTTGATAGAGCCACTATGGTGGTCTATATGAGAGTACTCCCTACTGTAAATGCAGCTGCAGTGTCTATCAAAGATGTAAAAGGAGTAGATCATTCTCTGGTAGGTGGGTTATTTTTCTATTTCCTTAAACGATAACAATAGACTACGAGGCTGCGACATTTTTACCACAATGCGGGAATAACTAAACTACTGGGACTGTGCGACATTTTCCGTGGATCAGTTGGAGTTGGAGTCATGGCGCATGTGTGCGCAAAAGCCCGCTTAACGGAATTCTTCTCCCCGCGAAAGGATTTCATAAGCGATATAATGTAAGCGGACGTAAGGATAGAAGAACGAGAATGGAGGATGGGGCGCGATGACAAGTAGTTTATTGTGTTACACAGAGACGACTAATCGCAGAACAATACATGTTGAGGCATATTCCTTGTGATTCATTCTTTGTCGTTGTCGTTTACGTGTATCTGAAATCAAGCGTGATGCCAGAATAGAGCAGTCACTTCACCTGAAATGACTCACTTCTTTCGTTTCTAGTTTCCGCACATAAGTAAGTGACGTTTTATTTATTTTACTGTGTACGACGTCAATGCGCTAAACAAGATCCTCGTACCAGCTATTGATCGGGGCGTGCACGGCGTACACGTGTAAAGGTTCTAGCACGTTCGGTCCGAGACCGAAGAAGAAGAAGGAAAAAAAATGCGCATACAGCGAGCGCGAGCACAAGCAGGAGCGTGGAAGAGGGGTGACCCGCGGACAATGATTACCGCTGATAACAAATTACAATAATAGAGAGGAGAAGTAAGCCTAGACTAGAATAGGGGCAGAAGGAAGAGAGGAGAAGGGCTGGAACACGTTGCGAGATAAGCATGCGGATATATCCGCATGCGGTGTAGATAACAGATACATATCACCCAGCAACTCAGGGTAGTGGCCTAGATTCAGGATCGGATGGGCCGATTAAGCAAAGTTGTTCTTTGATTATGCGTTTTGCGAAAGAACAATTCGGGATTGCACTTTCAAAGAGCGAATTTCCGTACTCGCAGTCTAGAATTCAGGTTGACTCACGATGATTGAAAAAAAATATAGCGCTTGCTCCACAAGTCGGCAGTAGAACCCCGAGTCCGATATGCCTCAGAGGGGACCAACACCACAACGGAGGCGAAATCCTTAAAAACTAAAAAAATGTGACAGCAAAAAGAAACAACAAACAAGGATATCCATTTTAGGGTTGAACCACCACACATACCTGGCGCCCCAACGAACAGAAGTGCTACTCCCCTCCACCTGACAAGGCCAGAAGCTTACACACTTTCTACTGTGGTGGTGGTGGAGTTGAAACAACGCCACAAAACTAAAAAAAAAAAACAAAAATTCGCGAGCATTTTTCTGGGTGTGGTTATGTTGAGTCACACGTGAACAGCCGCCATAACTCATGCCACCCGGTGGTTTTGTATAAGTATATATAGAAGGCCGATTCAGATCATGGACACGTTTAATATTATATTTACCAACAACACAACACAACACATCTCATAACACTATTATAGTATGAAGGACACCATGACTGACTACGAAGATATCTTTGACTTCAATATTGCTGACGAAGAAAGAGACGATATCTCTTACATACTGGATGCCTCGCTTCCAAGTACGCCTTTATTATCCTATACCAATGTCCCAGAGAACTACTACAATTACACTTCCTACGTGGCAGAGGAATCTCATCCATTCATGTACGAATGCTGCATCTGCAAGAATGACGCTACGCAATGCGGCCATAATTCCGAACCACGTTTTCTCTTGGATGATTCACAAGCCTTGAAGTTTAACAACGACTTGATTCAGGAGAACTACAGAAAGTGGCTCTTCTCCACAAACTAAGTCTCAATTTACGTCACTTGACTGGTTCAGGTTTGGCTTGACATAACCTTATGCTTACAAGGGGGGGATCGCTTTATTACAATGGTTAGGGTATTTTATATATATTTGGTATTTAGTTCATTTAATTTATTTTGCATAACACAACATTAATTGTACCATTTAATTGCTATGTCTTGTAATTACATTCTGCATTAATAATCTCCCAACATAACCGGTTTTAGTGCATCTCCAGCTTTGTTTGAGACTGGCAGTCCGGATCGGTATCCTAACGCGTGATCCAATCCTGGCTATTCCCGACGTCTTGTTTTTAAGAATGCTAATACTTATTGTTCCGTTATCGGTACTCGTACCTGTCACCCAGTTTCGGAATTCACATAGTATTCTACACTACTATTTTCGTCTAATGAATGTTCATTTTAGATATTTATCATCCTATACTGAAATTAGCACTTAATCCTTGTTTTCCAAGTCAATGAACTTACCACCGCTGGCAAATCTTGGGTGTCTTGGGTCGTTGATGAATTCATCCGAGTTTTGAGAAGCAATAGATGCCTTGTAGATCAAGTAGTAGGTGACAGCAGCTGTTATGTTAGTAACAATCTCGTGAGATTACTGTTAGTGGGTCGATACGGATACCAGGTATTCCTTTCATGGACATAATTAATTTTTGGAGAAGGTTAAAAGCACCCTTAATATGTCTATGTAGATGGTCACTCTATCGATTGCTGGACAAAAAGGGTACTCAGTACTTCTCATTTCTAGTGTTGTAGTAGGTCAACATATGTTCTAGAAAGGATTCGGCTCGTTGCAGGTAATTAGATACACATTTTGATATCGTAAGGACTCCAATTGGGAAGGTTAGAATGGTCTACTTACCACCAGTGGCATATGGCCAGTAGTACTTGGCAACTGGGGTTGGAAATCTTAAAGCCATATTGTCTATTTGGTAATAACTTGCTAGGTGTTTTTCACTTTTGTTCTTCTCCGACACATTTTTGCTGTTGCACGAATATTATTGGTCGGAGTATATACAGGAATGCACATATATACCGATCGAAACCAAGTCCTTATTTTTTATATATTGGTACAAAACTACATTCTATGTTTTCTATAATTCTTTTACATGTTGTCACTTTGGCCGAAGTGTGTAGACTTTGACAACCGGTTCTCCCATGAACCAGCAATTGGCGATTTCCCTTTTGGGCAAGTGCTCCTTTACTGACCAGTCGAAATGCCACAACTGCTGTTCCCAGTCAGCAATTGTGGCTTCGTTACGTACTGTTGCTGCTATAACCGCCATTTCCACACCCTTGTCAAAGAAATCCTGTAAAGTACACGCAAGCAATTCCAAAATGGTTGAATCGTAAGTGACATCGGCAGCTACCACCACATCGATACCCTCGGGAGGTTCCTGGATAAAGTCCTCCATGCACACGTTCGTGGTGCCCCACAAAAGCTGCTGGCACTTGATCTGTTGCAGAGTAAGCGCGTTAAGACGCAACATGTCGCCAAACTTATCTATAAGCTCAGCTGAACCATCGGTCATCGTCACCAGTTTTGTCTGGTGATACTTGGCCAAAGCAAGACTCAAGAGACCCGTGCCTGCACCCAACTCCAACACAGCTTTATCTTTAAACCTTTCGGTTTCAAACAGGTTCGCGAGAAACATCGCGGCTTCCCATGTCCGGAATCCCGTAGTATTGTTCCCCAGAATCAACCGGGGCGTCTCTTTGATTAGTACGGTGCCTGCACCCACTGAATACGTGATAATATCGCTATCTGTAGGACCCAACTCTTTCGCATTCATGGTTTCGCCAAAAAGTTCGTACAACTCATCGAGAACACCATACTCTTCGCCTCGAGCAGTATATTCTTTAAGAAACCGGTTCACATAGTACGGATTGTGGTCGACTATCGTCGATAAATGCTGAAACAACTGCAACTGCGCATCTTCCCCAAAGTCCAGCGGTTCCAACGCCGCAGCTACGTCTCGCACCGCGACCCTCTGGCTAAGTTTGTTAAGAAGCATCGCGTTTGATATTAGAAATTTTTCAAGGCTTTTTGTATATTTATTTTCAATTAATTTATGCAATAGTACCATAGACTCTAATTCTCTTGACACCTCCATCAGGAATAATAGTCAACAATACGTGGCTGAATGCCTTTTTGTTGTCCACATGGAATTCGTGTTCTTTATCTGGACCCGTTTTGGTATCGTCCACCAACGTTTCCCAAGCCAGTGAGTCGTATGAAGGAACTTCCAGGTCCAGGGCAACGGACACTGCCTTAACATTAACTTTTTGTGGGAAGTTACCCCGGAAATGTGCGGTGTCTACTACAATCTGCTTGATGTTGGTCTGAGCACCCAAACGAATTACTACCCAGTCAACATGGCCCGGTTCTCTTGATCTAGAAGTTTCCCAACCATCAGACATGTCGTGGCCTCTACCAGGCAACAACAAGTTGTCAGCCAGACCAAAATGCTGGTCAGAACGGTCGATGGCAACCCCACCGTTAAGCACAGATGCCAAGTCCAACACAGTAGACTTGTCTTCAGGGTGGATAGGTACAACATCACCATACAATCTGAATCTAGCAATACCACCATCGGGGTACATTCTCAATCTAACGTGTGTGTAGTTGGCTTCAGTAATGCTGTCACGGACGAAGAAGTGCTTTTGTGAAGGTCCACACTCAGTCTTCGGGATAATGGATTGCCAGTCAGACTCAGCAATTGCATCAACGTGGTCATCTGCACGGTACAACGCTTCAACAGAGATGTGAGGAGCATGGTTCCCGTTGAAGAATGCTGTGTCAACTTCACAGCCAATCAACTTGGCGGAACTGACTCCTAATTTGAATACAACCCAATCGGCTTCTTCAATATTATGTCTTCTGGTTTCCCAACCATCGTACCAGGCACCTGCATGTGTGAATCTGGTAGCGTCTCTTATAGCCTCTTTTGGCTTGATCAAGTTTTCAGCTGCCGCAAACCATTCGTCAGACAACTTTAATACCTTACCGCCTAACTTCTCGCCAATTACATCGGTATATTTAGATACAATTTGTGCGTGAAATGCTTCAGGTGTAAGTACAGTGGCCATGATTCAAATAAAAATAAAAACTAAATGGCTAGTAAAGATTAATGTCAACCTAACAACAGTTCGTGTGCTTGGATACTGATTTAAATACATATTGTGGGGAAATCCGGCGCGTCGGGAGAACCCGAGATAAGCTCGATAAGGAGCGGAATTACCGAATAAAAAAGTGTGTACGTGGACTTTGTGTCATTAATCGTGATCAACTTGTTGATTGCCGAATACGGGAATATGTGTTAAACGCGAGAGTGTTAAAAATTATAATGTCACAACCACATAAAATAAAAAAAGAAATAAAAAAAGAACAGAAAAAAAATAGACCTCTAAAAAGACTGCAAAACAGGACATATAGGACTATTTCCTAATGCCAGGAATTTCTCGCTTACCGAATCAGCCGGAGACACTCTTTTAGAATATTAAATGTTAACTGTTCCCGAGGTGGCTTTGCAAAAGGGGTATGGAGTCAATAAAATTATCCCGTCTATTTTAAGAATATGCTTTTGATGCGACCATTTACTTCACTTTCCAGTCCGGATCATCGCTATCAACTTTTTACGAGGCCAATAGAAGTCCTTCATACCAGGGCTCCACACTTTAATTGAAATTTGTCTCAGCAATGTGTCACTTCTGCACCTACTGATCGGCGAACGCGGCGAGGATTCTTGGCACCGTCAATCAAACATTTCTTTTGGTTTATTACTTGACACACATATAAAGCCGTGTGTAAGTACGTACATAGATAGCTTTGATACTTTTTGATTTTATAAGCCTTGGACCAGACACTGATCCCATCAGATAATAAATTGAAGCAATAGTACCTGTTTCCAAAAATAGCACTCCTATGCCTCTCGGGAAAGTAACACCTACGGCATACATGCGTATTAAAAAATATTAAAAAACAAACGCCTCAACGTTTCAATTTAAAATCCACAATTTTCAAGTATAAGATGCCTCGGATAATTCCCTCATTTCTACTATACTTCATTAACAATGAACAAACCAATCTTCTACAATCAACGCATAATTGCAACTACTTTGGTGTTGTTATTTTTTGTGGGCGGATTTATCCACTATTTGCAGTCAAATTTCTCCCACCAATATGCAGCATTACAAGAGATGAGTGTAGCTAAACGTGAACAGACTTCCACATTTGAATTCAGAATTTACTCAAACAATGTTAAGAATGGGATCAACAGTCATGCAGTTGGTGAAAGAGATTGGAGTGACAGAAAGTACGGTGTTGTGAATGCTATTCAATCAAGAGCCGAGGAATACCCAACTCTTATCGGTTTACAAGAATGTCTTTACAACCAAGTCACTGATATCGTTCAAGGATTAAACAATGCCACCACCGACAAGCCATACACATACTTTGGTGTTGGTAGAGATAATGGTAAGAAGAAGGGTGAGTTTTCTCCAATTGTCTATAACAAGGACCAATGGAAATTGATCAATGGTACTACCAAGTGGTTGAGTTACACCCCAGACACTCCTAGTAAGTTTCCTGGAACCGCATACAACCGTATTGTCACAATTTCCACATTTAAGCATATTGCCTCGGGCCATATCGTCAATTACTTAAATACCCACTTTGAGGTTTCTTCGGTGGCTGCAAGAAACTACAGCGCACACTACATCTTAGACTATACTAAGAAAAAATTTAGCAGTGAGCATCCAACTATCTTGGGTGGTGATTTCAACTCCGTTGATACTGATATCTCATATAAGACTATTGCAACCGGCTTCAAGGATACCAATTTAATTGCTTACAACCATTATGGTAGCAATTTGAACACCTTTACTGGTTTCCCAACCAATGCTAAACAATCCAACATTGATTACATCTGGGCTCCTTTCTATGCCAATGAGGACGGACATACCTCAGTTATCAGTCATGAAGTCATTGATAACGTTTACAACGGATTCAGATTCAGTGATCACAGACCAATCACTGCTCATTTTAAGCTTGAAAATTAAAATTGCGTGGTTACACATTCAAGGATATGATTTTTCATTTCTTCTTTTTGGGGCGTTTAGGGTTGAGATTTTTAATAAGGGGTTTATATTTTGTTAACAAATTCTGGTTATATTAGGTTTTGGGATAAAAATAAACAACATTTGCATATTGACTATGGCTTTACGACGTAAAATGTATTTTTAGAAGGGTTTATTCTGACACTTTTTTTTTCTAAGACTCCTTAGATATTTTATCAGATTTATTATAAATAATTATTCACTCCAGCAACTTACGAGGATAATTTTTTAATTGAGACAAGGCTTAGCTTTTGTTAGTAAAATAGAAACTACCATGTAACATTTTCTTTTGGATGAGATTCATGTGCGCACTAAATTCAATATCCTGC
Organism: Teunomyces lycoperdinae; assembly: GCA_030574955.1. Lineage (NCBI taxonomy): Eukaryota > Fungi > Ascomycota > Pichiomycetes > Serinales > Debaryomycetaceae > Teunomyces > Teunomyces lycoperdinae. The sequence continues at coordinate 9,868 of JAJMFY010000040.1, forward strand.
CTAAATAGGAAGTCTACAATTTCTTTTGTGATCGCTTCAACATGAGGGCAAATCACCAGTGCCACCACTACACTACTCTAAACGGTTCCAACCAAATACAATGCTAACTACTAAGAGACTACAACCTTCCAGGTTGCAGTACCCTGCTAGATTGATAAATAGGAGTCTTTTGCAACTTCCTATTAAATCCTTGCACACGACAAACACCTTGAAGAAACAAGAGCATTCAGACAAGCATCAAGAAAACATCGATAACGAAATAAGAAAGTTAAAAGAACTTAAAGATAGCTACCGTGATGCTGGTTTCTTTGAAAGGATTTCCTTGCGGTCCAAACTATTCCAGCAAGAGCTGAAAATTACAGAAGCACAGACGTACAAGACCATTGATGAAAACATAAGAACTCCATCTATAAGGTTCGACGATAAAGATCCACTCAATTTGGATGAGTTGGCTCGCTATAGAATAGTATACCTTTACATGTGGGACTCCTTCATTAGCCAATGCAAGATTCACTCCAACAATCCAAGAGCTGCAGTGAATCCAAACACTATCATTGATGAAATTATTAACTTGTTTGCACAAACTCATAGCAAAGTGGCACCAATGACCAAAGATGAGGTATTGTTTTATTTCCACATCTACTACGCCTTGCTGAACAACATTGTTTTCTTGGATGAGTTGAAATTCGAAAATCCAACTGTTGCCAAACTCTTGTCTGTTTACAGTAATTTGCCACCAACCGAAGAAAGAGAAACTACCATTAAAGAAGTGGCCAGAGAAAACAGTATTGAACCAGAAATTGTCAAGGGTTGGTTTGATATCTTTGACACTTTGTCTCTGACTCCATTTTCCGATGGCAATGAGAGATACACTAGTCCAATTTGCCCATATGAATACGCCAAATTCGAAAGCTTCAACGATGAAGTTAATGCTTTACAAGAGAAGCTTGCTCAAGTTTATCCATTCAACAAGCCGGAGTACACTAAGAACTTTAACAAGAACTTTAACTTCCAAACAAACCAATCTAAAGATTCTAAGAACTCGAATTCCAAGAACTCGTCAGACAAGAAACCTAATCCGAAATCAAAGGAAAACGACAGAAAGAAAAATATTGACATTGAGATTAACCTTAACGGTCCACCAATGAGATATTTCCAGTTCGGTATGCTTGCCGGTCTTTTGGCGTACATTGCATACAGTGTATCTCATGAGAACGACAACCAGATCACATTCCAAGAATTCACAACTAAGTTCTTGTCTAAGAACTTGGTGGAGAGGATTGTTGTCGTTAATAATAGAACAGCAATAGTGGAATTGAACCAAAATGGTAAGAGTCAGTACCCTGGAACAGAAAGCTTTTACTTCTCGATTGGTGCTATTGAGGCTTTTGAACGTAGCTTGCGTGATGTTCAAGGAGAATACGGAATTGCCGATCAAATGAGAGTCCCTGTTATCTACACTAGTGAAGGCAGTACTGCCAAAATGATTGTCAACTTCTTGCCTACAGTTTTGTTCTTGGGCGCTATTTACTATATGACCAAGAAAGCTGGTTCCATGGGTGGAATGGGCGGCCCATTGGGTTTTGGAAAATCCACCGCTAAGAAATTCAACCAAGAAACTGATGTTAAAATCAGATTCAAGGATGTTGCTGGTATGGCTGAAGCTAAGGAAGAAGTTACGGAATTTGTCAAGTTCTTACAGAACCCAGAAAAGTATGAAAAGTTGGGAGCAAAGATTCCAAGAGGTGCTATTTTGTCTGGGCCTCCTGGTACCGGTAAGACCTTGCTTGCCAAGGCCACTGCAGGCGAAGCTGATGTTCCATTCTATTCTGTTTCTGGTTCTGAATTCGTTGAAATGTTTGTTGGTGTTGGTGCTTCGAGAGTTCGTGATTTATTCAAGACTGCCCGTGAGAACGCCCCAGCCATCGTGTTTGTAGATGAAATTGATGCCATCGGTAAGCAACGTTCCAAGGGAAATGCAAGTGGTGCCAATGACGAACGTGAGACTACCTTGAACCAGTTGTTGGTTGAAATGGATGGTTTTGACAGCTCCGACCATGTTGTTGTTTTGGCTGGTACTAACAGAGCTGACATTTTGGATAAGGCCTTGATGAGACCGGGAAGATTTGACAGACATATTGCCATTGATAACCCAGAATTGCAAGGGCGTAAGGAAATCTTTGACGTGCACTTGAAGAAGATCACGTTGGCTGATAATATAGATGAAGACTTGTCTGGAAGATTGGCTGCCTTGACGCCTGGTTTCTCTGGTGCCGATATTGCAAACGTTTGTAATGAAGCTGCTTTGATTGCCGCCAGATACAATGCCGAAGCGGTTACTTTGAGACATTTTGAATTGGCGATTGAAAGAGTTATTGGAGGCATTGAAAAGAAGACCAAGATTTTGAATGACGAAGATCAACGTGTTGTTGCGTATCATGAGGCTGGACATGCTGTTTGTGGTTGGTACTTGAAGCATGCTCATCCATTATTAAAGGTTTCTATTATTCCAAGAGGTCAAGGTGCCCTTGGATATGCACAATATTTACCTCCAGACCAATACTTGATGTCTACTCTTCAATTGGAGGATAGAATGATCATGACATTGGGAGGAAGAGTTAGTGAAGAACTTCACTTTACATCGGTTACTAGTGGAGCACACGATGATTTTAAAAAAGTTACCAACATTGCACAATCAATGGTATTGAGATTTGGTATGTCTAAAAAGGTTGGTATGGTGAACTATGCCGACACCCAATCGCAAGACAACTTGACGAAACCATTCAGTGAGGAGACCAACAAGATTATTGATGAAGAAATCCAACGTATAGTTGGTGATGCCTATAAGAAGTGTACTACTTTGTTGAAAGAAAAGGCTGCAGAAGTCAAATTAGTGGCGGAAGAGTTGTTGAAGAAAGAGTTTATTACCAGAGAAGATATGATCCGTCTTCTTGGTAAAAGACCGTTCCCAGAAAACAACGATGCATTTGACAAGTATCTTGATGGCAAAGATGCGTTCAAGAACGAAAAACCAGAAGCCGAACATAAAGATAACGAGTAAGTAAAGTATGCACCTCGTCATTCTTGTATATAAAATAGAACCCCAAACATTTTTGCATTAGTCTACAGTAAAGAGAAGAAGAAAAAAATGATTTACGCACGATAAGTGAGTGAAAACAAAAAAGTATCAGTGTTTTATACGTTGGGTGAAAATAAACAATGCCTAGATCAACGAGACTCAGAAAGGAAGAAAGCTCTCCTCCAAGAGCCAGACGGACTCGTGGTTTGGAAGAGGATTCACACGACATTGACGAATCGATAGTTGATGCTGAGGTCGAAGTAGAAGATGCCGAATACACGGGAGAGGCACCGGATTTATCCGTTAAAGAGGACGAAGAAGAAGAAGAAGAAGAAGATGACGTGGATGATGATTTCGAGGAAGAGACGATTACTACCAAGAGAGGAACCAAGAGAACCATTGAAGAAGATGAAGATTTCGAAACCAAATCTAAGCCTGAAACTAAAGCCAAACCCGAAAGAAAGAAACTTAAAAAAAGAGGTAGAAAGAATTTTGCTGTATTACAAGACAGAATAGTGGATGACGAAGGAAGAGAGCTACATGTGGAAAACGATGAAGTTGTAATTGAAGACGAAGATCCCAAGGGTAAGGAAAAGGTTGATGAAAATGGTGACTTGAAGGGAGGAAGATTCTACCGGTTTAAGACATTCAAGATTCTCAATCATGGAGACAAGTTATACTGCATATCCACAGAACCAGCACGTTTGGTTGGTTTCCGTGATTCCTACTTGTTGTTCAAGACACACAGACTCTTGTACAAAAAAGTATGTACTAACGAAGAGAAATTTGACTTAATTGATCGTGGTTTGATTCCAAACTCCTACAAGGGAAGATCAGTCAACCTTGTGGCTGCTCGTTCGATTTTTAGAGAATTCGGTGCCAAGGTTGTCTACGACGGTAAGAAAGTGATAGACGATTTTTGGGAACAAAGGGCCATCGATAATGGTGATGTTGCCGGTGAATACGCCGATCCTTTGGAAAACATGAAGATTTATGGCGCTCCAACTGTGGATACGCCAACCAACAACGGTACGCCAACTCCAGTAGTCCCAACTGTTGCTTACCAGACCGATGAGCAATGGCTTTACAAAATTGCCACGCAAACCAGAAACTACAACACTAAATTACTTGAAGCCAGAAACCTGGTTTTTGAAAGAGGCACAAAGGATATATACACGAACTTGATATTTTACCCCAAATCCACGCAGCCATCGCGGGCAAAAATCATCAGAACCGAAGGCCCCATTTCAGAAACTTTGGTGTACGACACTAGATTCCACAGCAATGATTTAAGCAGAAAAGTGACTGGTTTGAAATCTGTTCCGAAGGAAATCTTTGAAGATTTGAAGGATGAGTCCATCAAGAAGGCTATTTTAGCTCAACAGAAGTTTGAACTTGGTAACTGAGGAATGACTTCTTTCAATATGTATTATTAGTTAAAAATATAAAAAATTCTAAGCGTCAATGATTGAAAGTAACTTCCTCATCTCCAGAGTCTAAATCGCTATGATCAAGGTAGCCCGATTCATCATAGTCAGGGGAATCCTTTGCTACTTTCTTCTTTTCCATGTGTGCTCTTAATTCAAAATCCACCTTAGTCTTTCGGCGGCCCACATGCACAGTTATGTCCCCTTCTTCAACTACTTCTGCGTGTTTCTTTGAATAAGCAACTTCTGCCTTGGCTTCCTTTCCAGATATCTTGTGATTTACCCTAATATGCTTTGCCAAAGTATCATGACGGGTAAAAATTCTCGGACCTACTCCAGGGTTTTGTTTCACACAAACAAAACATTTGAAAAGCCTTTTCTTCTTGGAGTGAACTGTTTCTTGATGTCTGATTAGTTCATATTTTCTGGAGAAACGCCGCAAACACAATTTGTTTGGTACATCAGCAGATGGTAGTTGGCATTCATGTACCACATCTGGATCATAATTTGATGATTTATTAGATTGTTTGGCTGTAGATCCCTTTTTGATTATGCGATGAGCAGCCCATTTGTCTTCAAGTTTCAACTTCTTCTTATCTTTCATAGACCCACCATCCCTTCCATAGTCGTCGTCAGAATCCATTATATTTCTGTTTGCCTTGCGAAGAGCCCGTTTCCCAGTTCTCTTTTTTCCTTGTACCACACCAGGCTGATTAACCTTATTGTAATTATAGTTGGTGTAATCCTGAATAAATCTTTGGTAACACTCATTGAAATCAAAATGTACTACTGTCAAGAAATGATATATCGCAGGTTTCCATGACAATAAATTATAAATTTCCCAGTAGTTCAAGTTCATTATCAAGTTTGTCAAGAATCGAATTGTTCTTGTAGCTAAATCAATGTTCTTATGGTTTGTGGATATCTTAATAAATATATCAAAGTTCTTTTCGACGACTAAATGGAGTTTTGAATGAATGGGATCGCTCGGATCGAGGTATTTGTTCAATTCTTGAATCAACAGGTAATATTTTGTTTGCATTTCAACGAATTGTTCTGGGGTGTTCTTATTCTCGTACAAGAGTTCGGCAAGCTTGTTTAAATGTTCGGTGTATTCGTCGACATCGGAGGGAATAGCATTGGTAAGAATATCCACGACCTCATCCAACGAAAAAGTATCTAACTGCAGAGCTGATGGCTTCGATTGCAGTGACTGTCGTGTGTGCTGATCGATCAGCAGCTGAGATAAATGGCTGGGTTGTGATTGTTGCAGGGACTTCAGTTCCGGTTGCGATGATGACGCAAAAGTATCCCCGCTGGTGGAAGGAGTTTCTTCACTGGATGGAACGGTGTTTGGACGGTGATGGAGTGTAGAAGGAGAGAAATGTCTGATCTCAAAGCTGTGCTGGTTTCCGTAAATAGGTTGTGGAGGGAATTGGTACGGATGCATGTACAGCTGGCGCAAATGCTGTTCCTGCAGCAGATGAAGCTGGGGCGCCATCTGGGGTTGCACTTGGTGAAAATGTGGAAGAGCTTTATGGTGTTGAATATGTGGCGGAAGTTGGTATGGTTGTTGTGGTTGAAGTGAGGGATGTTGATTGGAAGGGCTTTGTAAGTGGCGATGCAACTGTTGGAGTTGGGCAGGCGACTGCGACTGCGACTGGTGTTGGTGCTGCTGCTGTTGGTTCTGTTGTTGCAGTTGCTGCTGCTGCTGTTGCAGTGGAATCAGCATCTGCCCCGAAAGAGGAAACAGATACATTGAATGTATAGGACTACCGTTCATGGTGTAGAATTTTGGAGCGAGGATAACTCGTTGGGTTAGCGGTCAAATTTCTGTTCCAATTTTACAAGTGAATGTAAAATGAGAAAAGACGACGGTAGCAAAAAAAAAATAGATTAGCAAATAACTGGAGCAAAATAGACTGCTTAGTTTCCAGAAAGCTCAGAATCAAGCAAATTATATCTGTAGATTTGTTAGCGATGTTCTGTTTATAGACTGAAACGCTCGAATATGGGTAATTTAGCCTATTGGATATTGGGGATCTAAAGCGTCTCTTTTTTTTAATTTCGTTCCGTTTTTGTTGTTTTTTCTTTTTTTTTTTCTGACTGCAATTTTTGGTTTTGTGTAATGTGTGACTTGTTTCTTTGGAGGAAATTACTGCAAAATTTTATATAGAAAAGAAGTTCAAAAAAAATCGTGGGTCTAACATTCATTGAGCGTTTTTCAAAGTACCTTTGCTCAATTACTCGATTACTTTACCTACAAAGTATGAAGGTAACTCGGTACCTGGTCAAGTCTAATCTGGTGCTATCGTAGTAAGCGCCCCATAAATTATTTTTGCCACAAAAGCGTCGTGGATATAGCAAAATTTTTTCGCAGTCGAATTCGCAGTCGTTAGGACGCTAGAAAGGAGTTGCTGCATAGTGAGATCTGAGACTCATTTACCCGGCCTTTATATTGTTTTTTTTTGGCCGTTTGGGTTTTGTACCATGTTTTGCAACCATTTTCTTTTTTTAATTCTTCGCTTAAGCTATCTATCTATTTAGTCTCCGGGGAATTCAAATACGAGAAATCCATACTCCTCTTGATGTTATTGTTATCAGGGACTCTTGTTTTGTTGTCCGTTTGAAGTTTTGTAACCAGCGGAAGTGAAGACGCAGATGTGGTGTTGGCCGCCATTACAGGTGGAAGAAGCGGGGACAGTGGCCCCATTCTTCCATACGCGGAACTTTCGACAATTGGCTCATTATTAACCGTGGGGAGTAGCAGCGGTTGTTGAGATTGTTCTATGTCCTCGTGTACTGTTTTAGGCTTTTGCTTTTCTTCTCCTGGTTCCTGTCTTTCTAGTTCGGCATCCTGGCTATTAGGTTTTATTGCATCCTTTGCACTAAACAGCATAAAACCAGCATAACCCGTCTTAATTGTAAAGTCTGGATTCAAAAATTGCGGATGTGGCAATGGAGTGCTATAATTCTGCACTTTTGTTGGAACCCGAGTTGGGTCATCGATCACTTCAACATTTTCCTTGGCATAGTTCACTGCCATCTTATTTTCTTTACCAGTAACTCCATGTTTCCGGCGAATGTGTCTAGCAAGAGAATCATGTCTGGGGTAGCTCTGGACCTTGGATCCATTCTTTGCACAATACACACACTTGTATATCTTCTTTTTCGTGGCATGGACAAATTCCTGATGTCTCAACAACTCGTTCTTTCCATAGAAAATCTTGAGACATCTCCGCAACGTATTTGGATCAATCAAATGACACTGATGAATTACACTGTGTGGCTTCTTTTTGTTCTTATCTTCCAAGAATGCAGACGGAAGCTCGCCACTTACTTCCGTTAGTCCACCCTTGGTTTTTTTGGGTGACTGCTGAATAAATTTGATTTGATTCTGAAACTGAAGTATGGGGTTCCTCTTACTGTAATCTGTCGAATACTTTTGGTCATTTTCATGCTCTATTTTCAGGTTAGGATCAGATGAATCAATAAAAATATGATCCTCACCATAAGCTGGACTGTCTTCATCCTTCCCACCATCACTCTGGTCATGATCTTCATCGCTACTACTAACATCTGACGGTTTATCGTTGGTCACAGTTGGATCAACCACCATATGTATTTTGGAGGGAGATGAAGATGGTGTGTCATCTGTTGGTGGATAGTACACGATCGGGTTCCCCTCATAAACATGAGTGTTTTCCATTGAAGAAGTACCAGGTACACTTCCTGGCTCTCCCTTTGCAATATCCTCTAACCTCGAAGAATCTCTAGCCTTTGACATTTGTGTACTAGAGTCTGTAGGCGAAAAAATCGGTTGGCCGGGATGTGAGTACTCGATGTCGTTCTCTTCCTCATCATACTCCTTGCTTCTAGGGTCTTCTTCATCAGAATCGCTTTCTTCAGTGTGTTCAAAATCTGATTGGCTTTGTTCACTTTGAGTTTCTTGTATAAAAGAACCAGCTTCTACACTTTCCGCAACACGTTTTCTGGGTCTTCCTCTCTTGGGTTTAGTCTTGCCCTTTGGCCTACCTCTCTTGGCTGGTACTGGAGGAGTTTGCACTTGAGGCACTCTTTTCTGTATCTTTCTTTCGGGCTCTATAAGACCAATATTAGGGTATGGTTTGATGTTAACTCTGTTGAATTTTCTGTTGTCGGATCTAGGATTGAAGCTGTGAAACGAAAAGTTGTAGAAGGGGTACGGAAATGGGTATTGTAGTCCCGACAACATGGCATCATTCAAGTAATTTTCAGGAGGTTTTACCATGTATCCGAAGCTAGAGGGAATGATTTCAAAGCCAACTAACTTTAAAAAGTATTCTATGTCAGGGAGAAGGTACAACAAATGATATACTTCCCAGAACTGAAGTGAGTAAAGTAGCTCAACAATGTACTTTGTTATATGAGAACACAACGATAAATTGAAATATGTTGATGCAAACTTTGAGAGATGACTATAATTTTCGATGAGTATCTTGGAAAGTGAGTTGTTGGGATAGACAGACTTCTTTGACTTCGATCTCTTTTTCTTGTTCTTTGTCGGCCATAACCAGCTTTCTGAAGGAGTAGGGATGTAGGAAGTCAACTCAAAGAGAGCTGATTCTATTGACATCCGTGAGTTGTCGTCCATATCTTTTTCTTCGTTCAACAAGTATAGAAGTTCTTGGAGTTTGCTAGAGTAAACATTGATTGATTTTTCTTTGATTATTCTTTGATTGTTCTCTGTGACGATCACGGACGAATGAGGAGATAGTTTCATCAAGTCGTAAAGTATTGGGTCTTGTAATTGGTTCTGTTGGTTGGGCACTGCGCGAGGAATGTACTGTTCAACTTGACGAATGAGGGCTGCATGTTAGTATTCTGTAAGCTCGGTACAATCTAACCAACTCCACGCTACTTACTTAAAGGATTGAATGGGTCTTTAAAGTTATCATTGTCGTTCTGTCAAAATGTTAGTATTTCTGAGCAAGAAGAAAAAATAATGCAAAAACGAGGTGTTTCTGTGGTAGTAGTAAATGGCTGCCAACACAAATCAATCCGATTGGTGGCTTTAGGTAAGTACCTTAGACTCCCAAAGATTGCTGCCTTGTTTCTGTCCAAAACAGTTTTGTGAAGCAAGAATTTTGAAATAGATCTTTGTTTGTCATCCTGTCATCCTGGCCAGTAATCAGGGGTAAGGCAAACTGGATGATACCGCTTAAAATCACCTCTCTTAACCTCGAAAAACATCAATAAATAACTTGGGTACATACCTTCAACGACATTACTGCATTGGCAGACATGTTCACAAATACCAGACTAGGGATTCTTGTGGCTGTTAATGAAGTGGTTGTTGAGGAAGTTTTTTTCTGCAACATTTTTGATTTGGTTTTGTGTCATAAAGTAAATTGCAGTTGCAACCGTCAACGCTTTGGTAGCCAGTAACTGCAAAGATTTATTAATTTTGGAAAGTGGTTTCTAAGTTTTGCAAATGGTACTAGTTTCAAATACCCTCCTTCTGCTTAATCAAAAGATTACTATTTTGATATTGTTAACAAAAACAAAAGGGAGTGTGTGTGTTTGTATTTTGACTATAGATACCGTTGTTTACACTAATTAACAGCAATGAGGCTTGCAATTAATACGATTTCAAAAATCTAACCTGAAGTTGGTTGCTCCCAGCTTTATGAGGACAGGGTCCAGTATTTTCTTCTACATGTTAAAATGTCAACATGTGTAACAAACTGTACTACTTCAGTTATTTACAAAAAAAAGTCCAATAATCCTAAAAAAGAGAAAACAAGTATGCTAAATGAATACGGACCCACCATTTGAAATATGTCTACTTGGCATCTTTAATGATTGTGGAGTCATCTGACCACTATTCAGGTGTTCATGGTTACCAGCCAGCTTTAAATAAGATACATTTACTTCCTCAATTTCATTAGTTGAACGGAATGAGTCCTCAATGAGATTAGGGTGCGTAATAATTCCGTCTTCCAGTAACCTGATATCCACATTATTCTCGCCCAAATAATCCAATACATGTTTGAATACCTTATTGTAGACATCTTCGCCCCACAAATTATCAAGATGTTCATGGTTTTCAACTGGTTGTGTGGTTGTTGTGGAATGAGGTAATTGGTTTCTCATAACATCAATGTCAACTAACGAATCAATTGTACCATAGATTAAATGAATTGGAACCTTTATACTTTTTAAAGGGTAACTCACGGGCTTAATTCCCGAAAGGCTCGAATTGGAGTCGTGGTACATTTGGAAATTCTTGGACGAAATAATCTGGAACCAATGCACCACTGTCTTCACAGACGCAGTTGAATAAAGGTGTGCATAACTGCTAATCTTCTGAAACTTGTTAATATTTAACGACTTCCAGTTAAACAACATATAATTGGAGATGTCGATGAGATTATCAAAAAGTGGAGGATACACTATTCTCTGCCAAAAATATACCGAAGGCATCAATACCTTTCTTGAGAACAACAAATAGATAATGTTTGGGGAGGATTTCAATAAGATATCAAGGATTTTGGAGTACAATCCATGAGGCGTGGTTGCTGGGGAGATGGCAATGATTTGTTCGACCTTTTCATTCATATCTGGATGTACAGACATGGCCGCAAACGCCTGGGCAGTACCTTGACTGAAGCCAATATATGTGAGTTTCTCCTTTGATGTTACATTCAAAATATAATTGATGGTGTCCGGGATGTCAAATAAAGCAAATTCATCGATGGAAAAGTTCCAAAACTGTTCACTTTTGGCGTTATTGAATATATGTTTTTGCGAGTACTTGTTTCCTCTGTTATTTCCTAACCAGACATCATATCCCAAATCAAAGAGGATAAATGGTAAATTTGAGTATTTGTCCAACATAGTCATCCAGATTTCACAGCTCATCAACAATCCATGATGTAAATAAATTACTTTCCCGTTGGGAACACGATTCGAGTTGGATTTTATAATTCTGTGAATGGTTAAAAGGTAGTTGTCTTTGGTTTGGACAATTCCGGCTTCTATTCCGTATCCGAAAATTTGGGCCATTGCTTCGATATCTTCGGCATTTAATAAATCAAGCATGGTATTGTACCTTTCCTGGGAAATGTGTACATCCTTAAGGTATTTCTTGTAATCCACCAGATCCGGTTGGGCTCTGATAATTGGATTGGAGGTGTATCCGTAGATGATACGACATGCGTTTGTGCACCATTCAATGGCAATGTCTGGGAGAATGAGGGTGATAGTTGAAATAATAAATTCAAACCATGCAAGAAGAAGCGAGATGAAGATGAACGGCCAGTCGACAAGGTTCACTCGTCCTATGAGTGGAAAGTTCATGATATGTTATGTTTATAACGAAAATGTGAAGCTGGTTGTACGATGAATCTTTGTAAACGAGCGACTGTACTGCATATCCCTCTAGGGCATGTGATTGTGTGGTGTTGGAAACGGCAACAGAAAAGCAGTGAGAAATGCTTGGTGGGTATCAGCCTACAACGAACCCGGATTTTGAAACATTATTTACCAGCAATATGAAGGGACATCATCTTATTTTTAAGGGAGCTTTGAAATCCAGCATCCCTGGAATTGTTTTCTTAAACAATCTGCATAGTTTAGTTACATATATATCAGATAGTATCGAACATAATTACCCAATATGGTTTATTAATAGAATCGCCTATTTGGGTAATAATTGGATTTCTGAACCGCTTACCAGAATAATAAAACGTAATGTCTTCTTCACCTCCTTTTATTTTTATTTCAGTTATACCATAGAATGATTAAGGGTCGGCTCAAGAAGATTACGTAGCGTTTCAAATTGCCGCCCGCATATTTTCTTCTTTTGTTTTTTTTTGTTTTTTTTTTTTGGCTCTAGTGTCAACAAAAATGCTACTATATTTAACGAATTTTCGAGGTGTGGGCAGAAATAATGAAGTTCAGAAATTGCGTGCCTTCTCGTACACAATAACTTCAAATATCTTGGTATATATATTAAAAAAAAAAAACCATATCAGCTATAGACATCTCTGAGAACATAAACTACGTAAGAACAGACAGACTCCAATTGCCCTCTAAAATAAATAAAAAAACAACGGCGAATTGCCGACCTAATTGAAGGGAAGAGACTAACATAAATATCAATAATATTTCGTCATTTATAAGGCTGTCCAAAAAAATATTTCCACCCCAAATCCAAATCAAATTTTCACATTGTTCTCGTACATAATAACCTGCCGAATTAAGAGTAAATTGCCTGGGAATATAAATATGAAATCAGTTCCGATTTCCAGACAAATTTTTTTTCCGTCTTTTTACAGCCACATTAGCCTTTAATTCCAGTCATGTTCATCAAACAATCGCTTCTCGCTATCTTGGCTGCTGCTACTGCCGTCCAAGCTGACAACGCTCCACAAGTTGCCAACTCGTCGCCAGAAAACAAGTACGTTGCCAACTTCACCAACGCCGCCTCCGTTCATGGTTTGGTTGAATTCGTTGCATTGACAAACGGTTCCGTCCAAGTCAGCGTTGATGTCACCGGTTTGCCAGCCACTGGTGGTCCATTCTTGTACCAAATCCACCAAAAGCAAATTCCAGTCAATGGTTCTTGTTGGGAAACCCAAGGCAACTTCAACCCATACAACGGTTTGCCATCAGCTGCTGGCAATGCTGGTAAGGAACTCGGTGACTTGGCTGGTAAGCACGGTGCTATCACCAACACCTCTTACCTGACCTACTACATTGACCCATACCTTTCCTTGAACCCAAGTGATAAGGCTTTCATTGGTAACTTGTCGGTTGTCTTCCAGTTGGGTGACACTACCGGTGTTGCTTGTGCCAACATCACCAAGGAACAAGGTGAAGTTTTGCCAAAGTCCTCCTCATCCGTTAAGGCTCTGGCCACCGGGTCTGGTTCCAAGGGTGGTGCTTCTTCCACCAAGGGCAGTTCTGGCTCTGGTTCTTCTACCAAGGGCAGTTCTTCCTCTGGTGCTGGTTCCACCCTCGACGCTCACAGCATCATCGTTGGTGCTGCCATCGGTTTGGGATTGTTGTTCTAAGAAATATAATCTCACCGTAACGCGCACTAACTGCATTTTATGTCATGAGATCGAGGATTTATTAAAGGTTTGAAACCCGTTAGATTCGCGCGCGAAGAATACATTCATATTTAGTACAATAATAATAAAGTAATAATTTTGAACTCATTGTTGAAATACGTTCGTAGAAACCTTGTCGTAAGAGCAATAACATATTTAAAATTGCATTGCACTGCAACGCCCCGCAGTTTATATATACGAAGTTATCCACGTGATGAGACATTTGTCCTTACAGTTCATTAGACCATGTTCGTAAATCTCTGTCATGCTGCTCACCACAACTTTTGTAAGCGCTTTTTAATTTACAATCTAATATTAGCATTGCGATTATGTAAGCGCATTGCCAACCTGTGAATGAACCATAGGACAGTTCCTGAAGGTATAAAGCACGTCAAAGATGCCCAGAAAATAGCCCTTATCATATCTCACCTCACACAATTTAAAGCATGGGACTCAATTTCGATCAAGGAAACGACTGGAAAATAGTTTCAATTGTCCAGCTTGTCTGGTTTGCCCTTATTCTCATATCTACACTCACAATCACCGCTGTGTACCACAATCGGCCACAACATCGCAAACCAATGTTTGTGTTTGTTGGATATTTCTCGGTGTTCTGCGCTTTTAAGATAGTTGGGGGTATTCTTGGTGTTCTCACTGTCAACAGTTTTTCCGAAGGTAAATATATTGCAACATATATCTGCGACAATACCGCTTTGGGATTTATCTTGAAATCCTTGTTTCCATTCATAGAAAGCATGTTCAAGAAAGAAAGAAACGAAAAACTCTCCTATAAATTATCAGATTCACTTCCAGTCGGTGGAGCCATTGGAAGAGTGAATTTACACCCATTTGCAGTCACAACTCTTGTCGTGATGGTTGCAGTCATTCTTTCAATTGTGGGGTCCACTCAACTTTCAGGATCATTTGACAGCGGCTCAAACAATTACGCTGTCTACTTCAAAGTTGCCAGTTTGTTGTTCTTGGCCGCAGCTGTTTTCACATTTCTTTCCTTGGCATATATCTTTGTCACCAAGGTAAAGTTCCAACATTCGGTGGTGATTTTATGGATTGCTTCTGTATTATTGGTTGTAAGATGCCTTTACTCCATTTTGGCATCTTTCAAGGGTATCAGCTTTTCGCATCCAAGTCAATATGCATTATTGTTCGGTGATTTCAAATATTACACCTTCATGGGATTTATGATGGAAGGTGTGATTGCCATCTGTCACTTGGTCAACTTCCACTGGTTCCTAATCTACGATGGGTTCGATTCGCTTGAAATTATCTAAGTTATAGGTTGTATCTGATTACGTTATTTCTCATTTTTATTGTTATTTTGGTTGATTTGATATACATTGTCTTTTCTTTTATATATATTTATATATGCAATTAACGGCTCTTCTTAGCACCTCTTCTGGTCATTTCAGGCAACTTGAATGGAACCTTCAATGTAGCAATCTTATAAGTAGAGGCTGCACTCTTTGGAATACCAAATGCTTCGGCCTGGGCAACAGTAGCTGCCTTGATAATAGCACCAAGAGCCTTAAATAAACTGGTGAGCTTGGTGGCCTTAAGGTTCAATTCGTTTGCCAATGGTGGCAATTCAACAATAAAGCTGTTCAAATGCATAATCAATGCCAATAAGTAACACAACAACTTGTCTTCGTGGTGAGGGTCAATCAAAAACGATCTATCCTTCGACTTACCAAATTGGGATGAACGAGAAATAGTGAATCTGTCCAAAATTCCATCAATTAAGACTTCATGAGCCTTGTTGTCCAATCTTGTCATCAAGGAGTCCTTATCCTTGACTCTTCTATTAGTGTAAACTCCAAATAACAACGAAATGTAGTACAAGATTTGAAGTTTTTCCTTATTTTTAGTGGCAACCAACTGTGGGAGTTGCTTGCGGACATAAGTTGACTTTCCATATGGAAGGAGTTGCAATCTGGCTTCCTCGTTGGATTCCTGCAACAAGGCATCCACTCGCAAGAAACTCCATTCGTGTTTCGGTATTATGTTGTGCAAAGGATAAATGTTTTCAACATTGGTGGCATCTACGTCAGCAACGGGTGTGGGTCTGTCGTTGACGACTGTTTGGGCCATAGATTCTCTGGTAGGCAAATCTTGTGTAGATTCTTGGACAGTGTCGACAATATCCATTTCGATATCTTGTAACTTTTCCGAGTCAATTCTGTTTTTTTCCAAGTTGGTAATGGCAGCCTTGGCTTTCTTGGTACCAAAGGCTTCACCCAAAGCATTACGTTGAAGGTTGTTACGGACATCTAATTGTCTAACCTTAGGTCCTTTGTAAACTCTGTTTGATCTGGCAGTGACCTTGGAGTTGACAAACGGAGATTTGAACAATTCCACAGCACGATTTACCGGATCGTACAATGCAACAAGATACTCATTCTCTTCACCGTCAACACTGGATTCACCGTTGTAATCCAAGGTTTCATTTTCTCCGTGAATGAGAAACTTGTCTTGCTTCTTGTGCTTGTATAAATCGAATTTGGTACTGGAAGGAACACTCAAGCCGTTGAAAGCGGACTGAACAACACTTGCTGGTTTGTCAGTATAAGATGCCACTCTAATTTCTGTGGTTCTCTTTCTCTTTTCAGACATATTTGGCGTTGTTTAGTTGCAGGTTTTCCAGGTATCTAACTTTGGTTTCGGAGGATGCTCATCACCAAATTTTTTCCGCTTACATAATCCACACCGTATGTTGTACATAATCTAATCAGCCTATATATTAGTTTTGTATTGTAGCTTTCGGTTGAAGGATAAACGAAATGACGTATTTAGATAGTCTACAAAAGACACACTACGAAGTGTTAGGAGTGCAAGCAAAGGCAAGCACCGATGAAATAAAAGCCGCATACCGTCACAAGCTTTTAACCACGCATCCTGATAAAACAGGAGCTCAGGTTCACGGAGATATCTCGAGAATAAAACAGGCGTACCAGGTATTGGTCGAGCCGCCAGCGCGTGCTGAATACGATGAATCGCTTGTGAAAACGTCACAACGACATGGTTTCAATATAAATGGAGATGGCTTAGATGTGTTTGGGTTGCAGGACTTTACCAGCGAAGAAATCAACGACGTCTATCATTGGTACAAGGACTGTCCGCGGTGCCACGGTGTAAATGGGATAGAGCTCACGGAGCCTGATCTCGAACAAAATGGGACAGATGATGGAAACGGTGGATACGACATTATCGTGCAGTGTTCCAGCTGTAGTCTATGGATTAAGGTAAAGTACTATGAGGAATAATGAAAACACGAATCACGAAAGTTTGGTCTTTTGGACCTGGACTTCTTTAGAAAATTGATCCAACTCGGCCACAATAGCGGCCAATGTATCTACTTTACTCTCTATCTCATCCAAAACATCTGAATATGACAGAAACTCTTTGGCCAACTTCTCGATTGTCTTAGCGTTCGTTTCTATCTTGTTGAGATCCAGTTCAAGCTTGATATAATTGAGAGATTGGTTTGTGTTCAAGTTTTCCAACAAGTTCAAGTCAATCGTGGATATATCAGTGTCAGTATCAACAATCTTGGAAAGCGTATGGAGCGCCAGATTTACCAAACTAGGCGTGTCTTTTGACGACATGGCGATTAGTGGTTTTGGTCACTCTCGTGTCCACCTTTTTTTTTTTCTCTCTCTCTCTATGTCTGTTTGTTATGCGCCTGGTATTATTCCTGATACTATATACATTTTAACGGCCTCTATACATTTGGTACAATGGCTCCTTCGATGCCTGGATATTGGTCCATTTCTTCGTAGGTGCCTGTTTCATCTTTTCCACGAAATCTTCTTTCTCCGGCTTCTCGATCAAGTGAGTTATGCTGACTCTGACCTTGGAATCCTTGGTGATAATCTCAAACAAACCAGGCAACTTGTCGGCAGCTTTTCTCAATGCTTCTCTCGCAACTCTTTCGTGGATATCGCCTCGAATCTCAAACAAAACCTTACCAGTAGGAATTCTGCACGCCCAGTGATCAAATGCACCCTTACCTTTACCCATTCTTGTCTGATTACCTTTGACACACACTGGAGTGTTACAGGTAAATCTAGTGATCAAGTCGGACTTCGATGGTCTGAGTTCTCTCTTCAAGACCTTGTCTGCTGCCAAAAGCTGGGCAGCACTGAAACGAAGACCCTTAGACTTTAATCTCAACCCATACTCCCCAAATTCAAGTGAGTTTCCCTTGATCGAGCCTCCGGTTCTTACGGTGACCTTTCCCTTGAAAGCCTTTCTTATCTGCTTGTATCTTGGCGCATATTCGTGCTTGTATCTGATAGCTTGAACAATAGGTTGCTTCATTGTCATGGAACGACCCATTATCAGGGCCTGGCCCATGCCAAACATTGTTCTTATAAGCCCAATCATTGATTGATTTCGTTGACTGGGTGAAGAAAATTTTTGTTCGTTATACACAAAAAAATTATCTGCAGGTATAGAATTGTTGCAAAATTTACATGGTTGTAGTATATACATTTGTAGAAGTAAATTGTTTCTTTATACAAGTTGGTTTGTTTTGTTTTGTTTTGTGTTTATCTGATTTCAACGCCAAAGTTGTTGGTCAAATCTTGTTCAACTTTACTGTGAATGGCATTGACTTCGGTGTTGGTCAAGTTTCTATCCATGGACTGATAATTAATCCGGTAAGTTTGCGACTTCTTGCCGGTTTTAGGGTGAACAAACTCATCTACCGTAACAACACTTTCGGCCAAGTCACCGGCATGGGCACGAACATATTCCATAACATCATTGACGTGCAAAAGAGAGTCGCCAGCCAACCAAAACGAAATATCTCTCTTGATTCCAGGAAACTTGGAGTATGGAACAAACGTGGCAATCTTACCCTGCTGGAACTGTCTGCTAAATCTTTCGTCCTTCGACCAAAAGAGTCTGATGTCAGGAATTCCAAAGAGAAGCATGGCAATTCTGTCCAAACCAATCCCAAACGCCCAAGAAACCTTATCGTTGGAAGGAAGGTCGGCATTCTTCAACACTTGCTGCTGCACAATCCCACAACCAAGACACTCGAGCCACTCACCTTTCCACCAGACTTCAATTTCCCACGATGGCGAAGTCCATGGAAAGTAAGCTTCCACCCATCTCACCTTTAATGGTTCATTGAGGTATGGCTCAGTCGATCCAGCTAATCTGGCACTTTCCCTTGCGGTCTCAAACACTTGATTGACAAGAAATTCAAGAGTCTTCTTCAAGTGGATACTAAGAAGCTTCACCTCGGTATCGGTCATATAGTCTTGCTTGGGGTTACCAGCATTGTATGGCTGTTCTCTGAATGGGTCTTCAACAATAATGTTTGTCCCAGGAATGGCAGCAATATCGGCCTTGATCTCGGCCTCAAAGTTTTCTCTCGACCATACTTTGGCACCTTCCATCTGGTGGAATGCTGGATAGTGAGTCTTGTCGATCTCATCTCTTCTATATACATCTGCTGTAATGATGTAGCTCGAGCTTTCACGGAAACATTGTGCTTCATGAGCTGAAGTATGTGTTCTCAACAAGTTTTCTCTGTTGAGATAGTAAGTATCCGATTTTGAACGGCCTGGATGGTCTTCGGGGAATCCCAACACATCAAAGTTCTCGTACTTTGTGACACCGGGCTTGAAATTGTTATAAAAATCGTAACCCATTGGAGCTAAGTTCTTTTCGATCAATTCACGTAGAATACCAATGGGATGATTTGGGTCCTGGTGAAGTCTCCGTTTGGTCAACTCCAAGATAAACGGCGGGATATTCGTCCATTCGTCGGTCTTGTATATTTTTCCGTCCAACTCAATCTCTTCAGGATACTTTTTCGTGCTTAGAAAACGCCCAAATGTCAATTTAAACGCGCGGGAAGCCACGTTTGTGGTTATTGGAGATACAAAGCGTAGCATTAGCCGTTTTGTAAGTTCGATTAATTTTCGTCCGCGCAAAATCTCCAAGACGTTTTTTTTTTTTTTTTTTTTTGAATTTGAATACTGTTCGTTTCTTTGGTTCTATATATTTACCATACATCCTCTTTGTAGCGACCAGAGTCTTCCATGTCTAAAATGTACTTCTCAGAATCTTCTTTCGACACTTTTCCGGCTTTGACCAACGTTTCGGCAAAAGTTATCCGGACTTGTTTGGGCATTTTTCCACTCGATCCACTCACAAAGACCATCGCGTTGTCGTCAAATATCAACTCTGCCACCTTTTTGTACTCTATAAAGAGCCGGTCCTGAACATATTTGGCTTTGGTATCAGAATCTCGCGAAAAGCAGGGGTAAATATTTATTCCAAGCGATTTCCACAAGTCTTGAAATAAGTAATCCTTCGACTCATAACGACACCCGTAAAATAAGTGTATAGGCTGCTTTCCAGCTACTGACTCTATCAATGACTTCACGGGTGCAATACCAGTGCCTGGAGCAACCAAAATCAAGGGAACGGTTTCACTGAACTTGATTTTGCTGGAGTGGACCGAAAACAAAAGCTCATCTCCTCTGTTCAACGTCTTGAGCCATTTCGTGCACAATCCACGCCGGATTCGGCGTATCATCGTTCTGTACTCAACGATTCCTACCACGAGCTCAACACTGGTGGGGCTGGGACGTGAAGCAATCAGAAATAGCCGTGGTTTGATCGTTGGAAACAAATCAAATATATACTTGATGGGAATCTCAAGGTTATTCTGAAATTCCAATAAAGTTTCCAAAATCAGCCGTCTGGGACGATTGGCATAGTCGTATAAATCCTCTGGTTCGTCAAAGTTGGCAAACTCTTTTAACTTTTCTTGTTCCCTAGCACCATCTTCGGTCGTTGGGTCGACATATTGCCATAATAACTTAAAAAATGAGCGCCGTGGGATCGTATTGAGATCGAGATGGTACTTTAACAAAGTTCGCAACGTTAATTGGCTATTGTCGATGAAACCTCCTTCCACTAACGGAGAACCATGGATAGTCAAAGGCTTATCGGCAAGTGGAATCCAGTGTGGCTGCATCTGAATCAATTCTTCTACAGATTTATCGTCATTACTGGGGTAAAGTGCCACTGTATCTCCAGGAACGTACTCCAAGTCTATGGACTCTATTATTACGTGCCTCACGTCTTGGAAATGATCTGATGCGGTAACTCGTTTGTTTTGGACAATTTTCCCATGCTTCAAGTTTCTAGTAAGCTCCACAGACTTTCCAGGTACCAAATCATCTGCCTCGGAATCAATAGTCACCAAATTCCTCACTGGTAAGAGAAACGAATCGTCAAAACTGACAAGTGAGAGTTTTTTCTGTAATGCATCCAACAACTGTGACATCCATTCTTTGAAATAGCCATCAAGTCCTTCAGGAGACATTTCGTCCGCTTCACACCGTGCTGAAAGTTCACGGCAGCCAAGTTGAACAAGTCGCCGGTGGATTTTTCTGCTGGCATAGTTAAATCTTGCGTATGAAGAGTCGCCCAAACCAAAGGACGTCAACTCGATATGATTCAACAAATCGGATGGAAGTTTCTTCTTCAATAAGAACTTCATGAATTTCCTGGCATTTCGTGGCAACTCGCCCTGGCCAGTGGTAGAACACACGATAATGAGATATTGAGTCAGCGTCACCAACTTTTTGAGCGGAAAATCGTCCATTGCATACAAGTTGGGATATACTTGGTAGTACTGGAGCGTCTGTGACAAGTACCGAGCAAAATCTTCGGCATTTCCTGTCTCTGTTCCGTAGAGAATCGTTATAGATGCAGACATTTGGTTTTACTTTTGTTTTATTAATCAAAGATACCTTAGTAATAACTATGATGAGGTGCAACCTGCGCTTTCTCGTTGTCTCTCCCCACATAACCTGTAAAAATGCGGCTGGAAAAAAAACCTAATCTCAAAAACAAGAAAAAAAATAAACAAATTGGGTTCGTTATAGAACGAACACTTTTTATAATCAACTGTTTGCGAAAACATGCCACCAAAACGGAGTGGTGCTTCAGCGTCAAGCTCGGCCAAGAAATCAAAGACGTTGGTCTCAGATGATCTCAATGAATTCTTCCAATCGACGCTTGCAGCGATTCACGACCTTCAGGCCGATTCCATCGAGGAACTTTTGGCTGCTCCATTCATCAAATTACCATCCAAAAAATTGTATCCTGACTACTACGAGATAATAAACCATCCTATATCTCTTGCGGAGATCCAGAAATCCGTTAAACAGGGAAAATATACCAGCACAGATGCGTTCTTGGACGATTTCCAGCTTCTCTTGGATAACGCGGCCAGCTACAACGACCCCGATTCATGGATTGTGTCTAGTGCCACGCAAATGTTTGAATACGTTCAGAACCAAATTGCACAACTTGATCCCAATCCAAAGTCCGACTCCAAATCTCTCAAATTAAAACTTAAGGCCGCTGCCGCAGTACCAGATGCAACATCTGGAGATTCAGAAGCTGAACAAGAAGCCAACGCAAAGCTTCCAGAACTTGCATCGGATCTACTTGAAGGAGTGATTGCTTACGAGTTCCCCGATGAAGGAGTTATAAGTGGACCTTTCCTTGAGGATGTCGACCTTGACGAGTATCCTGACTACATAAATTACGTTGAAACACCAACTTCATTCCAGAATGTGTTGTCCCAAATTGAAAACAATTTGTTTTCCTCCAAATCGTTGCTGGAGAACTTGCAACGTTTCTATGATGCCACTTCATTGATTTTTACCAATGCGCAACAGTATAACGACCCATCCGCAGAAATCCACCAGGATTCTCTCAAATTACAGGAATTGTTTGAGGAAAGATATAAAGAATTAAAGGAAGAACTCACTCATAAAAGGAACAAGTTAAAACTTAAGTTGAAACCAAAGGTCAAACTCAACTTGAAGGTCAAAAACGAAAAAAAGAAAAGAAAGGAAGTCAAGGAAGAAGCTGATGAAGATGAGGTTGCAGATGGGTTTGTGGAGGAAGAACCAGAAGAACCAGATGAAGCAGAGTCCCGCAAACTGGCACCAAACCCAGTTGAAAAGTCAATTGCAAACACTTTGGGCAAATCAGCTCCAACATTATCTCGCAGTGAATGTTTTATTCAGGAATCTTCTGTTGCCACATCGCTGGCAATTGTTTCCAGTATTACTCAACATACCGTGCAAAAATCATCACAACATCAACACTTACCTCTACAAAAAAATCAGGAAATCAAAAAAGCTCTCTTCCCTACTGTAGCGCAAGCTCCCGTGACATCATTCTTCAAGTATGAGCTTCCCTCGAATGGATATGCTGCTCAATCATATACATTTACTTTGCCAGCAGACCTGCTGCCCTATGTTACAGTTAGAGTGGCTTTGCATACTCTCTTACATGACATCAAGAGACATGACTTGGTAAATGGCAGCGGATTCTTGAATCTGACGTCGGACGAGGATTTCCAATGCAAATTGTATGTTAACGAAGAGGAGGTTGCGAATGGAGGAGACTGTACCGAAGAAAAGAAGGGTGATGAGGATTTGCTTGCAATCAGCTTCGATGTTAAGTTGTCTCTGGGATTGAACGTAGTGAATTTCGAATGTAAAGTTGCACCAAGTTTGAGCAAGAAAATCAAGCCAAATGAGACTCTGGAAAGTGACGAAATTGCCGGAAGGCACACGAGACACCAACGCCAACAGTTGAAGATGTCGTGGGATGTGGAAAAAGTAACTTTTTACATTGTTTGTAACCATTCTTAGTGTATTATAAATTTTCGAATTGTATCTTACTTTCCTATGCAAAAGCTGGAGAATACTACTCCAAGAATTTCTTCAATACCAATGGCGTCACCACTAATTTTACCTATTCCTTCGACCGATTGTTTCAAGCTTTCGGTTGCCAAAACAACGTCGTCTTGTTCTTTCCATTCACGGAAACTTTTAAACCCCTGAAGCACATCATTGACCAAGAGATCTTGAACTCTCGCAGAAATGACAATTGGATCGGCAGTGTCCGAAAGAGAAATGCTCTTGAACTGGGACACTATCGCGGCTGTCAATAGTTCCATCCCTGAGCCAGTGAGACACGAAACGACATGAAATGATTGGGCTGGTAACGAGAGCTGTTGGGAAAACTTGTCGACAAGTGACTGAGGGTCGGTTGTAGTCACCAAATCCTCTTTGTTTAATACAACAATAATGTTCTTGCCCTGTTGCTGAAGTATAGCAACATGTTCCGCTAAATCCTGACTTATTTCCGTTTCGTTTGCAGGAAGAACCACTAGAACTAAGTCTCCACCTAAAGATTTCTGTTTGGCACGCCGTATACCTTCGATTTCAATGCTATCTCCACCAGCACGGATACCAGCCGTGTCTCCAATCACCACTTTATAACCTTGGATATCCAACGGGATATCAATGACGTCTCTCGTAGTTCCTGCAATGTCACTCACTATAGCGGCGTCTTTATTCGCCAAATAGTTCAAGAGCGACGATTTACCGGCATTTGGTGGGCCCAAAAGAATCAACTTGATTCCCTTAAGCAAGATCTCTGAGCCACGGACTTTTATCAAGTATTGCTCTATTTCATTTTCAAGACGAGTAATGTTTCCATCGACAACATCAAATAACTCTGCAATTTCTTCGATGTCGTGATCCTCGCCAAAGTCAATTACTGTGGTCAAAAGAGCCACATTCTTGACAATTTCTTCTCTCCAACTACTGAAAAGGTTCTTGGTGTTTCCTGTAAGCGAAGAAAGCGCTGCGATACGTTGTGTCTCGGTTTCTGCATCAATCATTTCACGTATTCCTTCGATTTCTGTTAAATCGAAACGACCATTTATAAATGCTCGTTGTGAGAACTCCCCGTTTTCAGCGTATCTTATCATAATGTTCTTTTCTGGATCATGTAGGCTTCCAATGGCCTTCATCACCGACTGAATGATCGCAGTTCCACCGTGTAGATGAAGTTCCAACAAATCCTCGCCGGTGTAAGAATTAGGAGACTTAAAGTAGAGCACCAATGCCTCATCAAGCAAAATCTTTGATTCAGGAGAGTACAATTTCCGTACACTTGCAACTCGTGGGGTTGGAATCGGTTTATTAGTCAAGGTAGAAAGAATATGGCTTGATTGTGAACCGGAGATCCGCACCACGCCAATTGCCGAACGTGCTAATTTCGTTGATAATGCATATATGGTAGGACGGTAAGAGTTATATCGCACAAATGATAGCAGTGCTTGCTTAAACATTTATAATCTACACCAATCTCATCGCCAATATGATGATCAGAACTAAAGTAGAAACTTAACCTGTAAATTTGATGTTACAGATTGTACATAGAGTGAGAAAGTATGGGGAAATATTCTGATGGCACCAAATCCAAATTGGAAAATCCGGGCGAACTTTCTCAAAAGAAGTACGATGCATCTACACTGCTAGAAACGACCAGTGTGGCGTGGCTAATATCAGATATGAAACGCTCATCTTGACACGATGACTCTTTTCATAAAGTCCCGTTGCTTCCCATAAAGGGGATCACTGATGGAGTCTGTGTGGTACCAGATACCCACAGATGTATATATATCTGAGACCCACTGAGACACTCCTATCAAGAAAATCAAGGTACACCAAGGAGCTACTCGAAGTACTATAAATAGAGGAGCATCCGACAGTTGGTCAAGAGGTCATACGATTTGGCTAGTTTTATAACTCATTACACACTTACTTTCTACCAACTAATCTAAGTTCTTACCTACTCCCCCCGCCCCAAGACAAACCAGTCAATAATCATACTTTACTACTAGAATAGGTTTCTCCATCCTGCACTTATCACCTAAAATTTTATTATAGTGTTCTTCAACACCCATTAAATAATTGATTACTTAATTTTTTTAAAGTCAAGAAACCATCTGCAGGACAAATTGAGATCCCCATCACCAAGTTTCGTTTAATCCTTGTCTAATGATCACACGTAGAATTCCAGTCATACGGCCTAGACTTGGTCTGTATCAAATCCATACATCAAAAACATTAAGACATGAGAATCCGCTAGGTTTACCCAAATCGAACAATGGTCCACCCTCGATGTCTCGGATGTCCAAGGGCCTACCAATCAAGCAACGAATTCCTGGAGTGTCCAAGATCTTATTGGTATCGTCTGCTAAAGGAGGTGTTGGAAAATCGACAGTGTCGGCCAATTTAGCTCTCTCGCTCCACAAATTAGGCAAAAAAGTAGGGATTTTGGATGCTGATATCTTTGGTCCGTCGGTTCCTCGTCTCTTCAGTCTATCGGGGGAGCCACGTCTAACAGATACGGGCAAGCTTTTGCCTCTTTCAAATTATGGAATAGAGACGATGTCAATGGGCTATTTGGTACCTGCTGAAAATGCTGTTACGTGGCGTGGGCTAATGGTGATGAAAGCTCTACAACAGCTTTTATTTGAAGTTCAATGGTCGAACTTAGACTACTTGGTTATCGACATGCCTCCAGGTACAGGTGATACCCAGCTTACTATTAGTCAACAGCTCAAAGTAGATGGTGCTATAATAGTTAGCACTCCACAAGATATTGCCTTGATCGATGCAGTGAAGGGAATAGCTATGTTTAACAAGGTGAAAATCCCCATACTTGGTTTGGTGCAGAATATGAGTTACTATATCTGTCCTAACTGTAACCACGAAGCTCACATTTTTGGTTCCGAGGGAGCTGCAAGAGAAGCAAGAAAACACAATTTGGAGCTAATGGCATCAATTCCTTTGAATGAAGAGATATGTATACAATCAGATGCCGGCAAACCTGTAGTGATCAACCAGCAAGATTCGCCCATTGCAGCTCCATATCTAGAAATTGCAAACAAAGTGATATCAAAGCTTGAGAAATAGACCTAGAAGCAATTCAACTTCATCGCCCTTGACAAATTGCCATGTATCATTATAAATAGCACCATATATGATTTTCAGAATTTTCTTTCTAATATCAACTCATTTTCCGATACGTCGAAGGTTGGATTCATGTTGAAACACCTCAAATGGCACAAAACTTAAATTTAAATCATTTTTAACAGCAATATTCTAAAATGTCTCTCGATTTTGGTAGTATCAGTTTATACGGATTTCAACAAATCACCATAATTGGATCTTCTGTAAAGTAGTCAAATTTATACCCATTCATGAAATTTAGTACATTGCAAAAACCAAAAACTTACTAAAACAGTGTTGGACTAATTGAACTAATCGCATTGTCAAATTAGTTTCGTTCAAAGATTTGACTTTGAGCCCAAATATTTGAATTGTAAGTGGTGATTGAGCTCGATCTCTCTACATTGACTACTTAAGTTGGGGGAGGGGCGGGGGGTATTCATCAGGAGATCTTGATACGAGTTATTGAGCATCAGGACTATTTTTGATACTAGTTGTAATTGATATTTTAATAAGAAATACTCGTAGAGAAACATTATTTATGTCAATCTTTAAGCAAATCAATAATCTAGTCTCCGAAATATAAGATTTTTTGCTTAATTTCTGTCTTAATCTTTATTGGAGTTACGATAGAACTCCTCCAATAAGATCCATCTAGAATGTTAATAAAATATCTATGTTTTCGGTTCATCGTATATTTTCGTCAAATTGTTTGAAGCGTGTGCCCTGGACTCCCATTGGGTCACAAACAAATGTGGCTCCTCCCCCAGAGTTGAATGTACAGTAAGCATTACAAATCAAGCACATCGCTTGAGTTACCTTTTTGAGAGCACTTTTAACTGTATTAACCGCAAGCCGGCTTTAATTCAGCTAAGACGGGTGTCAATGGTAAAAATTATTTGTCTGAATATGAAAGATTCAATTATTTCAGAATTCATTGGAATTGTCTTTTCCGAGAATATCTCCGAGAACTATTAATGCTTCCCTGCCAAATAAAACAAAAAGAAAGCATGCTTTCTATCGAAGCCATGTGAAGCTAAATGAGCCAGAAGGTTTTATCAGAGTAGCACAAATGTCAAAGAAATGAAGTTTTTCCACGCTTTAGTGTATATACGCCTCAATTGTGTTTATGTGGCGCCGAATTAGGTTTTTGGTTGCCTTTTTCCTATGGATATATTTTTTATCCATACTTGGGGTATTGCAACAAAAGAATAACCCAATTACTAAGCAAATAGGCAATGTGAGTTTTGATGAATCCCAACATAACAATCTGAAAACCAGTGCTGATACTGCAATTGAATATCCTAGATTGTAGAGAATCTCCTAATTTTAGTCTCTTTGTAGATCTTCGATTCGATTAAACTTTGTTTTAATTAAGTCTCTCCACTAAGGTGCCAGGATTATGGTGGACTACTAAATGAACGTTTATTTCATAGCTATTTAGTTGGCTCTTGGTGGCTTGGTCAATCCCTTTTGAACGTAAGGAGTGGCGTTGATGACTTCCAAATAGTTACCAATCAATGGATATTCAGTTTTGACATCAATACCCAACTTGGAAGCAACGTTAACCCATGGGAAAAAAGAAAAGTCAGCAATAGAGTAGTGGGTACCAACGAGGTATGGTCCGTTGTCCTTGTTACGCTTCAAGTATTCCTCAAAGGTGCCATAGACACGTCTTGTCTCATTGACAAAACGATCAATGGCATAGGGAATTTTTTCTGGAGCAACAAAACTGAAGTGGTTGCTCTGGCCCTGACTTGGACTGTGTTCCGAGACCTGGTAGAACAATATTTCGTTCTGGAGGTAGTATTCCTTGGTACCTGGCTTGTACGAGAGCTTGTATTCCTTGTCGTAGTTGTCAGCCAAGTACTGCAATATGGCACCAGTCTGGGAGATAGTTACACCAGTGCTTTCATCAACAAGGGTTGGAATTCTTCCATTAGGGTTCAATTTCAAGAACCAGTTGGACTTCTGTTCATTATCAGTGAATTTAATGACTTGAAGATCGTAGTTAACCCCTAAGGCTTCAAGAAAGGTGGTAATCTTGTAACCGTTTGGAGTAGCGGCAGTGTATAATTTTAAAGCTAAAAAGTTAGAGAATTTAACTCAATTGATCTTCACCAATTGACTTACCGGACATGATAGTTTAGTGGAATTTATTGTGAATTCTGTAAAAGTAATTGCGAATTAGGAGGCTTTTATAGTTCTATAACTCAGGCTCCTACCAGATTTGCAATCAGAACTAAAAAGGAAAGTTACACAAAGCCGGTAGCTTTTTTCCTGGAATCTGATGGAATCATCCGTCAAACAAAACCTATAGATAGACATTGATTCCATTTATTGGTGCCATCGAAGTATTTGGAGGGTTGAAAAGATGTCTGCTATTGAAACCCCGTTGAGGAGAAAGCCCGCTTCCAAAATCGGAACGCCCAAAAAGGGTCTGGGGCTTACCGCTCCTTCCACGCCTTTCAAAGTTCCAGCGACGCCGAGGGCCAAGTCCTTGGAAACACCCAAAGGTACTCCTAAAGCCACACCAGGCAAGAGAACTATCAACAACTTTGATTCTAACGACTCATATATCGAAGAAAACGATGAAACCTACGCGTACAACGAGACTACCACCATCAGCGACGAAGACGAAGATGACATCGAGGAGTTTTCTGATGAAGACTTTGGTGTGGACGAAACTGATATAGTGACCGAAGTGAAAGAGGTCTCTGAAACGCCCAACTCAAGCACTTCTGAGTTTTCTATTCTTCCTGAATCCGCTTCTGCTTTCCGTCGTTTCTTGGTGAAACATGAAATTCCAAGAAAAGTCTTGCACTCTTCTATCGGTATTTTCACTTTGTACTTGTACACCATCGGTGTGCATCAAACCCAACTTATTCTTCCATTGTCCACTTTGTTTGCTATCATTTTCACCAATGATTACGTTCGTCTTCATAACCCTGAATTGAACAAGAAGATCGTAAAGGCATGGTGGTTCTTGGTAAGAGAAAGTGAATATGACTCTTATAACGGCACCTTATGGTACTTGGCTGGGTTGTCAATTGTATTTGCAATTTTCCCAAAGGATATATCCTTGATGAGTGTTTTGTTGTTGAGTTGGGCTGACACAGCTGCCTCGACAATCGGCAGATCGTTTGGAAAGTACACTCCCAAGGTTGGCCATGGCAAATCATTGGCCGGTTGTATTGCTAGCCTTGTTGCCGGTGTACTCAGTAGTTATCTTCTTTACGGATACTACGTGCCCGCGTATAATGATAAGGTAAATGTTGCTGGTGATATCTTCTGGACTGAACAATCTAGCAAACTCAGTTTACATCTGTTTTCGATTATTAGTGGGGTTGTTGCCAGTGTTTCCGAACTAGTGAGTTTGTACGGCCTCGATGACAATTTTACCATCCCTGTCTTGAGTGCCGTTGCACTTTATGCGATTGCATGGGTGTCTCAGGTGTGAATGTAATATAGTGATACCATTACATAGTTTCAATTATTAATATATAATCAGCGAAATTCCTGTTGGTTTTGCCCGGTCGTGTATCTCAATTCATAAGTTGTTTCTAATCTCCAAGTAAGCATCGTGATCTAAAGACAGTTTGACTCCGTCATATCTTGTTAATTGAAACCAGCCATCTGCTATTCCCTTCTCATACCAAGCCACAACTTCACTCTTTTTGACGTATGGATAGTCGGCCTTTCTCAATAGATAGTATAAAGTTGTAGTCTTATCCCACTTTTCATCTTCAGCTACCGAAGGTAGAAATGTACCCAGGAAATGTTGATTTTGTGATCCTGGAAGCTCAAACGTTACTTTCAAGCCATGAAGTCCGACAGTCCAATCATTTGGATCCTCAATTGCTACAAAGTTTGCAAGTAATGTCACTCCTACTTCAAGGAGAGCCACTTCCTGGGAAGTCACGGGGCTAAAACGAGTATCTTCCAATGCTGAAGTAAGAGCAAATCTGCTTACTCCCGATCCAACACTCAAACTTTGAAATGTCCCGATACATCCTCTGAGCTGATGATTCTTAGTCCACGTTATGAAGAGAGGGGCAGATGCCGGGATCTTCGATGGGTCTTCATTTAAGGCTTCATAAAAGGTAGCTAACAGAATTTTCTTTGTATCAGGATTAAGACGTACCACCAAAGCCTCAAATGCCTGACAACATAATGCTTTTGACATGGCTTTTGTTGGAAGGGGGGTATGGATTCCGTTAAATTTACAGTGATTATTGATCGGTTGCGAAAAGGGTTGATTGCCGGATTGGGAAATAATAACTTTCATAATACATGTGTATTCTATCTAAATTTAAATAAAAATCCTGTGGGTAACTATCTCAAGTTACCAACCATTTTGAATATACGAAACTGTTTTAATCTTTGGGTTTGTACAAGTACATTGAATGCAGAAACTGGATCTAAGTCTCCAAATTTCACTTTGGACGACGAAATATCTAGTTCTTCTAATGAAGAAGGAAAAATCTTCTGTAAGATTTGTGAAAAGAACGACAGTAAGCAGTTGCTATACAAGTCGATTCTTTTCAAATGGATGGGAAATCTTGTCAAGTTTGCAATCATGTTATGTGATAAGTTTATTTGCTCCACGAATTCAAATAGTTTCCCATTTAAAAATCCTAGATCTATCAAATGGTTTCCTGATAAATCGATCAGCTGCAACGAATAATCATTATTATTTCCACGATTTCGTAGATCGATACTAAGAAGATTGTTATTGGATATATTGAGCGTCTCTAGGTTGGTGAGCTGGTGCCATTTAAAAGTACCATTTGTTAAACTCGAAAGATTATTGTTGGAGAGATTTAAGTGCTTAAGGGAGGAAGGAAACCTGATCAGAGACAAATCACTGAGACCATTATATGAAAGATCGAGGGACTGTAAGTTGAAGCACAAAAAGGGATGACTATGTTGACTCAAAAGGTTAAATAAGGCCGAGGAGTCAAAGAGATGGAGCTGAAGGTTTTCGATTTGCACATCTAGGTCGTAACAAATCCTGTTTCTATCACTGGCATTTTCACATGCCTTCCCCTTTCCAAGCCCACTATAGTTAACACTAAGCCGATTGATTTTATTATCGTATATCTTCATATTGGCAAAAATGGTACTGATAAGAGCCTGGTTTGCTGCGGGATTGTCGATATCAAGAATCAAGTCCACGTTGAGCTTAGTGATGTAGAGCTTGAGGTACTGGAGATAAAGGATGATTTCTGGATTAAAAGAGCGCATGTTGTGGACGATAAAGGAGATTTCTCTGGGATGGATCATAATTCTGTTTTCTATCAAGTAATCAAGAATATTTGGGGAAAGCGTTACATACTCCTCAACTGGATCTGTGTTGGCTATCACTATTGAGCGGCCAGTGAAGTACAGATAGAGAGCCATATGTCTTATCTCGGTGTATCGATTAGGTACATGGTCAAGAAGCAGATCAAGCTCAAATAACGTCAAGATCTCGCACGGCTTGAGGAAAGAAAGAGTCAATCGCTGAAGCTCTGGAGGAAGACAAAAAAGCATGTTGTTTTCTAGTTCTTTCGTTGCTGGAGGGTAACCATTATA
This sequence comes from Teunomyces lycoperdinae, assembly GCA_030574955.1. NCBI lineage: Eukaryota > Fungi > Ascomycota > Pichiomycetes > Serinales > Debaryomycetaceae > Teunomyces > Teunomyces lycoperdinae. The sequence goes on from JAJMFY010000040.1 coordinate 41,927, forward strand.
GTTGTTGCAAAATTTGGTCCTGTAGATAAGGGATGAAATAGCCACAGGGCCCCGGCGCCTGCCCCTCACGCCTCACAGGAAATCCCTGGTCTTATTCGTCATTTGAAGTGGCTTATTGGAAATTCACCATATAAGTGGGGTATTTAGTAGATTTAAAACGTCACCGTTGACACTCCTTCTACTGCCTTTTGTATTGTTTAGTATTTTTAGTGAATTATTGGTATCTTCGTAGGTTTAGGTTTGGAGAAAGACCCTATAAGAAAATAACCTCGATAAAATGAGGAAACACACCATTACCATTTCCACGATCACCATCAACTGATACAAAAAATCTCTTTCGGAGATATGTTTCACGTTCCCCGCCTCTCTCTCTCTCTCTCTGTCGTTCACTAACAAATGTTGTAAATTACAAGTTCCGATAAACCGTTTTACGCTTCTTCCCACAATGTATGTTATATTACATACAGGTTTTGTTTTTTAGGATCTTTTTTGCTGGTTGGTATTCACACGACTATCTGCCGAGATAAGAATAAAGATGGTCCCATACAATTCCTCATTATTCAAACATACGATTCAAAGAAATGGGTGCCTGTTTATCATGCTTAATACCGGACAACGACAATGAAGAAAACGAGAATACGTCGTTACTAAGAGCTGAACATAACCAATATTCCAACCTTGAACAAGAAGAAGAACAAAAGCTTCAGAAAAGACAAAGTGAACTCAATATCATCGTCAATGACTTATCCGATAATTTGATAGATGTATCCTCATTCTTAAACAACACCAACACATCTACAACTATACAGAACGCCTATCTAAACTCCAATACGTTACTGTCGCAGAATATTCAGGATGAACTATTAGAGGCTACTACTTCTTCTGGACAAAAAACTTATCCATATCAATATACCTCCAGTGATAAGCTGAAGGTATTGAGTGAGGTAGACACCTTGTCGGATACGGTCATCAACTCGTGCAAGATTGAGCCTACTGACCCTCTTTATTTAAAGCTCTGAGAGCAACAAAACTGCATAACATTGTATAAAAGAAAGAGATAAGGGACAATAAAAAAAGATAAGATTATAGTATCGACTATAGAACGACTTATGATATGTCTCCTGTATACTTGTTAGAAGGGCTCGTCAAGCCCCGCATAACACACGTTTGTGTCCGGATGTATAATTGTAACATAAATAACAAATTACCTAAAACAGACAAATGTTTTATATACACACCACTAAGGTACAAACAGAACGCACGGCTGTGATTTTATTCTTTTTGCAACTATTACAAACTACAACCATGTTAGCGCCAAAAGTATTTCTTGCATTAGTCCTGAGTACAGCAGTATGCTCAACACTTCTCTCTGAAGATTCCATCCAATTAGAATCAAATGCTGTGACCAATGAAACTGATATCACCTTCCCCCCAGAGTCGGTTGCAAATGTCAATATGCTAATGTTCAAAAAAAAATTACAGGAAAAGAAGGCTAGAAAGGCCAATAGCAAGAAGAAAAAGACAACTCATACTGGACTTGGTGTATTTACTGATCTCGAAAAGTATATGCAAAATAATTTCCAGGAGGATATTTCTAGTGACAGAGAAAGTGATGCAAGCGCCGTGGAAACAGCCATTGTACCAACTAAAGTCGAACTCATTGACTCCTTGGCAGGATTAAACGCTTCTTATTTTGCTGCAGGCGTCAAGCCCACGGAAACTCCAGGAAAGACCTTTAAAAAGGGTTTACGTATGACCGCAGGGTTATTTTTTGATACTGGAGTCGACAAGAGTATCAGTAATGGCCAGGATGATGTCCTGAGTTGTAACCAGGATACTGATGATGAAAGTGAGCTGGATTGTGACTCTGAAAGTGACGATGAAACTGAGGTGTGTTGCGACCCACTACCAAGTACAAGACGGAATAAAAACAAAAGCTCCAGGAAATCCACCAGGAACAACAAAAACACTGCTAGCAGTAGAAATACCAACAAAAAGACTAAGACAAATTGTGATAGAAATTCTAGTGGTTCTTCATGCAGAAACTTTTGTAGAATGTCATTTGAAGGAGTCACCCTTTCCGACACAGGAAAGATTCTAATTCCAGCATCATATTTGTTGGCACCTTCTTCGTCAGAGAAACAGAATTTGTACGCAGAAGTGGTTAATGATATTGTTACCGCATCCTCCCACTCGTTTGCATACTCCAGTATTATAAGCTTGCAGCCAGTGGATGACACGTCTGGACCCCTAGGACAAACTACAGAAACCTTTTATACTGCCTCATTTGTCAGTGAGTCTTCCATTAGCTATGCCACATCTGGTGAGCATAATTCAACCAATTACTTTGATAAACCAAACTCTGGGGCACCTTCGGTCTATCTTAATTGGTTAAGTCTTGTCAGTGGAACTATTATGGCCATTCTCTAAAAGTATACGATTTGCTCTATTAATACACAAGTGGCACTCATTCCTGTAAGGCCTTTAGACGTTCTCTCATTTCTTCGAGAGCTTGTTGGTCTTCGTCGTCATGCAAAGCAACTTCCGGCTCTGGCTCCTCTGGCAAGTTATCAACTGGTACATCCGCACTAATCTTGGAGAATTTATCTTCAGTCAAACCAGCAATAATCTTGTTCACCTCCTCCTGCGATTCTGATTCAAGTTCTTCGTCCTCTTCGTAGTCCAAATCAACCATATCATCCATCATCTCGTTGATGATGCCTGCTTTCGTCAATTCTTTGGAAAGCTCTTGCATGGTTCCCAGCACCACTCCAATATGCATCAACAGGTTTACATCCTTCATTACTGTAGTCAGTGAATGTAATGACTGTGTGAGTTTGTTCATTTGCCATTGTTCATTGATGGCCATATTGATAGAGTCGATCCTTGTTTTCGAGGTATACAACTTATTATACTGACGATTAATGTTGATGATTTCTTTAGCATAAAGCTTAGCAGTCTTTAAATCCTTTTCTTTGGCTGCTTTACGAATAAGAGTTTCCGTCTTCTTTTTGAGGACCTGAAGCTGGTTTATAGACTTCTCCAACTCACGCTTGTTCTTACGGAGAAGTTGATTAATTTTGCGCATCTGAGAGTTAGAATTTCACTAAATCCAAGTATATGGAATATTTTCAACTTACCTGTTCTTTGGGGTCTGGTCCCCATAAGGCCTTTTTAATGTAATCCATATGTTTAATAGATACGGGAATTCAATTTCAATTGTTAAATTAAATGGTCCATTTGTAGCTTATGTAAGGATTATGTAATTGTTAGTGGGTAATATTCCTAACAACGACGAAAGCCAGAAACCAAACAGATCAAACAATAGCCCCCGAACCATGGATTTGGGAACAGTGAATTACAAGGAAAAGGGACTGGTGAAATTTCGCTAATGTGTGAAATTAAACTAATTTCTTACAGTACGCTAGTATTGAGGAGCCTTTTACACAGTATTTAATTCATATATCTATAAAAAAAAACTCAATTGATCTTTTTCTCTCCATTTTCATGATTTTGTTGATAATGAATGAGATGTAGTTTTACAGTTTCTCCAAGGCTACCATCGTCTTGGCCACGAATCCCTCTAAATGGAAAATACTCTTTTGACCCAAACTTAATCTCTCATCAAACACTGAAGCAAGTTCTGCTACTTCACCAACGGCAGATTGGTTTATAAGTTGAAGCAAGTTGAATAACAATATCTTGAGAATGGTTCTTGGTGGGATGCAGTGTGCTAATAACTCGTACAAGACAACTCTGATCTTCGCCAAGGTTGCCACGTTTCTGTTTTTGTTTATAGTCTGGGCCAAATTTGCAATAATTGATTCCCAATCTAATGAAAGAAGAGCGAGATTATTGTTCATTTGGATCGTTTCACTTTGCATTGCTACCGTCTCGAACGAAAGCAATGCCTTTCTCAAGTTTCTGTTGGAATTCTGGGCCACCTTTTCCAAAAACTTCTGAACGTCATCGTCGTTGTTCGAGCTAAACTTAACCGTCTCCTTCACGGCCACAGTCTTCAAAATGTCGGTGATTTCAGGTATTGTGGGGCTTGGAATACGTACCAAAAGCGTACGTGACTTGATGGGCGAAATGATATTGGAAATCGAGTTACATGTCATAATCAACCGAATGTTCAGCGAGTTCTTTTCCATTGTTCTTCTCAACGCGGCCTGGGCATCACGACTCATTGAATCAGCTTCATTTATAACAACAATCTTGAACCTGTGCTTCTTGTTGTTGCTGCTATTGCCGAAATCTACCTGTTCTGTTGATGCAACCTCTTTCAACAAGTCCTGGATCACGACTCTGTCGTTGTTGCCCATATCTGAAGGAGTGATTTCCAAATGATATGGTGAACTCAACACATTGAATTCAAGTTTTCTATTGGATGGGGTTACGAAAGTCTTGACATCTATTTTGAGCTTCTCCACTTGGGGTCCAAAGATCTCGTTCAACGTTGAGTAGATTCGCGTCTTCTTCCCGGCACCACTTGGACCGTAGATGAGGAGATGTGGAAAATCTCCAGATTTAGCAAGTGCAGTGAGATTCTGGGTGATTTTGTCATGGTATGACAATTGTGAAAGTGTCCGTGGACGGTATTTATCGACCCAAAGTGACATGGTATGAGTGATGAAATAAATTAATTTAGACGTGAATCGATAAAGTGTAAATCTTTTTTCGGAATTCTCATTTTCTCTCGATACATTTCTTGTTTTGCATGTTAGAGAAAGTTACACAATTGTGACATCACAGTTCCTAATGGTTGCAAGAACCACCTACAAAATGATCCCATTAATGAACGTTTTGTTTTGCTGTTGTTTTTTTTTGATTGATATACAATACTATCCGACCTCTATATTAATACCTTGACATTATTCCGGATACCTTACACCTTTGGGCTAGTTCTAATAAAGTGTGAAGGACACTCATATCCACCAGGGTTTTTATCCAAGTATGCCTGGTGGTAAGCTTCAGCATCGTACCAAATTTCAATTGGTTCGACCACGGTCTGTATCTTGTGGTTTGGGTACCAGGTATTTTGGAATTTGTCCTTCAATTCGGCAGCAACTGTGGCTTGTTCGTCTGTGTGTGTCAAAACAGCGGATCTGTATTGAGTGCCCTGGTCGGGACCCTGTGAATTTAAAGTTGTAGGATCATGCATTCTCCAAAAGAGATCTAAGAGTTCAGCTGTGGAGACTTGCAGTGGCTCATAGGCAATCTGAATCGCTTCAACAAAATTAGTTCTGCCACTGCACACTTTTTCGTATGTAACATTGTCAATTGATGAGACACCGTTGGCGTAGCCGACGACAATATCGACAATCCCACGGGCTTTGAACTGTTTCTTGAAAACGTGTTCCACGCCCCAGAAACAGCCTGCTGCCACAGTTAGCAATTCAGATGTGCTGGTAGTTTTCAATGTAGGAGAAAGCGAAGTAACAGTCATCTTGGAGAAGAATCGAGCGAATATGATGCAAAAAAGAGAAAACAAAGAGTCTATGGAAATTGATGCTGTTGGAAGCGGTGGATAGACAAGAATAATACAACGATCTCAAACTGCCAGTGGCTTTGTTGTTCTTATATGCTCTTCGCTTATTAATTATGCAGTCACATTTCAAAAACAGTTTATCTGTCTCAGGCAGAGATTATGTTATATCACGTGGGGAGGATGGGGTTTTGGAGTGCAGGCTCATCGGTTCAAAAAAAAAAGAAAAACATGCGGCAGCTCTCAAAATGACCGCAAAACAAACGGGAACAAATGATAATGGATGGCGCCGCAAAGATGCCCCATTACGTTACGTTACCATTTGGGTGCGAAATTAAAAGACTCAGACAAAAAGTAGAATTTTTATTTGCGCTTAAAACCAAAGATCGATTTCCGTCTTTCTCCAGAAGAAGCACTGCTGACACTAGTCTTGCGTTCGGTTGCTTGTTCGGTCTTCTTCTTCTTAAGTCCACCAACCCACGTTTTCTTCTCTTTGGTGCTGCTGGTACGTGACAATGACTCATCCTTCAGACCATCAAACTTGAATGTCTTGAAAAGAGAGCTAGATTTTTTCGCGAGAGGCTCGGAAGGTGTTAATGCCGCAGCCGCAGTGCCAGCGGTAGCAGCAGGGCCACCCGTAAACGAAGCAATCGACGAGATTTCTGATTGGACTTCAGGTTCCTCGTCCAAATCTGGGACCGATGCTTTCTTTGGTGTGGCATCACAACGATTGTTAAGCGTTTCTGATTTCTGGAAATCGCCCCCAGAATATATTGAGTTGATATTGTAGCCAAGATTATTCTCATCAGGCTTGGACTTCGAGTAAAACAAGATGTATGCCGATGCAAGCCCAGGTCCATTGCCAAAGAACCGCATCACATAAGAATCTTCAACAAGTTCTACAGTTTCATCGTCAAACAAAAGCCATAATCCAGCCTTCACCTTGCAAATAGAAACGTAGTGGCCATGCATTGGCCCACCGCCAATATGGATCACCAATCCGTACAATTCGTACAAAGAGAATTGGGCCTCATCATCGTCAGTAGTATTGAAAAGACGGAGCTGGAACGGGTAACTAATCGAATCGAAAAGCTTCACCATTTTCCCCACGCCTTCATCGTACTTAAACCTTTTAAAGTTTATCACCAACACTTCGGGTAATTTCTTGACCTTAATGGTCTTTACGGCTTCCTGAAGTGACGAACACGTATTGCAGTAGAACTTATTTTGATTCGTTAATACTTCCAGCTTGGAGAAATTGTTGAGCGAGTGAGAAAGCGAATACGCTCCGTCTCCACGAGGAATATCCACCAGCAAGTCTAAGAACATCTCGTGTTTTGCCGTAACTGTTTCACACATCAAGCACTTGGTTTCATTGGTGATCAAGCCTTGGAAAATATCGTTGCACCAATTATTCTCTGGGCTGGATTCATGTGATACAGTCTCAATGATTTCATTAATGAGATAGTTAAAGAACTCATGGGCATCATGATGCATGTTATTTTGGCGGAAAAGATAGTTCTTCTCCTTGAGTTTATTGATAAAGAATGACGGACTCACCACCCCAATTGTCGACTTGTTCTCGGCCATCGACTCAAAGAGGTCTCTAAGAGCATAAAGCAACGCCAGCTCGTCAGACTGCTCGCTGGGTAATTGCAACAGCGTATCCAAGTTTATAATAGGACCATTAATCAATGCAGACCGTTTACGCTGATCTGACGATGGATTGGCGTTGAATGGATTGATGGGAACCGCCAAAAACGGTTCTGGATGGGGGATCCCGACGATAATCGCCGAGGATGTGGAGCCGATACCACCTTCCTGTGCCTGTTTTTCAGGCTGGTCGTTTAAAAGCATCGACAGACTTTGTGAGTAGTCATTACGGGTGGTTTCTACCAGCTGATTGGCGGTGGTGGGACGGGTAATCATGATATTGATTTGCTGAAATTCGGGGTTAGCTTCAATTCTGGCACGCTGCTCTACCAGCAAAGCATCACAGAAACGTGTTTCGGTGACGTATCCTGGTCTCTTTTCCTCGACCGAATGGACACTTGAGCTGGTACCGCTGCCGCTGTTGAACTTGAGGCCAAATATCAGTCCTTTGCGTGATTTATCGGACCCCGTGGGGGCGGCGGCGTTGGCCTTTTGTTCTTTGAGCTTTCGCTGTACCAACTGCTCGTATTTGGCGGTGAAAGCATGTGGCTTGAAGCCTGTTACCAGCAACTTCGGGTTGTGTTTGGTATGGTTATGTTGGAGGAGGTGTCGACGGAAGGCATCAGTGTTGTACAAACACTGGAGAATCGAGTTGCAGTAGCATGTGTTACCAAAGTTCTCCATGCCAAAGATCTTACTGGACCCATCTCCATGCTCTAAGACAGGTTCGCCGGTGCTAGGTGCCGCTTGTGTCATGGTTGGCTCGTGGTTAATTTTGGCGATAAGTCAATAGGGCGACAAAAATATCTGGGGTGTGCAGGAAGAAAACTCCGTTGCGTGTGGAGTACATAAACCTACAAAACTCCGACTATTTTACCCCATCGCATCGAAGAGGAAGTTGGGTCTAGTTGCTCAGAGACGAAAAGTTTTCCCTACGAGGTTCGATTGTTCTGGACCAAGTTCTTCTTGAAATTATTATGCAAGGTTGATGTTTCTGTCAGACAAACGCCCTTTTTTGCCCCCCCCCCCTCCCTTCTTTGGTATCTACGTCTATAACGCATGGTCAATAGGAGATAAAGGGATATCAGCTGTTTGACAATAGGTGGTTAGGTACTCCGTACTATCCACCAGCATTTGATGTTTCGAGCCGATCTTATTGAATGTATCGTGAACAATTATAATATAATTTCTTTTTGTAAAGGTTACGTCACAGAGGTTTTATTTGTCTTTTTTTTTATTTGCTCAGGGCATCTTTCTCTCCACTTTTAGATAAACAATTGTTGAGTTTAGTCACCGTCACCGGGGAATATTTTTTCCGATATACCTTGCTGAAGCGAATTTTTGACGTCATCTAGTCGAAGGTGCCTGGCGTTTTACCTTAGCTGAAACTTGTATCGGCCGATTATCTATGGAGAACTGTTTGTAGCTTCTTGTACACCCAAAAAAAGCAGGCTTCTCACTAGTTGCTTGCTCTCTTTTCCGTTAAACCTGGAATTCAGTAACAGCTAAAGACCAATTATGGCGTGTGTATGTGATGTGTATGTGTATAATAGAGACATCAACTGGTATCACTCTCCTTGTCGCCAATTATGCCGTCCGATGAGCTTGCAAAGTTTTTCCGGTCGGCGATTAAGGTTTCATGCACCTCAAACGTCATGCATGAAGAAATTCCGAGAATTGCAGCAAGTGCTGCGGGTTTCTTTTTACAAAGAGCAACCCTATTTGTGTGAACAGGTCTAGAGATCCCTAATTGGGACTTCTGACAAATTTTTTGTACTCAAGAATGCAAAAACAATGCTTGCATAGGTATTTATAGCAACCAAGTTGCTGCTTCAGATTTTAGAAAGCTATCCATAATGTCAGAGCTACAATCTCTAAATACAAACAGTGTGACAGCTAATGCATCTCTTCTAAATGATAATGCCCTGTAAACAAAACAAATACTCAGTAAGGCAGAGGGCTCCAATGACACCAAACACATGCCTGAAAAGCTGTTCAAAGATTATATCGGAATCTCGACCTTCTGTTTGCTAGTTGCTTTCGGTGGTTTCGTTTTTGGCTTCGATACTGGTACCATCTCTGGGTTTGTCAATATGACTGATTACAAAGAAAGATTTGGTCAAATGGCCGGAGATGGCTCTGGTTATTATTTGTCCAACGTCAGAACGGGGCTCATCGTTGGTATCTTTAATATTGGTTGTGCTATTGGAGCCATATTTTTATCAAAGATTGGTGATATGTACGGGCGTCGTATTGGTATCATGGTTACCATGGTTCTTTACGTCATTGGTATAATCGTTCAGATTTCTGCGTCACACGCTTGGTACCAAATTGTCATAGGTCGTGTCATTTCAGGTATTGCAGTGGGATGTCTTTCTGTTTTATCGCCTTTATTCATTGGAGAAACTTCTCCAAAGCAAATTAGAGGAACTTTGGTGTGTTGTTTCCAATTAAACATCACACTTGGTATTTTCTTGGGATACTGTACTACTTTTGGAACCAAGACCTATAGCGATTCGAGGCAATGGAGAATCCCATTAGGTTTATGTTTTGCTTGGGCCATTTTCATGGTAAGTGGTATGTTAATGATGCCAGAATCTCCTCGTTACTTGATTGAGAAGAAAAAGATTGAAGAGGCCAAAAAGTCTATCGGGATTTCGAATAAGTTATCCCCTGAAGATTCTGCTGTATACACAGAAGTTCAATTGATCCAAGCTGGTATTGATCGTGAACATTTAGCTGGTTCCGCGTCTTGGACTCAGTTACTTGTTGGAAGACCAAAGATTCTTAATAGAGTCATTGTGGGTTTTACGTTACAATGTTTGCAACAATTAACAGGAGATAATTATTTCTTCTACTACGGAACCACCATTTTCAAGGCAGTTGGTTTGGATGACTCTTTTGAAACATCAATTATTTTAGGTGTGGTCAATTTTGCCTCGACCTTTGTGGGTATTTGGGCGATTGAGCGGTTTGGTAGAAGACACTGTTTGTTGGCAGGTTCGGCTGCTATGTCCGTCTGTTTCATTATTTATTCCGTACTTGGTTCTGTTAATTTATACATTGATGGATATGATGGCCCTACTAGAAAACCAACTCGTAATGCTTTAATTTTCATCACCACCTTGTTTATTTTCTTCTTTGCTTCGACATGGGCTGGTGGAGTCTATTCGATTATCTCGGAAATCTACCCTCTTAGAATCAGAAGTAAGGCAATGGGTATTGCTACCGCTGGTAACTGGATGTTTGGGTTCCTTGTTTCCTTTTTCACTCCATTCATTACCAATGATATCCACTTTTACTATGGGTTTGTATTTACTGGCTGTTTGATTTTCTCGTTCTTCTTTGTCTACTTCTTTGTTTATGAGACAAAGGGTTTAACTTTGGAAGAGGTGGATGAGTTGTATGCTTCTGACACTAAGCCGTGGACTTCTTCGGGTTGGGTTCCTCCTTTAGTTGAACATATGGCCAACGAAACAGGATATGCTTCAGAAGCCAAGCCTACGGACCAACAAGTATAAATGTGGAGAAAAAAATATTAATATAAATATTAATTGTACGATAAATGAATGGTTACTTTTAAGCTTTAGCATCTTTCGGTTAAAAAGTAGATCTTGAACTCATGGATTTCAGTAAATAAGGGATGTTATTTATTATATTTGGATGATGCAACAAGTAGTAGTGCCAGGTGAATTTTTCTGAGTTTAAAATTATTAAAATTATGGCATTTTTAAAGATTTGCAAGATTTGTAGAAATTTATGTATAAAAGATTGTCCTTTGTATGATGCATCAAACATTACTCACTTGAGATGGAATCGAGGATTGATCTTTTCATGTAAGGGTTACAGGGGTAGATTTCTAGATAATCCCTCTTGTCATATCGATGAGCGTAATAATGAACGGTTCGAACTTCCGACGAATTAGACGAAATGGGAACCACCTCCTTTGTTTTACAGCGAGATCCTTTAATATCAACAGCTTGCATACTATTCTACTAACATTATGAGCTATATTAGATTTTTGTATTCTGTTATTTTGAATTGTTATGTTCCTGTTGAATATGGTAAGTACTTTGAAGAGGTGTGCATACATGCAAGTTTCAAAAAGTGGCGACAGATTAAAAGAACACTCGTTGAAAATCCGCTTTATTTTGCAATTCTTGCATGAAGAGATACAGTATTTACAATCCAGCAAACCACCAACCTAATACAAATAACGCCGAAAAGATACAAGCACCAAATGGATTATCTGTTTGTATATCCAATGCCACGTCCCAGTTTTTGGTTATGGATTTAATTGGTTACATTTTTGAATATTGGATATTGTGTAGGATAAATCGGGTTAGTATGCGCAAATTGCTGGTTGTCTTGTGAGTGACAAAGGCGCTGTTGTCTCCTAAGGAAGAGGCGCAGTCGCAATTAGCATCTGATTTTGCCTACACGTTTACGAATCGATACAAACTAACTTCAATCTCTATAAAGCAGCTGTATCATACAGGGCGACAGTATCATAAAATTAGCAATTCGTAAGTTAGCCAAGACTTTTCAAAAACTGTACCATGCGAAGACTCTGGACTAGAGACTAACCGAATGTTCGTATTTCTGCGTCCCTTACTAAGTCACCACTTGACTTCAAAAAAATATACGAGATAAATCAAGACGCGCTAAAAATTGAGAATTATGACATTCAAGGAAATAACATGGGCCTGCCCCACCCCTATAATTTTAAATATTCTATAGTGCTACAAGTATATACCACTGGTTGTTGATCTGGACCGTATCAAAGGGGCTTAGAATAGCGGGGCTAAATATAGCAAATGATGCCCTGTAAATACTTCCGATAAACGAAAATAACCCCACCAAAAATAGGAGAAGAAGCATGTTCCCTCCCAAAATCACAAAGAGTACTGTCTGTCCTGGCAGAAGATGAGGTACGTTTACAGGGATTTGATTGTATGCAAACTGCAAAACAGCCTCCCATGTTAACTCTTTATCCACGGATACTGATTCTGACTCAACCGTTTCTTTTGAAGTTGTTACTACTTGGTTATAATTTTGAGGGGTGTCATTCCTGGACGTATTGTAGTCAGTTTTATGCGAAGCAATAATTCTGTTGATACTGATGACCGCTTGTTGGAGCGAGTCTTTTTGACCACTAATGCTTCCCTTTTCAATCGCAGCACGGAGCCATGGTTTGCTGCTCCATTCGAGTTTAGTTGCAACCTCAAGCCTCGTATGGTTTTTTTCATCCCAGCATAAGTTCAAAACGGTCTTGATTTCAAAAGAATTTCCACTGGGAACATCTGGAGTTCGTGTAACCTGGTTAACCACTACCTGCTGCTCTAGATCATAGCTGATAAGCTCCTCTTTGATGAGGCACTTGGTCTTTTTTGGCCCCACTGCGCCTGATAGGGGCTTGATGTAGCTATAATCACGAGTTTTGTTCTGTGATGAGAGTCCACTGATCTTGGACTCGGTGATATCGTAATTCTTTTGCTGCTTTAATATATCGATGTAAAACTTTGGGTTGGCGCCAAACAAGATCTCAAACACAACCCCGAGAGGCGCTTCCACCGTCTGGTTGCAGATGATTGTAAGGTCATCAGTCCGGGTCATCTCTGTAGGAGAATGAGTTCGAGGTCCTTCAAACGGTATTCCAAAAAATGTATCATCTAATTTACCTGGAATTTCCGGTACTGGTTGGTCAGGACTACTGGTATTGTGGTTATCAAAGCTGTAGCGGATAACACTCTCGTAGTACATGCGATAAATTAAGTTATAGGTAGCATCTCGGTAATACAATGTCAGGAATAGGTATATATTCATCACTGTCCGCACCACAAGCCCGTTGGGAAAGAGTCCAGCTGTTGACTTTTTTTCCACATTGACTAATTCCTTTAAGGGAATGACCTTACTTATCATGCGACCCAATGCGTTCGAGTAGAAGCATATGTATTTCAGGGATACATAGAGTTTACCTTGTATTGGAATATCCTTGACCAAGGCACAACTGTACAGATCTACCAACGAAACATCAGCGCTTAAGCTGGGAAAGTATCGATGAAACTCCTTGTTTTTAGATTCAGACGCGTAAACAATCTCCGGAAGCATTTCCTCTAACTCATATTCATCACCTGATTCTTCTGATACCATTTCATTTCCCTCTATTTCCGTGAGAAACTTCCCAGGTACTTCGTGAAACATCACTCACTAAACGTATAGGACCCTGACTTTCCATTACCTCTTGGCAAAAATATAATATATAAACGATAACCAGCCGGCTAATGTGTAAACGTGCTGACTAATCGCATATTTTATCACTGCGCCATCCCCACTGCGCACAAAATCGACTCCTGTGTTCCGCGACAGGGCGCGTTATGCAGCTAATAATAGGAATCTTCGGAAACATGCACAATCAAATGGCAGCTGACATCCGTTTTGGGCTTTTTTTTTTTTGCAGCACGTCTACGGAACATCAGGGAAACATTGAGACGATTGCAGGTTAACCTTGTTTCTAATTAAACAACACCTTCTAATAATTAACGTCGTTATTTATACTTGTTTCTTTATCTCAGGTTCACTTGGGCTCTGTTTTATTTTGACGAAAACACTGATTTGAGTGTTGCCATATTGCACTTACAGACTCAATATTATATCCTATGACTGCCTTCCAACGGCTAGGACGGGTAGGCCGAAAATCCTTCCAAAGTTTTACAGGAAACCCTAAAATACGCAAATTTGCTGGCTGGGCAAAATCTCCATACTCTGTAATAGGTTATGCTCTCTTGCTTAATGCCATCTTAACCATTGTGTTCTACACATTACCCCATAAGAGGATTACTTTCATCAATCAAAACGTACTTGTTGTGATAATTGAAATAGTCATACTTGCAACCCAAATCACAAGAGACATATACGGGCCGTATGTTAATCAATCAGATCAACTACATCTATTTTACTCAATCTGGCAAAATGTCCTTTGGGAAGTTTTGCTTGGAATGGCTATCGCCAAGGTGGTTGCCACTGTCCTGGGTGGAATGGGAGATCCCTTAAATTTGGGTAAAACATTAGTTAATGAAGTGAAATTCAATTTTGCTCAGAGAATATCTCTTCTTATACTCCAAGTCTTATCTGTTTTATGCGACTTGTTTGTTATTGCAAGTTGTTGGGCCTTGAAGGGAAAATTCTCTACCCTGTTTTTCTGCTTGACTCAGGGGCTAGGTTTTGTCTTGGGAGTTGTAAAGATCTATGCATGCATCTACCACGTCAAGGATATACGTAGGTATGCCAAGGCTATCTTCTATTTCATATTGGTGGATAGCTTGGATATTGCGGGAACTTTCTTGGGTTTAACATTTATTATTGTCTTGAGAGACCTGAATCGCCTATCAAAGATCATTCTGAACTTAAAGATATTGATATATTGCTGCTATACTCTTCTACTTGCTCTTGAGATAGTAAAGCTGGCCCTTGCACTAAATTTGGCAGCCAAAAGTCCAGATCATTTCTTTAGGGAATTAGCCATCTTGTACATTATTTCCTTGGTGGTAGACATCGCTGCATTAGTAAGTGCTACATTTGTTTGTTCCTTTCCATCACCAGAATTTTTGGTAGAGGAAGTCGATATTTCAAATCTTTCTCCTTTACAAAAAGATGCGGTTGCAAAATTAATAAGCTCCAATACAAAGGCAAACCCGGGAGTCAGCGGTAATGATATTATTTCACTAATGGAGGCCTACTGTGATTCATCTTTGGAGGATGTGGAATTTACTGTCTTGAGAGTCTACAAGCCTCCTGAGAACAGTCCCCAAGAATTTGAAATGACTTACGAAAGTAACAAGAGCTGGAAGTACTTAGATGAGGAGCTGAATATTTTTCTACAGGATGATGAGACAAGCAAATCCGAGGAAATATTAAGCTTGGTTAAGCCAATGTCCAAAAACCAAAGGAAGAGAATGGCAAAAAAGAATCAAGCCAAGAAGAATGGGAAAGATTCAGTTTCATTCCCATTAACCGAGATTAAGACTGAAACTGACTTTGAGGAAGAAAAGCGCTTCTATACAAAGTTGATGTCCACAGAAGCACTTGTATTCATAACTCAGGTTAGAAATTATGAGATAACGAGCTCACTAACGAATCGTTTGGGAAACTTTTTGACTAAGCATTTTGGCAAAAATTCTGAAAACAAATTACTTTGCATAAACTTAGGATTACTAGGTTTCCATTGGCCTTTCCGCAGGTCTACCTTTTACTGTTCATCTACGAAACATCCTGTTGCAAGAAGTGCTACTGTTTCCCGTGCTGTGAGCAGATGGAATGCCAAACTACCAAAGTCACAAAGAAACACGGTACTAATAGACCCCACATATGCTGGGGATTTCTCCTCAAGAGCAATTCCGTTTGCAGGATGGACAAGTGCAAGAATTCCTCCAACAAATATTATTGATTTAAGGCCACATAAGAAACGGACCGCTACGGACTACTTTAGAGCGGTGAAATACAGAGTGCAATCGGAATCATTCTATGCTGCTGGAGGAGAAGTTATCGAGGATTGGGGTTTCTCGGATGAGCTGTGTGATCTCGCGATGTCTTTGTGGAAGAATATTGCACTTGCACACGAAGAAAATGGTTATACATCCTATTTGGCAAACCCGACTTCGAGATTCATTCAATCTCTAGGAAGAGTAGCCAACAATAAGCACCTGCGTTCCTTGCTCTTCCTTAAAGTTGATGGTGAAGTTATTGCTTCTTGTGTCCTTTTTAGGTTGGGAGATACAATTACGTCGGATATTCAAGGCCTTCATCAAGACATTGCAAGAAAATATAAAGCATACTTCGTCATGATGGAGGCAGTGATTAAAATTGCCCTTAATGAGAAAAAGGATTTTGTCGATTTTGGACCCACAACAGACAAGCCTAAGCAAGACATTGGATGTCAATCGGTTCCAATTGTTGGTGGAATGAGCTCTTCATCACACATTATCTCTCCAATCATCAAATTTGCTGCATCAAAGGTTAAGGTGTAGAGAACTGTTATAAATTTATACGAATATATTTATATTATGTTTCAACTTTGTAATACTAATCAAGAAAGTAGTCTGGCCATAGACACAACGTGGTTGTCTCAGCATTAGTGCTAGATGACAACACTTAACAGGCTTCCTCCAGGTGGGTAGTTCCGGAAAAAAAGATTTTGACACTATGTATGAGAAATGTGTCATATTTTACAGTAATCAACTCAACGATCAAAAAGTTAATTTACGATCTACCACGCAAGACAATCATGGGTCAAAAAAATGGATTAGTGTGATTTCCATCTTCTACTAACAGGAAATTGTGATAAAATGTTGATTTGACTGTTGGGTTCTAATACCATTTATTCGAACGCTCTCTATACAGCGAAGTTCCATTGCCGAATGTATATATTATACGACCAAAAATTATTCGCGCGAAGTGATCAATCCACAGCTTCTGTTTCCTCGCCATAGTAGCTTAATAGAGGATACGACAACTACCTACATCAGTTATTATTTTCCATGAACCAAGAAAACTAAACACATACAAGTTGTTCTAGGGCAAAGATATTAAAAATTATGGTGAACCTAGCGTGCCTATGTACATCGAATATTGTCTGGCACGTCTTTTGACAAATTTCAGTAAGGCATTGTGACAGTAGATTCATTCAATCCTATTACGAGTTGGTAACGATTAAAAAATAATAATATAAAATGAAAATAGTCTGAAAACTAACCCTAAAACAGAAAACAAAAACCATCGCGAACAAAGTTCACAACTAAGTCAGCAGGTGTGATTATAAGATTAATGAAGATAATAATGAAAAAACAAACAGTAGGGTCTATGATACTGCAATATCTGCCGAATCGGAATAAGTTGCTAATGTAGGAAATTGGCTGCTGATTCTGTGCGACAAGGTACTTGACACGAAAGAGTTACTTCCTGAAGGACTCTTTCTGGCTTTTGCTCTGGAAAGCGACTGGTGGAATTCCTGTTGTCTTACGTCCATTGCCAGGAAAGAATTCTGGTTACTCAGGTTTGAATTTCCAAAGTTGGTAGTTGAATCATTACCATTCTGTTTGCTGCTATTCGAACCATCAGTGATTAAGGGTAGATCCGTAACGGTGGTATGACTGATTGGTGTGGTATTTGTCACAACGTAGTCAGTATTATGAGTCAAATTCGGGGTACCCGAATTGCCACTCTGTGGTGAAATAAATCACTAGCGAGAGGTGTGACTAGTCCACCGGGTGTTGATGTCGTTCTGGAAGAATACACAATTTTATGGGGTTGTGAAATCCCACTAGGTGCTATAGGAGTTTCAGTGGAAAAAACACTCAGAGCAACACTATGTATCAGGCTGGATGTAACTATTGGAAATTCAGAACTTGAAGTTGAATAATGCATTACTGACGCCGAATCTGCTGTACGAATCTTACTTGTTTCAAAAAGACTCGAAGTGCCTGTTGCGGAGGCTGGAACACTTCAGTTCCATGGGATCGTCAAGAAACGGTAGCGTCCAATGGGGTTGAAGTATCGGGACTAAACCAAGCATTATAGGAATTACTCATCCAGATATGACACTAGAACAATCGATTGTACCAACTTGAAAGTCATAAGTAATTTGGCCGGATGTATATCCATTTGGACAGTTGTTGGCCACTACCAGGAAAGTTTGGTGCCCTAAGAGTGGACTAAGTCTAGCTTTGTCGACAACCGAATCTGAAGTAACCCCTTGGTTTGGAGTACCACCAGTAAAATTAACGGTTGTGCTAATTGTATAAACACCATCTGTGAAGGTAATCGTGTTATCACCTGGGTGATGTTTCGAAGCACAGCTTTAACCAGTTGGATTTCCAGTAATTCCAGGATTGAAAGTAAAAGGTAAACTGACTGTTCCTTTAGCACTGCTAATGGACGATGCTGCTTGACTCACAGTACACAGCAATTTGGAATCACTTGTGACATCTGCGGCGCTTTGAAATTGACATGTGGCGACTGTTGTACCACAAACATTCAAATTAAGTACATTGCTAGTGGCTGTAAATTTGTACACACATGGCAAATTCAATGAGAAAGTAACACCAGGGTTGGCGTATTGGTCGAGCTGCCAGGATAAAGTGGCACATCAATCTACATTTTGAGGAAATGTGACTGCTGTAGTGCTAATGGAATTAATGCTGGTAAATACACCATTGATTTCTTTTGCCACCACTGTCCCAGTTATGGCTGCAATGTAACCAATGTTAGATAGTAACATTGGTTTATGATGAAGAAGTAAGCAAGCGTGATTGAAGCATTTTCTGAATGGATAATAGACCTTATAAATCTCTTTAATTATCGTGCCTGTTGTAGACTACAAAATTTCAGGTCTCCACTATTTCAGAGATATTTTATTCGTTGGGGATATTAAGTTTCCTTCGTGTTGAACTTCTCTAAAAAAATTCGTTCTTCCAATAATTCAAACACCTTAGTCAACGACGAACAATAGTGGAACTCGCTACCCAAGGAACAAAGCAGCGCGAGAATGATCTATCTCTTATAACTTCAATGCTTGAGAACATCAAGGTTTCTTTCACATATTCTGTGGTCTTGATTCTGCTGATTTGAATTGCAATCATACAGGTTAGGATGACCATCGTTGTTACTAGGTCTAAAAGATATTGAATAGAAATTGCTTAATAATTTAAAACAAAATAAAGTCCCTCGCTTCGTGAAAAAATATAACTAATTGGACATCAAGGATAGTGTTCTAGAAACATGGGGCAAAGGCTCATTCTTTTAACGACCAATTGGGCTGCACTGATTATTATACTGGTTATTCCTCGTTGTGTAGCCCACAAACTGGTACACGCCTTACATAGAATTATGAGGCAGTCTACTATATCATTAGACTGGGAACTGTCAGATGTACTTTTGGATTGACGCAACACAATCGATAAATTCGATAAAAAAATAACAGGTACTGTTGTAATCTGCCTTCAATGGTATTGTATAGAGGCACTGGATCCTCGTTTCAATTTCTGGTTGTTTCATTTAGATAATATTCTAGTATTCTTAATATTTATTCAGATTCTCTTATTCTGGAAATGTCCTGACTTGTATGCTGCTGAGTTACCTAAAGTGAACATCCTCATTTAACATGATCCGTTCACCGACGTGACATGCAATCCGGTATATTATCCTAAACTGTATACTGCTTGATTACCCATTGTGGACATCCACATTCAACAAGTACCATCGTATCAGAGATTAATCCCGTTTCTAAATTTTACCTACTAATAGAATGTTTTCTAGGCCATTTATGTTGATTTGTATTGTCCCATAGAACTTCAAGCTGGCGTTAATAGTCTTTACTTTACCATTATTGAGTCTTATGTTGACCCATGCAAACGGTAAATGGGTGTTTCAAATAAGTCTGATCTTATGCCGCCCAAGATATTTCCAGAAGAGAGTACGAACGCATAATTGCGGGTTTTTTTATTGCTACCTGAAACTCCTCATTAGTAATTTGAGGATACGAAGGCGTTCATCTCCCCCACCTTTATCTGACAACATTACCTGGTAGATGCATATTGTCCCTCTCTATAAACAGCGTTGCTCAAAACAAATGCATAAATAGATCAATATCTTATTTATCTTGATTCGTATGTTTTTGCAAGAAGTAACGCTTCAAGAAAAGAGTAGATAACAACACGAATAGTTGATATTATACTTGCAATTTCAATTGGAAATTATTCTTTGGTTTGGTTTTCGATTGCAAGTGAGTTTGTACACAGTCAATAAGATTCTCAAAAATACTCCAATCCACTACCGCTATTGCAGGAGTTGTAGAACTGGGTAGAAGGCATCTTAAAATATGGTTCAACTATTTTTAAAGCTTCTCGATGCACGAACGTTTTAGCTATGTACAATATCACGAATTAGTGCTTTGAATGTTTGCTACCACTTGTTTAGCTCAAGCCATTGGAAAAGCTTTTCTATCCATTTCCTTTTTTTTTCCTAGTTTGTAACTGTAGCTCTGGATCTTTCATAAAGAACTGAAAGGTTGCTCCACATCAGTAATTTGATTCAGGAGTTAAAAACCCTTCATAATACTTCCAAAAACTACTCAAATGCCCACTATGTATCTTCAGTAGCGGAACGACTATTGGCTTTTGTGAAAGGTTTTCTTCCTTAACTTCTTCGGTAATATTTTAGTAGTTATCCTTTAATCATAAGAGAAGTCAAATTGATAGCTCGAAAATTGTGCTCAACCATGACTGGGTGGAACACTTATATTACGGGGTACCAAGCCTACATAAATCCATGAAATAAATTTGTTACTCATAGTATTCTTCCGTCAAGCATTCTTCGAATAAGAATTTCTTTATGGCCCTTACCGTGCACATCTGTTGTACATCGAGTTTTCTTTTCGGACTATTGGATTCACCTGTTGCAAGAAGTCACCAAGTCTTCGAGTGTGTGTTTGGATCTCGGAATGAATCGTTGCTATCACACCAATACACGATGGGTGTACCTGGCTAGTTTCATTCTGGTTTTAATGATATTTTGTATGGTCTGAACCTTCTAGGAAATTTTTACCAAAATTCCAAAAAAAATTCTGGTGGATGAGCAAAAGGAATCCGACAACTGCAGGATTCGAACCTGCGCGGGCAAAGCCCAAAAGATTTCTAATCTTTCTCCTTAACCACTCGGACAAGTTGCCTATCTTGCGTTCAATAATTATGTTGTATTAAGGTGAAATTAAACTTATTGATTACCTGTACCTGAAGTATTAACGAAGTGCATCAATTGCGAAGGATATATGAAAACGACACAGTATTTCGAATGGAAATGCGCATGTAATTTTTTCACTTTTTCTGCTTCTTGACAAATGCGACAGTAAAATAACTTAGTAGAATGGAATTAACTTACTTCAGCGTAGTAATATTGCAAAAATACACTAAGTTTTTATGCATGTGTGACACAGAAACGCTGTGCTCAACAAATCCCTAATCAGATTATAGAGAATCATGCTTAGATTTTGAGAGGAATGAGTCAGAATGATGGTTTTGCCAAATAGATTGTTGAAGTTATGTATCAGTTTGAGACTCGCTGGTCAATGCGTAGTATACCAGTTGTCCATTCTTAGTTAAACTGGATGTCTTGTTGTAGGCTCTGGTAGTCAAGTGATTCTTTTGCTTAGGTATAGATGATTCCGACCTATGCTTGTAACCACCTACCCATTTGAATATTCTTCAACACAGTTTGGCGGACTATTAACTATATAATTTATCATCTGACTATTTCGCAAAAAAGTGTTCTTATGTCAATTGTATGTCATAACGTAAGTTTGATCAGTTAACCGTTAGGATACCAATTCCGGCTATTGTCACCCTAAGCAGTAAATAAATATCCCGAGTTGTCCTGAGGGATTTTCCTTTTTTTCTTATGACTTGTTCCGAGAATCTAATGCCTCTAGCAAATGAGATAAAACAGCGATTGTACAGGTTTGGCGTAATCTGTCTCTGTACTACCTTGAATCTAGTTTACTTTGACGCTCATTAACTGCCAGCTCAAGCTTTTCAACCGATGAGGTTGAGTTGTCACGTTGACCTATGAAGAGAAATTTCTAAATATTTTTATGCAGAGGATCTGACATCTGGAGATCAAGATCCTTCCAACGTCGAATGATAAATCATTTTTCATTTCAGGAAAAAAAATACTATCAGCCACCCGCTTTAGAGCTTATTATCAATCAAATGAACTCTATCTACTATCCGATACTGACATCTGGGTGAAACATTGATAGTTCTAAACGATCGATGGCTAAAGTTGTTCCAAAAACGCGATTAAGATGGCAAAAAAAACAGAAGGCAAGTCCCTATTTCAAATGCCTATATATTCAAGTTATTTCCTCAATTCTGAGGTCTTTAATAATCCAAAATGCATTTAAAGAGTATTACTTTGTACTTTTGTTTCTAGTTAATCTTGTCTGTAGTATCGGGGTGAATCATATCGATTAGCTTCTCAAACCTCAGCACAGGAGAAACTACACCCGCATGACTTCTAAGATTAGAGTTCTTGATGGAGCTCATTATGGGTGGTTTTATTCCACCACTTTCTACTTCAGGAAAGGATATCCTTCTGGTTACAGGAATCCGGGATATATTGGTTTACAGTCTAGAGAGCAGCAGCCAAATCGTTTGGTTTTCAGTGAATTTGGCACGGCCAAGCTGAACCATCCAAATTGTAAGGGTGGCGCGGAGTTTGGTCCCGGGGTATCATGTGCTGTGCACTATCCTTGACAATTCAATCATACTTACGTCTTTGAAGTCAAGAGGGTATTTCATAACGAAACAGATGGATCCAATTCATGGGTAGGTAACTTAATCGATGATGAAACGGGAAGCGTTCTTGTTGATGCTAATGCTAACTTTACAACTCCTAAAGATACCGGATTAATGAATGGGGCTACCATCTGTTTCGATGAGAATTACGAGTACACAAAACACGCAAAAGTTTGTTTCAAACATGCTGAATATATTCAATATTGGCCAACAAACTACGACGCTGGCAAGAGCTTTAATACCTCGTTTTATTACCAGTTTGGTCAAATTGAAAGAGTCAGGCAGGACTTATGCACTTCCTTCCATAACCACTCAAATTTGTGGACTACTGTTCATAATTCAACTCGAGCTGTTATTGTCGAGAACGGGTTTTTACCACCCATTCCTGCAAATGTGACATTTGTGAGACCAAAGAAATTGCAACAAAGAAGACTACCTCAACAAAGAAGACCACTTCAACAACTTCAATTACTTCTGGTGTGTCAATGACATTGAGAAATAGAATTGTTATTCTGTCTGCGAGCGATTCAAATATCAAACTTTCTGCTACGCCCTCTTCATCATCCTTATCATTACCTCCGGTATCCTTGCCTCTGAGTAGCTCTCTGTCACTTTCATTTTCTGAGTTCCATTTGTAAAAAGATCAATTGAATTTCTGAAACTGTAACAAGTGGTTTGAAATTTTATGCTTTCAATCTAATTCCATCCTCTCCAGTATTTAATTCTTTTGGGAGTTTGTGTGAATGTATAGATTGAGTCTAATGGCTGTATAACCTTTTAATAAGATATGTGATATTAATGAACTTACTACTAGCTAACCGGTAATACAAGGGTTATTTTTGAGACTGTATTAACTAGTTGTTTACCTCGCTTTTTAGAATATTTATTGTCAGGTTAGACACAGAAATCAATATCGTCTTAAAATGGCTAAAACTTTTCCAGCTTGAATTGTTTACGTAACTTAAACCATAATTGAATGTAGTGTTTATAAGGAATCTTGGACCTCGAAGACACTTGATTATGTATAAAGTATGTGTGTTTGATGAGCATGGCAATTCCTATTTTTGATCCAACGACCATGAAGTTACGCGAAGTCCTGAAGAAATCACCGTTGTATATAATGTCTTCGGAATATACTTTTTTTCCTCGGCCACAGCATTATTACTGCTCTAGAAAATAGCTAGCATTATTCAGATTGGAAAAATTTTAGGGGGAGACCTGTTGCACAATTTAAGGAAAGAAATAATGATGGCTAAATAAATCTCGACAAACTCATAGATTGTTTACTTAAACCGTGGCATTATCATCCTTTATTTATTGAATCTATGTCGATATGTCATAATATGAAATATCTAACCTTTTGATTACAAAATTAGCAAAAACAACGTATAAATTTATAAATAATCAATTTTTTTTGAATCCCAAAAAAATACACAGGAAAAAACCTAGAATTATAGTTACTTGAGGTTAAACTAAAGTTACTAAAATTTCTATATAACGTATTTTGAGATTGATTCTGAGAAGTTTAATACATTTAAGCAAGCATTCCTTCACAAATTGGTCAAGATTGCAACTCTTCTATATAAACGCGGAAAATCGGAAGAAATCTTTACCATACTATCACGTGATATAAGATATTGGAAGAGAAAATCAGCATACCGACAGAGGACAGGCGTCAGAATCGTCGGGAGCTGCATGTGCTAGGATTCTTGGTTGGTTTCATACGTGTCAATGTAAATGAATAGTAAGGAGACTACATCATATATTTATAGGTAGAAGCCCTTATATCAGTTAGAATGATTCTGCCAAGTTATTCAAACATTCCTATATATATCTTTTCTCACCTCAGAGTCAAGCAAACTCATGTTTATCACACAGGAACTCCGAGTTGAGTCATATTAAATACTTTCAATCGGTTTCAATTTTTCATAGCTACTATTTTTGTGATGTTACCTTAGCATAATAACACATGTTCCCCCCTTCCCGCGGCGGATGATAAGCACGAAAGCCCTTCCTACAAATAATGTGCATAGATTTAACTCTGAAATACAGGTACTAGGCTTAGTAATTGAGTACGCCAAGCATCAATTGGCTGACGATAGAACAGGTTTGGGGATGATACCATTTTATTCATTTTGTGGAACCAAGACCACAATGTGTCTCATGTCAAGTAGGCGCATGCATATGCAGGTAAATGGCTGCAAATTTGAGAGCTAGTTAGTTGTGTATATTTGGGACTGTGTGTATATCGTGTCCCGGGGTTTTTGAATCGATTATTTTTGTCAAGACTGAGCGGCTTCTCAAGTTGAGAAAATTTTTCAGTACTACTACTTCTTCTTCTACACACGTAATAACAAAAATGGTATGTTTAGCATGATAGACGTTGGAACAACATCCTTCCATAAGCTCACTCTTTATCATTATGACTAAGGTTGTGTTCAGGAAGTGATGTTGGTTATTCTTTTATTCCGTTACCAAAAAATTCTGGTAATGGTACAAGAGGGCATTCATTTTTGAGTTCCTGTTTTGTACAAAAGAATGTGTCATATCACTTCTTGTGGCACAGGCTGAGTATCTTATGATACTGTAGGGAAAGTTATGTATAAAAGGAATGTTCGTTGACTTTTTAATCGGAACGCCTTTAACTAACTGACTCAATGACACAGCCTTCCAAGAAA
>JAJMFY010000041.1:0-64794 GCA_030574955.1 Teunomyces lycoperdinae
GTAACGTAAAACATCAGGACCGCCGTAACGTAAAACATCAGGACCGCCGTAACGTAAAACATCAGGACCGCCGTAACGTATGTATTACAAATTATACAAGAATAATCTTTTGAATTAAACTATGGGAAGTGTCCCTTTCTGAGACCGAAGTATCCATCAGGTGCCTGTTCAGTGACATTTAATCTGCCTCTCATAAGGTAGTCGACACCACCGTATACCACATCATTGCCCCACCATGCGATACTTCTATCAACGTATTGAACAGCAAAGAAAATAATAATCGCCGAGAAGGCCACACCAGCAGTCATCGCACTTGAAAAAACATAGTTATACTTCTCCCAGAATGCAGTATAGTGCTTCTTAAGATAGTACATAGAAGCAAACGACAAGTAAATACCACCGGTATAGTAGGACAAGTTGTATGGTGCGTAGATCAAGAAACCACCCAAAATAAGAGTAGGTTGGAAGTACTTCGTAAGTCTCTTTGGACCATACCATTTAAACGCAATACAGACAAGAGCCAACAAGAAGCCAATCAAGAAACACCACTGAAGAATTGGATAAACACCATTGAAAACCTTCTTTGGCCCAATAACACCCCATTGGATAGAAGCATTGTAGAAAGTTGTAGCACCTGGACAGGTAAACTTTTGCTTGTTAGTTGGAAGACAGTAATCTTTAATATTTTCAATTTGGAAGTTCATGACAGCAAGACCAATAA
Organism: Teunomyces lycoperdinae; assembly: GCA_030574955.1. Lineage (NCBI taxonomy): Eukaryota > Fungi > Ascomycota > Pichiomycetes > Serinales > Debaryomycetaceae > Teunomyces > Teunomyces lycoperdinae. The sequence continues at coordinate 722 of JAJMFY010000041.1, forward strand.
AGGAGTGAATAAAAACAGACAATATTTGGGCCCTAAACATAGCTCTAGGAGGGAGTTTAACGTAATGACCCATTTTCTGATCTGATATATAGTTCTGAGCCTGTCCATCAATATTATAACCCAATGCTTTGACAAAGTTCAAGGCCAAACCGTTACCTGGAAGGGCATAACCGATAATCAATTCAACCAAGACATTGAGACCGATTTGGAAACCGGTAACAGAGTAAAGAGTGGTCAAAGGAATCAAGAAAAGGAAGTTAATACCAACAGCAAAGAAGATAGTCCAAACAGGGGTTTCTGCAGGGTAAACCTTCACACAGATTATGGCAAGTGAAATTGAGATAAGCAAAATAGCCAAGAAACACCAATCTGGAACTTCCTTGTAACGAGCCATCATTCTTGAGTGTGGATCATTGAAGCCGTGGTAGGTAGATCTTCTAAAATTTTTAAGAGAGGTACCAAGTCCCTTAAGTGCAGCCCACATTGCCTTGTAGTTCATCGCACACTCATAGACAATTAAGAAAGGATATGAAGCAAAAAATGTACCGTAAGTAATCAAACTAGCAGAACTGTAATATGGTGGTCCCACTTGGGCAAACTTTTCCTTATCAAATTGACTGTGCTTGTTGACAATCTTCTTAACATCGTATCTCTTTCCAGTATTAGTAAACAATGCGTTACTATTAATAGGAACAAAGCCGCTCCATCTATAGTTCGTGTAATTAAGACCTAGAATGCAGAAGAATCCAATTAAGGTACCAATATATTGATTCATCTGGGAGTAAAACGGAATGTTCAAAGCTGCATTAAAGTTCAAGATATTCCAGTCAAAGGACGGAATTGGATTAAATCCTAATCCACCGATCGAACCGGTGACAACCGCAAGATTGAAATTATTTGGAGATATCCAAGTCAACCAATTGAAAGTGGATAAGATCCCAATTAAATAGTTTGGAAGCCAGAAATATAAGAAAGATGAAGCGAAAACAACAAAAAAGAAATTATACTTCGAAATGGTCCAGCCATTGATTCTTTCCTTTCCTTCAGGTTGCATTAATGCTTTATTTAATGCAACAGTTGGCAAAATTGATGGCCAAATAGATCTAATTGGGTAGATACAGAATTTTCTCATGACACCGGCAAAGCCAAAACCCAAGAAGTTAGTACTGAGAATCAATAATGTTTGGTAACCAAAGTTAGCCCATTCGTTATTGTAGAACATGGGCAATTTTTGAACATGGATGTTATATGACACATATGAGTTACCACCAGAAACAGCATAAAATACAGTAGCAAGCATTTGTTCCTTGTGTGTCCATGGGCCAGGATTTAAATCAATCTCGTATTTCCAAATTTTAAACTTCCACTTGGGTAAGATATATTGCAACAACATACCGGATGGGTACAAGAACAATTGGACAACTGAAGTATCTAAGGTAATGGCGGGTCGTCTTTGAGAAAAGAACTGGTTAATAAAAGTACCAATCCCTGTCCAAATGATCCCCAAGATGTAAACTCTTACAGTCTCAACTGGAATACTCGGATCGTCGTATGGATCAGTAACAGCTCTAACTTCTGGATACGGAGAGTGGTAAGCAATCAACGCAGCTTCAACTCTAATTTCCAAACCCCAACCCACACTGGTTTTGTGATCTTCTCCACCTTCTAAACTGGAGACGGAATCAGCCTTGATATCAGATTCACTCTTATCAATGGATGTGGGCTTTTCCTCAAACTCTGGTTCGAGTCCCTTTGCTAAGTTTTCTTTGATTGCCGATTTAGTTTGCAAGTTAACAGGTGCCAATTCAACTAATCTTTTGTAGTTCTCATAATCTCTAGTTGGAATATTGACATCATCGGCATGGTCAATAATCGTTTGTTGAATGATTTCTAATGCCTCTTCTTCAGATAATTTTTCAATCTTCTCTATCATGAAAGTAGCCCCAACTGGTAGATCATCCAAAGCGAGTAAACCATCAAGGTTAATTCTTTTGAGAATATAAAACTTTTCATCTGAAGTTAAGGAAGTGGCAATTGCTCCAATAGAAGCCACTTGTGAAGCTATGGCTTGTAAATTGATTTCATGATCTTCGACCTCAAGACGGGCAGTCCCAACACTTCTTATACTACGAAGACCAAGCGGATCTTTAATCTCAGCCATGATATTCTATTCGATCTTACAGAACTATCTTCAAGGAGGACATTATGTCAAATTTATATATTCTATAGATTAGCGGACCAAAATAATGTGGACAACTTCAATGGATCGTTTAGAATAGAGATAACCAATTAAGAAAATAAGTTGGTGCCGTTCAAGGAGTGAACCTAACTAGATGGGCAATCCACACCATAACTCGGGGCTTTATCGTACTGTACAATATATTGGCAATTCTTCAAATAATAATCTGAAACCGGAATTGAAAACTGCCAAAATCACCTACTTTGAAGGAGGTTGATACGGCGCCGATAATGCCCAGCTATTTTTACCTGGTCTACATACTGTGGTGCACTCGATAGTACACTAATTTTCTGATCTTGTGATTATCTTATCGCTTAAACCGCCTGCCGTGTAACATTTACAATGAGGTCGCGCGGTGCCCCAGCACATGCCAAGATTAAATCCCAAATAATATATACGACACGGACTCAAAATAATTCTTCTTATTTGTCGCAAAAACTGTGAAGTAAAATATGAATAATTTCTTTCAGGGTAAAGGTGTCAGGAGGTTTTTCTTTGAATAGAGCTTTGCCCATGAAGATAAACTGTTACTATCTGAGAAACGATAAAGAATATTGCCAAAGAGATGTAACATATGGCTTATTATTCAGTAGTTCATGAATTTATGCGAGGCTTAAATTTGTGAAGGGTTGTAAGTGAGATAATTCCTGATAAAGAAAATTCTTGGGTGGAGATAGATCACGTCAAAAATGACGAATCTATCAGAACTTTGTCAGCAAATTAAAACTGAACAATTATAAATCCTGATCTAATTTTGGCCTGGCGACGCACGGCACTATTCAAACATTTCTTGTACTGTGCGCCAAGAATTATTCGAAACTGAATTTCTTATTTGGATAACAGAACCATAATTTTTCTGCAGGCCACACAATTTGTCTTCTCTGCATTTGAATTTATTTCTGCAGATAAGTAAAGGCTCGGCACCATGTCGGTAATAATTTCATGATTTAGATTCATAACTGTGAGCATCCGTTGTTAGCAAATAAGTACGTTTCATCTATTTCTATGGCACGGCCTCGAGACAAACCTGGGGCAGGTACAATCATTATAATTTCCGATAAGAAAATATCTTTGAATAGTTGACATCCTTGATACGAGTAGGAATGTTTACATATAACCTGTAAAAATAAAATTTAAGAGGAATAGTCCAACTTAACCTGCAAATCATATGTTCTAGTTTGGGATGGGAAAAATCGTAAGATGAGATGCCTTCTTAAGCAAGATAATACGAGATGGTGTCGTTTTCATGTGAGGTTTGTAACGACACAATTATCAAGAAAAAGTTAGATCAGCACGCCCAAAGATGTTATGGTGCTTATTTCACATGTATTGACTGTTCGGTGACGTTTCAGGGAACTGCTTACAGAAACCATACAAGTTGCATATCAGAAGCAGAGAAGTACGAAAAGGCCTTGTACAAGGGTCCGAAGAAAAAGCAACAACCTGCCGAACAGGCACCATCTAAGAAGGAATTGCTAAAGGTCAAAGAAGACAAGGAGGTTCAAGCGAAGGAGAAGAAGGAAGCTAAAGAAGCTAATCAATCCAAATCAAAGAAGAATTCATTGGATAAATATTTCAAGTCTACTAAAGAACAGAATTTGTACAAAGTAGTTAAAAAGGCGGCCCAAGACAAAGAACAAGATATCAAAGAGTTTTTGAAGAGCTTGAAGGTGGTCAAGGCAGAAGATGGATCAATCAATCTCGTCTTGTAATATACATTAATATACATAAAGATGATACACTGGAACTTTATACCCTTATTTTCTCTTATTCAAGGCACGACTGATCTTGCTGTAGAACTGGGCCAATGTATTATAGGGAAATGATAAGCTCTCACACAAGTATTCTGGAAGAATCGTCTTTAAATAGCGTGCGTTCTCGAAAAGATTTGTTTGATCAATTCCGTCTTCTTCAACCTTGTAGTCTTTCTCCAAGGCATCCAAGAAGGTTGGAATATAGCTGATCTCAGCCGATTCTTCAAAAGACTTTGATATTTCTAACCGATAGTTTATGTATATCTGGTCGCTTACCGATTTTTGCTTGATATCAAAATAGAATTGATCATCATCTTCATAGAAATTATTCACCCGAACCCCTGTTAATAGTTCAACCATGTCTAAAGTAAATCCAATATTCTCTAATTCACGTGAAAGTTCTTCTTGTCTGATGAGATGCGACGGCCCATTGGATGTTTTCTTTTTACGGATTGGTGACTCGTATATTATATCCTTCAGTTGGTACAGAAGGTTTGGCACCTTTGTTTCTCGTTTCAACTGCTGAATTTCTTGCAAAAGCCCGTCAATGATATCTTGCTTCTCCGACACTTGATCGGTTAACTTACTAATTAGTTCATGATCAGAATCAAGTTGTTGCTGGACTTTTTGTTGATACTTGGTGAAGATCTGATCTTGCTTCGTATTGGTCAAATTGTTTATGAATTCCACCAACTGCTGATTGTTGTTGGATGCTAAGATATCTTGTTCTGTAACAATAGGATGGTCGAGTCGCTTCACTGGTGTTTTCTTGCTAGGTGTCGGAGGTTTTACCACATTAGAACTCTTGGGAGGTGTGGATATGTCTATCTTTGCTTTGGTAGTAGGTTTCCGCTGGGCAGCGGTACGTGTTTTGGGTCCCATGTTGGTACGAGTTTACTGAAACTTTTTTTTTTTGACGCGTTTGCATGTGCTCTCACACAAGGGGGCATTACTTAACGTTTACTTAACAAGTTTGGTAACCAAGTAGCGGAGTAACCTTCAATATATGTCAAGTATGTGAACAATGTCATATATGAATGATTTGGATTGCTGGATTTCGTATACTGAAAACTTGTAGCTGTAGATTAGGCTACTGAAATGATAAAGCGCTTTATTGTAAAGCTAGAAAAAGAACATTTTATCGTTTTAAGCAAAATAATTAAAATTTTTTTAAAAAAAGAAACAGTGTTACAAGCATACCTCTCATATGTCAACAATATCGAGAACATGATCGTCAACCGAACTCGTCGATTGTTCGAAAGGAATGTTCAGTTTTGAGCTCATTGAAGAATGTTATATCGAGTTTCCTGCATATACCATAACACACATTGAACAAAAAAACTCCAATGGGAAACATAGACTTTTCCACTAGACATGTCGTTTTCTCCAGAAACATTCCAGAAGAAGTTGTCTGTGCTTCAGGACACACAAGAATCTATTGTATCAATATCACAATGGGTGATGTTTCACCACAGGAACAGCAAGGACTCGGCCCGGATTTGGTCAGAGTATCTTTTGAGTAGACCTACCTCATCGTCGACATCATCAGCCAAACGGTTATCCTTGTTGTACCTTTGTAATGACGTTGTACAGAGAGCAAGAAGGAAAAAGAAACAAGAGTTTGTGGACGATTTTGCTGCTATTTTGCCTACGGTATTTAGAAATACATACCACAGTCTAGATTCATCCACCAAGCCCAAGGTTGACCGTTTAATTTCCGTTTGGGAAGAAAGGTCGGTGTTCAGCTCTAATGATATTGTTCTAATGAAGAAAGCCATTCAGGAATCCAAGCCAAGCCAGTCGTCGACTCCAAAACGAACCGCTGGTGTTCCTGGGGCAAAAATCGCCCCCGAACTTGTTCACCTTAATGACCTTTTCTTGAAGCTCAATGAAGTATCCGATATCAGTCAGGCAAACTTGACTCAATTTGGCATACAGTCGAAGACTTATCTTCCTCAAGACCCATCCCAGTCAGAAAACTTGCCTGCCCCAAAAACTTATATCTCCAAACTTAACATGTTAGAAAAGCTCAGCAAAGTGTCAATCGAGAACATTAAGGAATTGAAAAGCCTAAAATCTCAAGTCACCAAGTCTTTGGATAGTTTGATCCGGGTCATTGCCGAGGGGTCCAAAACAGATGAGACAAAGTTTTCTATCATAGAAGAAAAACTTGCTAGACTAGAAACGACAAGAAAAGAACTTCAGGAAATGGTAGATGAAAGCAATAGCCAGGGAGCTGGAAAGGATGAGGAAGAAGAGGAAACATCTCCAGCTTACGAGACCAATGATATAGACGACGATGACGACGACGATTTGTTACCAACTTATGAAAATGATGACGAAGATGAAGACACAACTCAACCTGTAACAACAATAGTAACGACGACAGAAAACTCCAAAAAGAGACGGTCCTCGCAGAGTCCTTCAGGTGGTCTGACTCCTTCAAAGCGCGTTGCATTTTCGGAGAATATTGAAGTGAATGAGTATGAAAGAGATGAAGAAAGTGACGGTGAAAACACCGCAGAAAAACAAAGCAATCACGAACAGCATATATCGTTTGATTTCTCTAAACACTGCAAACCAGATGAATTGAAACAAGAACTTGAGAATGCTACGGACGATGATGACGGGTACGATCCATCGTCAGGCTTTGCCAGCAATAAAACAGGCAATGAGAATTCGACAACTGATATTATGAGTCTCTTATCCAAATTGAGCTGAAAATCTGTACTATATCGATATATTTTATATATATTTGTAAAATTCAATAATAATAGTAATATTTTTGTATTAAAATGGGTGATTCGTTTTTCTAGTTTAGGATTAATGCAAAGTCATTGGAACGATTTTTGTCTAATGGTAGTATTTTTACCGGAGTCTGGACCTGACTGGCGCTTGCAGCCGTTCGTATCAAGCGGTCCTCCGAATGGGTTGAGTAATTCAATGATTTGGAGTTTAAACCAGGAGTTCCAAGCTGTAAATCCGGCAAAGACAAGCGTTTGAGAACGCTTAATTCTGGAGCTATGCTAAATCGGGTGGATTCTAGCAGCTTTCTCTTCTGTTTTCTGGGTAAGTAGATGCATAACTGATCAGAACCTGAACAGTTGGAGCATTCAGGAAGAATACGGGAGCACTTCTTCTTGAACTTCCTACATCGCACACAACTGACTTTTGATTTACCAGCATCATTCAGGTCAATTTCGGGATTGGATAGGTTGTGATGGTAGATGTCCTTAGTAGTGGGAAGCTGTTTGAGATTCTTCCTCTTAAACACCGTTATTGAAGGTTTTTGTTTGGGAGAAGCCCCACCAGAGTCATCCAACACACCAGATCCTGCTAGTATGTTTGACGATTTCTGTTTGGGCAACGAAATCTGGAACTGATTCAAGAAGTGTGGTAGGTCCGCATACTTTTCCTCCAACGGTTCTTGAAAAGCTCCATAATCCAGGTCGATATTAGACAGCAGTATGAATAGCTTGTCCATTCTCTCACAGATGTCACCACTTCTTTAATTTTTTTGATTTTGTCTCGTTTGCTTTATAGTTTCAGGTGGCTAATTGCAAATAGCAGCCGAGCATACAGAGTCACATAGATAATTACAGTTTGACTCGCGCGCTATCACTTTGACGTTATCGTATCCTTGCACACACCGAAGAAAGCCCGTAAAAAAAAGTAAACGAAAAAAGAAACCTAAAAAGAGGCCACGAGAAACTTAGAAAAGTATCACCGTCTTTTGGCAAACATGAAAATTACACGGACAACTGTACTGCGTTTGACCATACTGTGAATGTTGCGTGATGGGGTGTAGGATCCGTGCCGAATGTTTCTGTAGATATTAGTACCGGTTTCCACCGTCAGAGATGCTGGAGGCGGTCGTTTCATGTCACTCGAGAGTTTTCGGAGTAAATTGTTCGCAGCCAAATCGGGGAGCTTGCGCTCGAAATGCCGTGCAACGATATTACCAACAGTCGAATTGGTGCCCACGTACAATAAGTTCTGTGCACGAGTACAAGCGACATAAAAGAGTCGGCCCTTGGACGGATTGGGTTTCTTCGCTTCCGAAACACTTCCTTCTAAAAGCGATGACCAATAGGATGTGTCACCAAATAACGAAGTACAACCTGGAAGAAACACCACTGGAAATTCAAGACCTTTTGCGGTATGCACCGTTGATAAGTTGATCATGTCTTTACTAGTCATGCCATTATTCTCGTTATAGACACGGAGAAAGTAACTTAAAAAAGCCTCATCGCTAATCTCCTGTTCTTTATATTTTTTGTAGGCATATTCCAATGAGTTGCAAAACGCAGAAAGATCTTGATCCAAACTGTTTTGTGCATCTTTGGGGCTTTTGCCCTGTTCTGGAGCATTGATGTAGTCGATGATGCCCAGAGACTTGGCCAAGTTTAGCAACGAATGAACTATTTTCGCTGGATTCTGCAGCAGTTGTAGTAAAGTTCTTTCTAGTTGCAAATAATCTATCATCAGCTTCAACTTCTCCAACGCAACTGGGCTGTTCTTGAAAAGCTGACGTACCACCGATTTCTTTCGTTTGTTATTGCTGTCAATGGATAATTCTTCTCGAATAAATGCCTCCAAGGAAACGTCTAACCGACCATTTTCCTTTCGCCAGACTTCGCAGTGGTTGAAAAGCTTTGCTATTCTCAGTCGAGCACCATATTTTTTGTCAAGTAACAAAATAATACACATGAGACCAATATCAGAACCGGCATGGTTGTTAAGGACATTCATGAAGTCGAGCAACACATGAACTCGAGTCTTGATCCACAGTTCTTGCAGGGTGAATTTGTTGCAATGAAGCCCATAGATTTTGGTAAACCGCCGTTGGATTTCGTCAATTTCCTTATTGGTTCTAGTCAAGATCAAGAAGTCTGCTGGCTTAAACAATCCTCCCAGTTCGAAAATAAGTCTGCTGATTTCCATAGCAATGAAATCATATTCTGCTGTGGTTGTTGTCTTGTGGTAGAGGATTGGTTTACAAGCTGGCGGTTTTACCGAAACCAACTCGACGTCATCAGGAAGTAACAACTCGTTATTTTTCAATGCAACTTCGTTGGTCATCTGTAAGATTTCCGGAGTCAATCTGAAGGATTCTTTGATGCTGAGATACTTTAGATTTACTCCTGGAAATTCCGAAGACAAAGTGTTGATTAAATTGGGCCGAGACCCCAAAAACTCGTAAATGCTTTGATGAGGATCACCAGCAACCGTCAAGTGGATCGGGTTTCCCCTATATTTGACAATCGCTTTGATAATTTGGAGGAGCAGATAATGCATATCCTGGAACTCGTCCACGATGACTGCCTTAAATTTAAGTAGGCCGGAGATTTCCTTGTTTGAATCCATGAGTGCCAATGCATCAGTAATAAAGTCCAGGTATCGCATGATTCCCATAGAATCTAAGTATTGTAGCAACGCGTTTATGTACTGCTTGCTGATATTATTTACCTTTGACGCTTCCTCTACCGACATTTCGCCACTTTTAATCGAGTGGATCATTTTCTCAAGTGCTGGAGCCGTCATGGATCCATTGAGAGATGTGCCGTCAAACTGGATTGTCTTACCCAGAAAGATACTCGATAGGTTGCGCCAGCTTAAGTCATCGATCAACCATTTGCGCGAATTGGGGTTACATTCTTCCACAATCGAGGCACAGAAAGAATGAAAGGTATGAATACCCACTTCTGTTGTCACCAAAGTGTCCAACGTCTCTCTTAGAGAGTTTACCGCGCGGTTAGTCATCGAAAGCACCAAGATTTCGTCTGGTTCAAGACCACGCTCATTTATTAAATACACGATACGTCGTGCAAGAGTCGATGTCTTGCCACTTCCAGGACCTGCCTTGACCACCAATATCTCATTCTCGTTTATGGGATACTCGATGATACTGGTTTGAGATGGAGTTGGAGCCATCTGGCCGGCGATGTAAAAAGATTGTGATGGGCCGTCGAACTGTCACAGCTCACGAGCGCGCGCCGAACATATCAAAAATTGAGAATTAAACTTCACTTGCCGATTAGATTCGTGTCTACTTTTTTGGTACCTGCCGGGCGTGAAAATGTCAGCTCTCGAATCATTGAAGAGAATACTCGATGTTCCCGATGGCAAGTATCAACAGCCAGTATTGCTGCCGGTCTCGGAGCCACTTGAATCGCTTCAGGACTACATTAAGCAACACAAACATCATGCCCAACAAGTGCCGCAATCTCTCGAACACATTCGCATAGCCGCTACCGACGTACAAGACTCTAATAGCTGGGAACTGTTGGATACGCTGGACATGTTCAAGTTGTCAGCCAAGTTCGAACGTTATCAGGAACATATACAGACCCATCGCCAGAAACTACAACCAATCGAATCGATCCTCAGCAACTTCAACACAGAATTGAACCAATTGTCCTCGACTTTGGTCTCTCTCCAGCAACAGTCAGCACGTCTTTCAACTAATTCTACCCTCCAGAAAGCCACCACGGAAAAATTGAATCCCATCATTCTAGATCTTGCCATTCCACCCGATGTGGTGAAGTCCATAACCCACGACGAAGTCAACGTGAAATGGGTTGAAAACGTGAAGTTTATTAACGAAAAGCTTCAATTACTTGCTGCAATCAATGAAAACCCTAATCTGGTGACAGCAGAGTACAAAGGTTCCAAGGCAGCACAACAATTGGAAGAAGGATTGAACTTGTTGAAAGAAAAGGCCGTCGAAAGAATAAGAGATTTCATAATTGCCCAAATCAAATTGCTCCGAGCTCCAGGAAAGATATCTTCTCAAACTATTCAGCAAACGTTACTTCAGGTGAAAGATGTGTATGTCTTTTTGCAAACCCACCACCCAAAGCTTGCCAACCAGTTGAAATTGGCTTACATCTACACCATGAGATGGTACTATCGTACCCGTTTTGCCAAATACATTTATTCTTTGTCTAACTTGAACATTCGGCACGTTGACCTGTCACTTGTACTTGGGGGAGGGAACGAGCAGGCAAGTGTGTTTGGACTTAAGGGATGGTTGGGAGGTTCGTACTCCTCTCATCATCCTCAGTCACAGGCAAACAACCAAGTAACCTTGACAGAATACTTGACGTCGATCGATAAAAGAATAGAGGTGCTCCAGAAACCTTCTACTCCAACATCGGCCGTACCCTCACAAATCGCGGAAACAACGCCATTTGCATACTGGCTTGAATTCATATACCATCAATGGACCATTGCTCTTGTGGACAACGTTGTGGTGGAATACTTGTTTATGGTTGACTTCTTCTACCAGGGCAACGAAAAGTTTGAGGACTTTGAGATCTTAAAGAGTCAGAGCGACTCCACTGGGGAAAGCAAGAGCAGCAAGGATGAATGGCCCAAAGTGATGTTTCAGGACGTATTCAAGCTAGGTCGGGAGTTTGTGAACTGGTTGATAATGCTTACTCCTGCCACACATGTTAAGAATACCAGTTCGGTCGCAAGAGTAACGGCTTCTGCAGGACACGGAAGTTGTGATGCGTATGCGATTCTATTGATGATAAGGATGACTCAGAACTCACAGTCATTATTGCACAACGAATTCCACATTCCAATTCTTGATGATTATCTCAACGGAGTCTTGATGTCGATGTGGCCACATTTCCTGAAGATCATTGACTTGAACTGTGAGTCCTTGAAAAAAACCATTATACGGACCTCAAAGGAGTCCAATCTCGCTCCTGTCGGAGTTACACAACAATATGCGCAATTCCTTCTGGGATTGTTAAAGTTGATGAGTGTGGTTGATGAGAATGAATTTAAGGGAGAGCCGCTCTTCAATTCGTTTAATAGATTGAGAATTGACTTCGAGACTTTGATGACAAAGTTAAGCAACCATTTCTTTGGAAGTGGGAAGGCCAAGGCTACCGAAAAGGAGATATTTCTCTACAACAACTACTTTCTCATTGCCAGTATCCTCAAGAACGAAAATTTCGGCGAAAAATCTTCACTGTACATTAACGAACAAATCAAGCACTTCGATATGCTCTGTGATGCCTATAGCAAGCGTTAGTTTAATTCACAGATTTTGGCAAATAGCCCGCACAACTGTAAGTATGTAGAAACACCTTCCAATACACGCATGTGAACGAACCCAATCTCCTTAATCATGTCCAATCTCTTTTGTTCACCGATCCCGGGAAGCGTCTTCGCCACTTTGAATGTAGATGTGACTATGTCGATGGCTGAGTAACCTTTGTTCCACAATGAGTCCAATAACTCGAGAGCATCGTCAATTTTATTCTGAATACAGCTGGTTAAAATCCGTTGGATCACAAGCGGATGGGGCTGGTCTACGATCTTGAACACGTTGACGTCGTTAACAAAACCAAACCCTGCAACTGTACTTTGGAGGTTGTTGATTGCTTGACGCATATCACCCTCTGCAGTAAAAATTAAGGCCTGAAGCCCCTCACTATTATACTTCACATTTTCAAACTTGGCAATCTCCAATAAACGGGCCAATACTTGATCGGCAGCCAATTTGTTGTAACGAAGAATGGCACAACGCGATTGCAACGGCTCTATTATCTTTGACGACTGGTTACAAGCAAACGCAAATCTGGTAGTGTTGGAGTATATTTCCATGGTTCTTCTCAAAGCCTGCTGGGCACCTGGCGTCATGGAATCGGCTTCATCCAAGATAATGATCTTGTGTCTACCTGGAGGCAACAGGATCTTGGTTTGGGCAAATTGTTTGATTTTATTACGAACGACATCGATACCTCTATCATCCGAGGCATTGAGCTCGAGTGTGGCTGTCTGATACAACTCGGGACCCAAGAGTTCGTATGCAAGACAATGAATCGACGTGGTTTTCCCGATACCTGGTAAGCCCGAGATGATCATATGTGGCATGTTTCCGTCCTGGACAATGAGTTTCAACCGTTCAACAGTTTCCTCATTGCCAACAATATCTTCAAGTTTATGTGGACGGTACTTTTCAACCCACGGAAGTTCCAACGAGAGCGAGAAGTTCTTTGTCATGGCTTTGATGGAGAGGATTTCAACAGTTCTAAGTTCGGAAAAAAAAAGAAAACGAAGCTCTAGACGCGTCACCATCAAAAAAAAAGTCTACACTAACTCTACTAAACTAATACCATCTGAACGTATGATTCACGTCTGGCGTTTATACACTATGTAAATTTATATTCGACAAACAACGTTAACATCGTATCCCATTACTGTTTTTTCTGTTTCTTGCTCTCATTCTGTTGGTTATTAGATTTATCGAGCTTTCGCTTCTCCTTACCATTCCTTGTACTGTTTGTATTTTCCTTATTCTTTGCCTTCTGATCGTTCTTCCTGGGCATTATTGGTGCTGTGGTTGCCAAGAAGGCTAATGCTGGTTTCTTTAAGATAGTGGGTTCCTCGCGAAACAAACCATCGAGCCATGGCACCGAAATATCATCAACAATTTTATCAACATAATCGTACAAAGCTTGAGCTTGATGAATATCATCTGTAAGTGCTACAATACCGGTGTTTTCCACGTTGAGCACTTTGGACAAGGTTTGCATGCTTCCTCGTGGTAATTGAACGAGTTTCACTCGACAATCCGCCAACGAAGCAGTGAAACAAAGAACCGGGAACGGATTAGTAAGAATTGCAGGATTGATGTCAAACTTGGTCACAAACACATACCGGATGTAGTCTGTCGGTTTCTCTGGCTTTGTCTTGGTGCCATACTGGATCCGATTACGGTTGATTCCTGCTTGGGCTTCCAATGCTTTGATTGTTGAATTGAATCCTATAGTGATCTTGTCTGCTATTTCAGGTTTCATTGGAGTATTCAGTTTATCTGCTTTCTTGCTGGCAACAAGCTTATTGTAGTTTCCAAGTCCAGATAGTATCACTGTCAAGAAATCGAGGATGGTTTTTGCGGTTTCGGATTCTACGAACGGCCAAAGATTCGATTGTGTAAAGGGATTGTCCAAAATGGGCTTGAACACTTGTCTGCGTTTAATTTCATACTCTTTAAGAGATCCTGCCACTACCTTTTTGTCCTGTTTAGGTGGCATTGATAAGTTTCAATGATACGGAAAATGTTTGAGCCTGCAGAAAATCTCGAGATGAGCTGAAAATTATCACGACTACATTATATGCTTTTATTCTTTCTTTTATTGATCACAGTAGAGAGGAAAACTAAAACTTTATAAATTACATTTAGAGAGGTAGAATCCCTATTCGTCCTTCTCTTCCTTCTTTGGCGAACTTGGCGAGTAGTTTGGAGATCCAACATTATACTGAGGAGATGTAGGCGAGTACAGTGGTGATGTAGGCGAGTACTGTGGCGAAGTTGGCGAGTACTGTGGAGATGTTGGAGAGTATGATGGGGAAGTTGGCGAGTAACTTGGCGAAGTAGGAGAGTATGAAGGTGAAGTTGGAGAGTATGATGGTGAAGTTGGAGAATAGGATGGTGAGGTTGGTGAATAACTTGGAGATGTTGGTGAGTATGATGGCGACGTTGGGGAGTACGATGGAGATGTTGGTGAATAACTTGGTGAGGTTGGGGAGTATGATGGAGATGTTGGGGAGTAACTTGGCGAAGTAGGAGAGTATGATGGTGAGGTAGGAGAGTATGATGGTGAGGTAGGAGAGTATGATGGTGAAGTTGGAGAATAGGATGGTGAGGTTGGTGAATAACTTGGAGATGTTGGTGAATAACTTGGAGATGTTGGTGAGTATGATGGCGACGTTGGGGAGTACGATGGAGATGTTGGAGAGTACGAAGGAGAAGTACCACCGTAGCCAGGAGAAGTTGCACCGCCAAAGCTTGGCGAAGTGCCACCATACGTAAATGGAGAGGTGGCAGATGGAGAAGTTGGTTGTCCACCGTATGAAGTGAGACCACCAATCGAGTCCGAAATAGGAGCCGTGTGAATAGGTGAGAAACCAGCACCTTCTTCAAATTGAATCTTATCGTCCTCCATTTCGTAGTCTCTGTATGGAGTAGCACCACCGTCTTCAAAGTCTTCATTACCAGTGGAAATAGCAATGTTAGATGGTGCAGATTGCAACATCTTATCATCAACCATGACATCAAACGCGCCAGTTCCCAATGGAGCCATTTGACCCAACATAACGTTCTCAGAAATACCACGACAGTCATCCAATTCAGCAGAAGATGCAGCTTCAAGTAAAATTTCCACTGTTTCTTCGAAAGAACAACGCATCAAGGCACCAGTATCATTTCTATTGATACCATGACGGGTAATGGCCATCAAGTGACCACGCGAGGTCATAACATCGACTAACAAAGCCATGTGACGGTAGTTAACATACGAACCATCGAAAGCAATAACGTTAAGAATTTCCTTAAATAAAGCGGTACGAGTTGCCTCAATACCCAATACAGAAAGAATTTCAATAAAGTTATTGGAGTAAGTACGAGAACCATCGACACCAGGAACAGCCATAACATCGGCCAAGTTGACACCATCAGTTTCCAAAACCCATTCCCTACCTTGAACGTAATCACCAGATGCATCTGGGCTGCTTACCTTGTGCTGCATCATAAACACCTTGGTAATACCTGGAATACCACGCAAAGAAATAGATTCTAACATATGAGCCTCAATACGCTTCAAAATTTGATCTTCTTCAGCATCTGCATCCTCGTCCAAAGACTTAGGATCACGAACGACACGACAACGAATAATCAACTTATCAGCAGTATCATCAGACCAAATAACAAACAAATCTTCCCCAAAGTTTTGAGAGATCTTCTCGGCCACTTGGGCCATTGTCAATTGTTTGTCCAACATCTTAGCACGATCCAATTCCAAACGAAGCAACCAAGGTGATTGCTTTTCAATAGATTCTTCAACCTTTTCATCTGGAATGGCAAAGTAAGCTTCAACAGTGTCGTAATCTTCGTCAATAACGGTGGTTCTTGGATCAGGATCGTAGAAAATTTCAGTGGACGAGGTAACATTCTTCAAAGTAGTATGTTCAATGGCAGCCTGAACAACCTTGGCCTTTTCAATGTCAGCGGCCACGTCCGGCTTCAAGTAAACCGTAAGAGCTGGAGTTTTAATGTTCTTAGCAACATTAAGAATTTCCTTAAGACGAGGGACACCCAATGTGACGTTCTTCGAAGACACACCAGCATAATGGAAAGTGTTCAACGTCATTTGAGTGGCAGGTTCACCAATAGATTGAGCAGCAATAACACCAACCATTTCACCAGGGTGAACAATGGACTTTTGGAATTGTGCTTCAATTTCACCGACAACCCATTCAAAGGAAATTCTGTTCAACTTGAACTCTTCAACCACACGACGAGCAGCCAATCTGGAACGCAACAAGCATTGGAACAACAAAGTCGCGTTAGCTTGAGCTTCCTGCACCAATGGAGTATTACCACGCACAACATGAAGTTTAGTACAAAGATCTTGAACTCTTTCAATAATTTCATTCAAACGCAAGTCAGAAGCCTTGTGACGACCACTGTGGAAAATCTGTTGTGCGTTTTGGATGATACGACGCAAGTTGACTGGTAGTGGCCAGGAGAAGTCACCGTTGGGGAACACGACTTCTCTCAAGTACTTACGATCAGCAAGTAACTGATTGTATTCTTCATCCAAGACCTTCTGCAATTTGACATCACCCTTGATTTCCTTACCTGATTCCAACAAAGCTTCGCTGATAGACTTTGAAGAGTCCAATACATCGATACGGTAACGGTTTTCAAAACTCTCGTTAGTACCTGGAATGGTGTCCACAGATTGCTTCTCAACCTGAGTACCATCAATACCATCTTCACCATAGATGAATTGAATGATATCACCAAGAGAGTTTCTCGTGGTACCATCATAATGAACCATAATATCTTCCAAAGCTTTGACCAAACGACGTTGAATATAACCGGTTTCGGCGGTCTTAACAGCAGTATCAATAAGACCTTCTCTACCAGCCATAGCGTGGAAGAAGAATTCTTGTGGTGTCAAACCTCTCAAATAAGAATTTTCCACAAATCCCTTGGATTCTGGAGAGTAATCGTCCTTGGTGAAATGAGGCAATGTTCTGTCACCGAAACCAAAGGGAATTCTCTTACCTTCAACAATCTGTTGACCAACACAAGCAGACATTTGGGAGATATTAATAAAAGAACCCTTGGATCCAGAAACCACCATCTGTTTGACGTTGTTCAAATCCTTCAAGTTCATTTCTGCAGAACGACCAGCGGTATCACGAGCTTGATTCAACACTCTTGACACGTTGTGTTCAAACGATTCTCTCAAAGTCATACCTGGCTCTGGTTCTAACCTGTTATTCTGTGCATCCAAGATAATCTCATGGACCTTGTCTTTAGCTTCTTGAATAGTGGTGGTGACAGTCTTCATAGTATCACTATCAGCAATGGTGTCACCAATACCAATCGAGAAACCATTATGTAACAACCAGTAGTTCACAACCTTCTGAATACAACTGAACAATTGAGCACAAATATATGGTCCCTTTTCTCTCATCACTGTGTGGATTAAACCACCACCTGTGGCACCAACTGTCTTCTTGTCTACAACACCAAACATGATTTCACCGTCGACAATAAGAATACCCGAGTCCTTAGGACTCAACAAATCCTTACCATCATCGAATCTTTGCAAGTGAATACCCTTTGGAATAGCCATAGACATCAACTGCTTACCTGTCCATAAAGGCTTTGGTTTCACAATTGCTGGTGGTGGAATGACACCGTCCCAGTTAGGAATCCAGTATAACATATTCATGACTTGGTCGTAATCAATGAAAATATCTCTCAAAGTCATCTTACGGATACCACAAAGTGTATCTTGCACAATACCCATAACTGGCTTGTTAGATTGTGGAGACACAATCTGTAATGGAACCGCACAGATTTGAGATAATTCTGCTCTAGTTTCAGGAGACTGTGGAACGTGCAAGTTCATTTCATCACCATCGAAATCGGCGTTATATGGAGAAGTCACAGACAAGTTTAATCTGAACGTTGAGTATGGCATGACCTTGACTCTGTGCGCCATCATAGACATTTTATGCAACGAAGGCTGACGGTTGAATAAGACTGGATCATCGTCCATCAAATGACGTTCAACTTTCCAGCCATATTGTAAGGCAATATCACCAGCTCTCTTATTATATCTCAAGTCAATACGGTCACCAGTGTCTCTAATGACATACTTTGCACCTGGGTGTTCGTTTGGACCATTGCGGACGTATTCTGTCAATCTGTGAATGTTGTAAGGAGTCACAACTTCGGGATACGACAAGGTTCTAGCAATTGAAATCGGCACACCAACCTGATCTAAGTCAAGGTTAGGATCACCGGAAATGACAGTACGAGCAGAGAAATCCACACGCTTACCCATCAAGTTCCCTCTCAATCTACCTTCTTTACCCTTCAATCTGGCTCTGATAGACTTGATTGGACGACCTGTCTTTTGAAGTGCTTGCGGTTGACCAGCAATATCATTATCCATGTATGTAGCAACGTGGAATTGTAACAAAGCTTCAAATTCACTGATGACATGCTGAGGAGAACCATCCATTTCCAACCTTTGTACATTGATATTGGCCTTAAGAACATCGGCCAACTTGAAAGTCAAGTCATCTTCGCCTCTGGCAGTGTCGTTAAATGCGATGGAAGGTCTGACTGGTGGAGGTGGAACAGGCAAAACTGTGATCAACATCCATTCTGGTCTGGCATAATCTTCATTGAAACCTAATCTGTGACTGTCTTCAGGACTGATGTGCTTGAAAACATTTAAGATTTCTGAAGGAGTTAATAAACGACGTTCAGGTTGTTCATTCTCATCAAATTGCTTGCTTTGTTTCCAGGTACCCCACAATTTCAACCCATCTCTACGGATAACAGGCTGGGTGTGACCACATCCTCCTCTCTTGTTGGAATCAGCCGACTCTTCTTCCGAGTTGTCAGCCTCACATACCATCTTGGTCTTACATATGGTCCATACAGCATTGAATCTCTTCTTTGGATCTCTGATTTTGATCGCTTGGGCCATGCTTTGGTTGGTTTCATCGAGTAATAACTTACCACAGTGCATACAAACACATTCACATGCCTTCTTAATTTTTGCAATGAAACCAATGTGAAATACTGGCTTGGCTAACTCTATGTGACCAAAATGTCCTGGACATTCGGCCATATCTTCACCACAAGTTTGACACTTAAAGTTACGGTCAATAGACCCCAATCTAGGGTCATTCAAACCGCCTTCTCTTGGCTTCTTTGTAGCCTGATCCATGGTTTCAGGATACTCAATCTTTGCCACCGAAATGGCACGGACTTCTTCTGGGGATAACAACCCAAATTGGACTTCTTTCACCGACCGGAGTGGTGCACTGGAAAAAGGAAACTGACGACTCATATTGGAAATATTTGTCCTTCTTTTTAATACAAATTTTTTTTTGCTTTTTTTGACTTGAGTTTAATACAAGGTATGGGTTAAATTAAAAATACAGAACCCGTCGAATGAAACAATCAATCAGTGGAAAACTCTTAAAGGATGAAGGATTTGTTACTCTTGGAAGGATTCAACTGGATGATTTAGTGGTAAGCAATCAAGCAAATGAGTGCTCCCTAAACTGTTTATGACGGAAGGGTTTTGAATGGAATAAAAATAATGCAATTAGGGTGTAATCAAACCTCTAATTAATATCCTTCAGATTCTAAGTAGTTATATTACTAATTACTTAAGACCGTATACGGATATATGGCTTGGATTATCGTAAACGATACAAATGTAGTAAGTGTTTATGAACGGTAATTTTCACTTTCGATCGACGGGCGAAAACTGAAAAAACTTCATGCTGATATTTACCCGCAATATTTACCATAAATGTGTAGATTTCAGACTGAAAAATCATGGTGCGCAAAATTACGTTCTAAGCATTTCTAGTAATGAATTACATAGATTATAGAATGGTGCTTAGCTGAAGAACTTAGACATAGCCTTCTTTTGCTTCTCACGACGTGCTTTAATGGAAGCTTTAACGTCCTTCAACCCCTTCAAAATAGCACCATCTTCAGGCTGGATCTTTAATGCTTCTTCCAAGGTAGATTGAGCTGAGTCCTCGTCCTTGACGAGCAAGTGGGCCATACCCTTACGGTACAAAGCCTTTGCCTTGGACTTTTCATCGATAACTTCGACTTCTAAGGCGTTGGAGGCGGCCAAAAGAGCCTTACGGCCATCGTTGAGCTTCAATGCGACCAAAGCAGCATTCAAGTAACAAGATAACTTCAAGCTGTGCAAGGTAGCCAAGTCTTCTTCAGACAAATCATCTGGGAAGTATTCTTCTAAAAAGTTAGTGGCCTTGTTGTATTTTTCGTAGGACTTAGTCAAGTTACCATCCTTCAACAACTTGGTACCAATTGTCTTCAATGTAGTAACTGCTTCAAACACTGAAGATGGAGTATTGACATCGATGTTATCGTTATCGCCAAGGGTTTCTTCGTAGATATCACCAAATCCATCGTCGGTGCCAGCAGCAGGAACTACGTAATCAGCAGGTAATTCACCACAGTCGCTGATGACCCAGTCTTCCACTGGTCTGTCCTGATCACCTTTCTCGGACTTCTCCAACTTACGGACGATTCCTTTCCCCAGTATCACTTGGCCAAACACAACATGCTTGCCGTTCAAATGAGGAGTTGGGACGGTGGTGATAAAAAACTGAGAACCGTTGGTATTTGGGCCTGCGTTTGCCATCGATAACAAGAATGGCTTGTCGTGAATCATCTTAAAGTTTTCGTCCTCAAACTTTTCACCATAGATAGATTCACCACCAATACCGGAGCCATGAGTAAAGTCACCACCTTGACACATAAAGTCCTTGATGACACGGTGGAAGAGGGACCCTTTGTATGTTAATGGCTTCCCGGAAGCTGGAGAGTTTCCCTTTTCGCCAGTACACAAGGCACGGAAGTTTTCTGCGGTCTTTGGAACAACATCGTTGAACAACTCGAACACAACTCTGCCTTGTGGCTTACCATTGGCAGTAATATCAAAGAATACTTTAGATCTTTCGGACATGAATATGTAGTTGATAAGTTGAAGAAAATGAGATTTGGTTCGCAGTTGAAATTTAAAATAGTATAGAATAATCTAGAAATTGACATTTTAGGTACAAAAAAGCTTGAGTATTTCCATTCATTGCCACTGAAAACCTGATCCCAGCAGAAACCCAGAACTCTAGGTGTGTTTAATTAGCGACGACAAGTTTAATCCCATAAATCTTGAGAGTTGAATTTATTCATAAACATTTGTAAATATTTTTGAATTATTTACAAAAATGTCAAAATATCTACAATAAGATAAAATACTCAGCTCAGCCTTTCGTATAATACATTTTCTAGCTCCCGTAACTAATTGGAATTCCGTACAGGGTCGAAATAAGGATGATCCATAGCTTCTTTAGCAGTTAATCTTTCTTGATGGTCATATCTCAAGAGCTTGTCGATGAAATCAAGAAACTCTTTAGACACAAGGTGCTTGTTATTATCGTTGATGAATCTTTCCCATGGTCTTCTGTTGTAGTAACCCAAGTCTTCGTAATCCTCATTCAAAGTCAAATTGTACTTTTCCAAATATTTGTTTAAACTGGCTGAACCTAAAACACGCACAATCTGAACCAACTGGTCAATGTTAGATTTGCCGTGGAAAATAGGTTCCTTCATAAACACCATCGATGCAATCACACATCCATAAGACCACATATCCAAAGAGTAGTCGTATAATCGGAAATCAACAAGTAATTCAGGGCCCTTGAAAAAACGAGAGGCGACTCTCACATTGTATTCTGTTCCAGGATGATAATATTCTGCCAAACCCCAATCAATTAATCGGATAGTTCTCTTTGAATGGTCTATCATCACATTGTGAGGCTTGACATCTCTGTGCATGATACCCATCGAATGGGAGTAATCCAATGCTTTCAACAATTCAAACATGTAGTATCGGATATCGTAATCGTTAAAGGTAGGATACAAAGTTCTGAAGTCAATATTGTCGACGTGTTCAAAAATCAATCCAGGGGTTTTCAGCAGAGGTTCTCTGACAACATCAAGCAAGGTAATGATATTAGGTCCATTCACCAAGTTCTTCAAGATCGAGATTTCTCTCTTAATCTTCTTTCTCTTGACGGGTTTTAATACCTTAACGACCACTTTTGTTTGTTTGGCCAAGTCAATACCTAAAAAGACTTCGGAATATTTACCTCTTCCCAACTTCTTTATGATTTCGTAGTTATCCTGTGAATTCCACTTGATGCTTATGTCGTCATAGTCCCAATATGCTTCGGGTTTGGAGGCCAATACATCGGTGTAGACCTTTGAAACCGATTTGACTGTATGGTGTGGTTGCGACATGCGGGGCCGATTGCAATAATGGATGATTGTGTAGCTAAGTAGGAAGGATAGTAGTAACGAGCCGAAAAAGCGCCAACGGGTCCGAATTTTTGAATATTACACTTGGTGAAGTAGGTACTTTGAGCGAAAAAATAAGGCCACGCAACTCCCAGAAACCTTATACTAACAGAAATTCAACACACGATGTCCAACTACCACAATTGCCGTATAGCAGATGGATTCTCGTACCCGATAGTCCAAAAAAATTTGGTTGAAAACACCCTTAGAAAAATTTTCTTCGTGGCAAGTCACGTGCGCGCAGATAGTGATAAATGAGAGAAAAAAAGAGAGCTGGTAAATTAACTATCTACAAAAATAGGCTTAGCTTAGTTCAATATTTCGTCGTCGTTATTAGTTACTTAGTGGAATGGGGGTGTCTATATCTTCATATTACCAAAGGAGTTACCGAGACTGGAGACTTCTTTCTTTCTTCTAGCAGCAACCTTACCTTTGGAAACGGAATCAGCAGCATCCTGGAGCTTCTTTCTTTCTTCATTCTTCTTCACTAACTTTCTTCCGCCACTCTCCAACTCGTAATTGTCTAAGAAATCATCAAGCATCGACTCGAAATCCCCTCTCTCGTTCTCCATCTTGAACTCAGTATACTCTTCTTCTTTCTCTTCGTCATCATTCTCAAACTTTTTGGCCAATTGCTCATATCTATCATCCAAAAGTGTCAAACCTTCAGTACGGAACAATGCCGAAGAGGTCATGGAAAACGAAGAAGTATCAGTCATAGCACCCTTCTTTTTACGGAGCTTAGAATTGGACTTCTTACTTTTCGACTTGGAATCGATTGCTGGCAAATCAGGAACAACATCATCCTCCTCTTCTTCTTCATCAAAGTCATCGTCAGAGTCCCAGTCGTTTGCCTTGTTCTTGGTCTCAGCCTTGAACTTGTGGAAGTCCTGTTGCCATTGCGTATTCATAAGCACCTTTTCTTGTAATTCTTCTGGCGCTTCTCCTTCATTATAAGGCATTTCCGCCTCCTGGTACTCGTCGTCATACTTTCTGGCATACTCATCTTCGTAGTTGTCAAGATCCCACTCATCGTAGTCATCGTCGTAGTACTGATCGGTATCCGAGCCATAGTAGAATTCATCTTCATCATCCACTTCTCCCGACTGTAACAAACTCGAAAATATATCTTCACCATCCTTAGCTTGTTCAGTATCTTCTCCTTCTTCTTGCTCTATGTATGCCTCATCGTCCAAAGCTTCCAACACTTCTCTTAAATGGGGATTCATATCCGGACGAAATCCCTTTAATTCGTCGGGAATGCTCTGTAACACATCATGTTTAACTTTTCTCTTTTCCTGAGAAGGCAACTGATCTTTGAATAATTCACTGACATCACCGAGTTTCTTCTTATTTGTGGCTTCGGATGTCCCTGTCGCTTCTATAAACACACCATCGCCGTCCCCCATTGGTTTTAAATGCTTCATATAATCGTATTTGGAGTCATCATAAAAGATACCATACTGAGCTGCAAGACCCTCATTGTTTCTGATCTCCTCATGGTGGTTGCCAATAAGTTCGGTCTCCAAGTCTTTAGTAGAGAAGATCTTTTTCTTGGATTCCGGCCTGCCTGCTGCATTTGCGGGTACAAGCACGTGTGCAGATGCATCGTTATCGTAGTAAAGAGCATCATCATGAGCTCTATGAACAATAGAAAACGTTTGTGCCGTCTTCTTATTGAATTTCCGTCTTGGGGCCATCGCTCTTACTTTGGATTTGCTTCTTTGATCTCATCTCAAATGTGCCCCATTCTGGGTAACTTTCCTACATTAAAAAAAACCTGTATAGAAACGTGAAAATTCACCCTAGTAGTTAAGGCTGCAAAAAGTTGCAGCAAATATATAATTCGGTATTTAGTGGTCATGTCTAGCATCGGCTTCTACAAGGATGGTAGGCCAATGACTGAAATAGATAGATATCCATTCTGTCAAAGAAAGGAACAAAACACCCAGAATCAATCCAAACCACAAACCATTCAACCCGTATCCGACGGGGAATGCTAAAATGTACCCTACTGGTAATGCAATAACGTAGTAAGAAATAAGGTTCAATATCGACCCTATCTTTTGTCTGCCCTGGCCACGCAAGACACCAGCTCCAATAACATTGAATGAATCGGCCAACTGATTGACAGCAGCCAATGAAAGAATCACGTTACTAATCTTCAACACCTCAGGAGAAGTTGTAAATAACGTACCCCAGAAATGTCTCCCAACAAAAATGACCGAGAAATTGAAAAAGGCAATCAACAATGCAAACATAATAGAAAGACGTGTGACAAGCTTTGAGGAACCGATGTTTTTCATACCAACAAAATGGCCAATTCTTGTACTAAATGCAACAGCAACGGCAAAGGGAAGCTGGAAAGTAAGCGAGGCAATGTTGGAAGCAATCGACTGAGCCGCAAGGGCCTCAGTACCAAAAGAGGCTGCAAGTATAGTCAATACTTCAAATGCCAAATATTCCGCTTCTACCATAATCACTCCCGGAATCGCAAGCTTCAACATTGGTGACCAATTAATAAAGATCTTGCTATATTCTATCCCGTTCCAGCACTTCTTGCCATCAATAAATACAACATATCCCAACATCAAGAACGAAATACCCCAGTATGTTATCGAAATCGCGATTGGTGCTCCTATATAGCCCCAGCCAAGATTCCACACTAAGAACCAATGCAAGAAGGCGTTGATCGGGGCTGCGATCAAAAGAACCCACGTACCGGCGTTGAAAATATGCTGTGCTTGCAAAAAACGTTTTCCTGTTTCAAAGAACAAGAGACCAGGTGCCCCAAACATGACCACCCTCAAGTACAACTGAGTCAAGGCAATCAACTCCTTATCAGCCACAATGAATTGAAGTAATGATCCCGAAAACCACCAAATAAATGATAATGGAAAGATGGTTACCAATATGATCATGGAAGAACAACGTTGGAAATATAGTCCGACATTGTACAACTTTCCTGATCCGTATGCTTGGGAACAGAGGGAGTCCAAACTGGTGGACATACCCTGATACACGGCAAGACCTGTTATGTTGAATGTGCAAATGGCTAGGGATGCTGCTGCCAACTCAACTGCACCCAAACGGCCAGCAGCCACAATTGAGGCCACAGAGAGAGAGTATTGCAACACAAATGTTACCACCAACGGCACAGATGATGTTGTAATGAAGCTTAACTCGGCCTTCTCAGTAACAACATATTGATATGGTTCCTGTGTGTGAGAACCGTAGTTTTCGGGATCTAAAGCACCACCTAATAACGGTTCTCCTGAGTTCATAATAGAGGAAAGTATTCGATGATTTTTAAAATAATGGCATTCTTGATCGCTATATACTATTAAAGTTTGTCCCTTAGCGGGTGCAACCCAAACGGGCAATATATTGCGCGGGTAAATTAACCTTCTCAATGACGGTTGTAACAAAAACAAGGAAAAAATACAATGCTCATCTTTGCGCGGCCGGTTTTCAATATGAACAGAATAAGTACACTGTACGTTCAGGCTTTACAAAAAAGGCCCGAAATCCATCAATCTTATGCAGTAATGGGATTTCCAACGATTTATTCCCTGGTTTTGTAAAGTAGTATCTCTGGTCGTTACTGACTATTGAGAAACTTGTAATATTCGGCACGTAGTGGACTGCAAGGCACGCAGCAGAGTCGAGTTGTGGCATTTCCAATTTTACAACTAGTTTGTATTTCCAGTCCTGGAGTTTAGAAAAGCTTAAACTGAACTCGAGCCGAGTTTCCTTCTCAATTATTGAGCTGATTTGTGGCTGGAGCTTTTTAATTTCAGTAATTTTCATCTCACTCAACTCTTCAATTAATGGTTTGGTTGTTTTCTGGCTTTTGATATTCATAAGATCCGGTAACTGTGTGTTTTGGGTTTCTTCTTCTTCATCTTCACCATCAGCACGAAGTTCCTGGATCAACCCCAATGCTTCATTCTGTTTTATTTCCTGTAACTTTTTCAACATTCCTCCATCCTTCGGTACGATTGTCTGAGAGAGTTCTCCCTTGGAGAGCATTTTGGGAACAGTATACTGCCTCTCCAAGGTTAATGTGTAGAGCATCTCCACCGCTTCAATGCACCATTCAATCAAGATGGATCGTAAGTCAGCACTTATTTGAATCCACTGGAAGCATGTTGGGTTAATGCAACAGTCGTAGACATACGAAGGCAGGCCCTTTTTATCCGTTGATGTCTTTTCCACTGACACAATTAATGGGATTTCCCACTGGTTTTCCATTATCAACTCAAACACCACTGCAGGATCAAAGTCCACCAGTGGACGAGGAACCTGTGGGTCATGACAGATATTGATAAAGACTTTTGTTCCGTGTAACAATGAATCGTTGGGCTCAAGAATTCGTGTTTTTACCACAAACCCTGGCTTAGGATCCAATTGGATCGTTTCTCCAGATTCAACCAATGCCATTTTGAAAAGTCGCTGGATTATGCTCGGATGACTCGCGATGACTCTCTCGAACGAGAAGTCTCGTTTCGGGTGATGGCAGTTTTTCCTGCACACTTGCATATTTGACTTCTGTCTTTATTTTTTTTTTTTTTGGGCTGACGTGACTGTGAGTCGTCTTTGGGTGCCATATTCCAACATTTCGGCATTTTCCAACATACGTTTCCTTACCAAAGCTATGAACGTCTTGGTATATTCGGGTACTGGTGCTACTACAGAAAGTGTGAAGCATTGTATTGAGTCGCTTCGGCTCCATCTTTCACCATACTATGCCGTGGTTACGATTGGAGAAACCGCACTTCTCAACGACCCCTGGATGTACAAGACAGCGTTGTTGGTGATGCCTGGCGGTGCTGACTTGCCATATTGCAATCTGTTGAATGGTGAAGGTACCCGGAAAATCGCCCAGTTTGTGAGAAAGGGAGGCAAGTTCTTGGGATGCTGTGCCGGAGGCTACTTTGGCTCAGCCCGGTGTGAGTTTGAAGTGGGCAATCCCCAGATGGAAATCACGGGCTCGCGTGAACTAGCTTTCTTTCCTGGAACTTGTCGGGGTGCAGTATACAAAGGATTTGCATACGAAGGCCATAGTGGAGTGTTGTGTGCCAAGTTGGACTCAAAGATCACCGAATCTCCCGTGTACAACTACTACAACGGCGGTGGAGTGTTCTTGAACGCATCACAATACCGGAACGTCGAGATTCTTGCTCAGTATGAAGATAATATGGACATTGTGGACCTGGACCGTGCTGCAGTGGTGCATTGTACCGTTGGACATGGTGCTGCCGTGTTGTGTGGGACCCATCCTGAATTCACCCCGACATTGATGAAGCGTGATAAAGACGATGCCAACTATACTCAGGTAATTGATTCCTTGACTGAACATGAACACAATAAAAAGGTGTTCCTTAAAACAATTCTTCGTAAGTTGGGATTGAAGGTAAATGAAAGTGTTGAGCAAACCGTTCCCCGAATCACGCCAATTTACTTGTCATCGCATTTGAATGGAAATTTAGTCAATCAAGTGGTCAGTAACTTGAAGGAGAAGCTTGATTTTATTGATGGAAACACATTAGAGGATGCGAACGATACGTTTGTATTCCATGACGAGGATGAGAATGACAACGACTACTTTCTACAACAAGACAACGAGGACGTCCCCGAAGATCCAAACGACCAAGTTAAGCATATCAAAGTGTTCAACCGTGGCAGTTTGCCCGAGTCAAAGGTGACACCTTACTTCAATATGGCATCCTATTTTGGCCATTTGGAACGGTTGTTCAATGGAGCTCCACATGAATTTGGATCTATTTTGGGCTATGGAGAAGTTGTAACATCCACCAACACGATGCTCGACCGGAATCCCAAGTTGATCCAGAACTTGCCGAACGGATTTGCTCTCACAGCCACGACACAGGTGGCTGGCCGTGGCCGTGGTGGGAATGTCTGGATCAATCCCAAGGGTGTCATGGCAACTTCAGTGTTGTTTAAGATTCCTGCTGGTCCCACTAGTACTCCTGCTGTGGTTGCGTTGCAGTACTTGTGTGGACTTGCGCTCATCGAGGCAATTTTGGGGTACAGCAGCATCGAACCCGGTAAGGGAACTGGCTACGAAGATTTGCCTGTACGTCTCAAGTGGCCAAACGATATTTATATTTTGAAGAGTGAGTTCTTTAACAAGCTTTCGGATGGTGAAGACGTTAGCAAGACGACAGAGGGGGAGGATCAGCGGTATGTGAAGGTTTCGGGAGCCATTGTCAACTCACAGTTCTTGGATGGCACCTTCCACTTGGTATGGGGAGGTGGTGTGAATGTATCGAACTCAGCACCCACGACATCGTTGAACATTGTGTTGGAGCGGATGAACGAGATACGTTCTGCGGCAGGGATGCCGGCGTTGGCTCCGTACCAGCACGAGATCTTGTTGGCAAAGTTCATGCACACGTTGGATCAGTTTTATTCGGTGTTTAGGGTACGTGGAATGGCGCCGTTCTTGCCGTTATACTACAAACGGTGGTTCCACTCTGAACAGCACGTCACAGTGGAAAACGAGGGCAGACGCAGAAAGTGCATTATTAAGGGTATCACACCGGACTACGGCTTGTTAATTGCCCAGGATCTTGAAACCAACGAGGTGTTGGAGCTCCAACCCGACGGCAATTCGTTCGATATATTCAAAGGGTTGGTATACAAAAAGCGATAAATAAATTACATTTGTATGTAAATATATCAAACAAAGGATAAAAAAAAAAGATTCCAGTGCGCGGTTAGTTTTCTTTACGGCACGGCATGAAGGTAAACATCACCGAATGGCATGCGTTCTCGACATGGCACTGGGATCTTACGCCCGATGTAAGTACCGACAACTCTGGTTATGTTGATGAACTCTGTGGGATTTGTCGGGTGGCGTTCGACGGCACTTGTCCCAACTGCAAGTATCCTGGTGACGAGTGTCCAATTGTGCTCGGCTCAGGATGCACCCATAACTTTCATCTCCACTGCATCATCAAGTGGTTGGAACAGGAAACCTCAAAGGGACTCTGTCCCATGTGTAGACAGACGTTTACTTACAAGGAAGCATACACTGAATCGACCAAGGAGCTTGCCGATCTCAAAGCATTGATCGACGGCCACCACGCGATGCGTGAACGCAACCAAAACAACAGCGAGCAGGAGTTTGAAGTATTTGAGGCTGAAACATAATGCCAATTACCGCTGCTCCTGTTCTGTTCATTCTGTTGCATATCTGAACCCGCACCACCACGGGCAGGCTCTGGGCCAGTTACCTTGTGCCACACGCGTTCGCGACATTCGCAGGTTAACTCGTTTGGTTCGCACAAAACTTGCTTATTTAACTCTCCAGCGAAAAACCCTGTTTTATTCATCAAAAGGCAATGATAATGCTCACTCCATTGAGAAGATTGGCATGTGTCGGTCTCAGATCGCGTCCCCATGCGACAGCAATACCGTTCCGGACCATTGTTTCGTTCACTCCCCTCAAAAACACTTTCAAGGAACAACCCATTCTTCACACCAAGACCCCAGCTCCCTCCACCACCATAACCACATCGATACCCGCAACACCCGTCACAGAGCAAGAAAAAAACTACTTCACCCCTGAAGAGTTGGAAGCGGCCCGCTTAGCCAGACTTGGTGGTCTTGGCTGGCTCACCAAACTCCCTGAAAAATGGATCCCCTACGCCGAATTGATCAGAGTGGAAAAACCAGTAGGTACCCTTCTTCTCTTAATTCCTTGTTTATGGGGGATTACCATGGCTTCATACTCCATTGCAGCACCATTGTACACCACTGCCACTACAATTGGTCTTTTTTCTCTTGGTGCCTTTATCATGAGAGGTGCTGGTTGTATTATAAATGATATTTTGGATAGAAACTTGGACAGTAAAGTCGCTCGGACTAAAGAAAGACCTATAGCTAGTGGTAGAGTCTCTGTGCCACAGGCGGTGGCTTTCTTAGCCGTCCAATGTTTTCTTGGACTCGGTGTATTATTATCATTACCATTTGAATGTTTCTATATTGGTGCATTGTCGCTCCCATTTATTGCTACATACCCATTGTTCAAGCGGTTCACTTACTTCCCACAAGTCTGGTTTTCGTTCTGCTTTAGTTGGGGTTGTGTTTTAAGCTTTCCTGCTGTCGGCGCTCCGATTATCTGGTCGGTTGCAGCTCCGTTATTCTTATCCAACTGCTTATGGGGAGTCACATATGATACCATATACGCTCATCAGGACAAGGCGTACGACATTCACGCTGGTATCAAATCCTCAGCCTTGGCTTGGGGTGATAAGACCAAACCTATCTTGAATGGTTTGCTGTTGACTCAAGCTGCTGCATACTCCATTGCCGGTGTCATGAATTCGATGGGTCCAGGGTTTGTTCTTGGAGGTATCTGGGGATTTTCTAGACTTTTCAACCAGATCAAAAAGGTAGACTTGGACAATCCAAATAGCTGCTGGAACTTCTTTACCGGAAACATTACTACAGGTTTTATCCTTTGGTTTGGTATGCTCGCGGATTACATTTTGCAATTAACGGGTTTCTTGTGAATAATCAACTATTCTTTTGTTAAATCATTGTAGAGCTTGCTTGTAGATGTCTGATCGGCTTTGCTAATTGCCTTTTTCAATAATGAATCTTGATTTTTCGTCTTCAACAGAATAATGGCAGAAGTAAGATAGTCCAACACATAAACCAACGGAATTGAATCGGGAAGCATTTGAATTATTTCGGTTGGAGTAAAATATATCTGACCATACGTCATGACGAAATGTTGAATAGCCTCGATAGCTTCCTCTCTAATGTAATAAAGGAAGACACCCTGCAAACGGTCTTTGATAGAATCCACGGAACCAGTCACGGGCAAAGCCGCTGGTGCTACAGCATAAAACAGATTTTTGAGACGAGGAAGCACACCAGACACTGCAAACAGTTCAGCAGCAGCAAAATCGCCAAATTCTATATATGACTGAACTGGATCAGAACTGGAAAACACCTCTAAATACTTGAAATGTGTTCCCAACCTACCAACCAATTTATCAACCGGCTTACCGAACATATCTCGCTGTAACCAAACAAGCTCGTACAATTTGAGATACAAAGTAACAAATTCTTGACAAACGCTTCGGGCCAATATAATTTTCAAGTAATCAATCCAGTTGATCTTGGGCCACTTTGAATCTTTAAGGGAGTTTTCTATCTTGAAAGTGTTTTGAATAATCTCAAAATTCATTACCAGTTCCTCTGTAAGAATAGCTGAACTTAAAATTGTATTAACCACTTCCCCAATCAACTCCTCAAAATGAGCGACATTACTAGTTTCTTCCAAAAATGATGTTTCTAAGTATTCAATCCTTAAAAGAGCAAAATCGGCAACACTTGTCACTGATGAGGAAAGTTCATCCATAATCTTCTTGTGCACTTGATTGAATCTTGAATTCTTATTCTTTTTCATATATTGCAAACCTTGATCCTGGTCTAATTTGAGAATTTCCAACAAATACTTAGAATATATGCTTTCATTAGTGATGTTCTTGTTGAGCTGCACTAACATTTTGAGAATTAGTGCAGGTGATGCTTCCTCAAGGGATAGTATCTTCGAACAAAATAATGTTGCAAGTTCTTCCTTATAATCCGAATCTAGCAGCATTAAATGCTCAATAATTGGTACTTGACAACTAATCAAATTCTTTGTCAGAAGTAATTCCAAAATAGATCTATTACTATCATCAAACTTTTTCCAATTATTCTTATCTCGTTCAAAAAATTCAGTTATCTGATGGTCAGAAGTGAATGAGTCGTAATAAAAGTTACGGATGAAATGAATGATAACATTTTCTTTTGTCAAATCAGGATAAATGGTTTCAAAATACTCTTTCAACCAATCCTGGTTATTTGGTATCTGAAGTGTAGGAAGCAATTCCTTGATTCCGACATATAATTCAAATTCAGTCAAGGTTGTTCCTCCTAGGAAGTGTATGACAAATAAGGGATCAACTATCAAATGTCCCTTTTTCATGCGTTGTAAATAAGGTAATGCTTTATCAAATGCATCATTTTGGAAAAGAAATAAAATCAAAATGTGCAATAAGAAATCGTGTTGATCTCCCTTGAAGGAATCGAGCCCGCCTTCAATTGTTTTTATGTAGTCTAATGGTTCTGTGATTGGGAGTCTCAATTGTGAAACAATAAAATGGAACCTTTGTTCTGGCATAACTATCCAAACCTTAGTTCCATCATGAAGTAAGATATTTCCTATTTCTTTTTCTTCTCGAGTGCATGGGATAATCTCATCTGATAAGAGATGTGACTTGGCCAATAATCGTGTCAATTCCTTGTTTTCAATTTTGACATCGTCCACATAACAGATATGCTTTAATCTAGCTTCTTCAGCTGTACTCAGTTCAACATCTATTTGATGCTCACCTGCTCTAGAGTCTCTGAAAGACTCTGTTTTCTCGTCATCTAGGTTGACTGATGCTTTTATCTCAAAGGTGGTCAATGAACTAACAACCAAGTTATTTTGCAGATCAGGGCTTGAAAATATTCCAAAAACGTACGGCCACAGAATAGCTACACCACCACTAGGGTATCCCTGCTCCATCCAGGAAAGTGTGCCTCTAGTTACGTCACCCAATGAATTGATAAACATTGCCATAGAAGATCTCTCATCCGCCTTGACTGTAAGTAGATACTCTTCATCTTCATTTTTGTCCTGAGCTTTATATGGTAGCACAAATGGTTCAACACGGTCGTTAAGCGATGCTCTGTAATCAAACAATGGAATTTTGCGCTGATGCTTGATATCAATAATATCATAATTATTGTCGTTGGCAACTAATACTAAATTGCTAAAGTTTGATGACATAGGCGATGATGTAGATATTCCTTTAGTTGCTCCAGAATAGTTAATATCCTTTATCAGTTTAATAGCATCTTTGCTTATCAGTAATATACGAATCTTGTTATGGGTAAATATAATAACCTTATCGTTTTCAACAGACGTCGATCGTACTGGAGTACGATTACTGGAAAGGGACATAAGCAGCATATCATTGACATGCTTGAGTTTTCCAATATGACAAGGAGAAAGCTCGGGCAATGTGTAAACGGTTGCAGTGGTACCTGCTAGGACGAGTGCTCGTTCGATTGTGGGAAGAATCATAATTCGTTTCACTTGAACTTCATCTACCTGAAGCTTGGCAATGAGGATATAGCCAGGAGCACCCTCAAAGAGGTGGTAATGTAGCAATTGGCCCTCGGTGGTGCCTAGATAAACGTTTGCCTCGTAAGATGTAATGCACGATATCCGCTCATCCTGCTTGGTCACTTCGCCCACATCGCTGAAGAAGACACGAAATTGATACACTTTCGTATCATCTAGATCATTGACGACGAGCGATCGTGTTTCCATACTAGGACTTTGTAGTTTATGATAGAGGAATAAGTGGAGACCTATAATGAAAGATCAAAAAAATTACTATGTGCAGTTTCTAACTAACCATTTCTAAGATATTGCTAATGACGCCAATGACTCTGAAGATGATGGGATCACTGGTGGGAAAGCCAAGTTATCCCTATGTGCAATGTATTCAGAATCGGCAAAGCCCAATGTCAGTTCAATTTCGTAACTTTTCAACCCCTTGATACGCTTGATTTCTGATGAACTGTAGTTGACTCTACAGTGTCCAACCTCAATAGCATTGGTAAGAGGAGAATCTTTCGTGGGGATCACTTTAATGGAGACACACTCACTTTCGTGGAAATTACCAATCACCTCAATGACACCAGCTGGCAATAAACCAGCACGGTTCTTCCTCGTTAATGCATCAAAACAACCCTGATCTATGTACAAAGATCCCTTGGTCTTAAGGCCATGTAACAACCAAAAACGTCTATCTGTCTTGATTTGAGTTTGGCGTGGTTTACCCAAAAACCTAGTGTGTAATGGAACCGACTTTTCCTGGATATCTTGTAGCAAGCGTACCCTTTGTTCTTCAATGGTAAAATCAGCTTCTTCATTCTCTTGAATATTTGCAACAATGTCCAAAATATAATGCGGTTGACTTGATAATGTAATAATAGTAGTGACACCAACATTTGTAGCAAGTTCAGCCGCTATAAGCTTCGTGGTCATACCTCCAGTTCCAACTTGCGAACCAGCGCCTCCCTCAGTGTCAGTTCTAACCAGCAAGTCATCGATCCTATCCACAATCAACACTGGTTGAGCATCTGAAACTACTCTGGGGTTGTCGGTGTAGAGACATTCGACATCTGTCATCAAAAATAAATAATCAGCGTGAATCATTGCCGCTGTTATTGCCGATAAGGTATCATTATCCCCAAACTTGATTTCTGCCACGGACAAAGTGTCGTTCTCGTTGACAATTGGAATAACACCCATGTCTAAAAGCTCGGTAAAGGTGTTGGTAGCATTCTTATACTGAGTGAAATCAATAATATCATTTCTGGTAATCAATATCTGAGCAATTGGTTGGTTCATCTGGCGGAATAAGTCGTCAAACAACCCAATTAACCGTCCCTGGCCAATGGAAGCCAAAGCCTGAATGGCTGACAATTTGCTTGGTTTCTTTTCCAAACCAACACGTTTCATTCCAAACGCAATAGCACCTGAGGACACTATTACGATCTTATGGCCCTGACGACGAAGTTTGACGATGGTTTCCACAATATGGGCCATATTGGCAATACGTGGCTCTCTTGTGACCTCGTCAACAAGGGACGATGTCCCAAGTTTGATCACTAACGTATACGATTTACTCATGACAACTACTTGATAGTGAGTTTTTGAAACTGACTCATAATCCTCGCGATTGCAAAAAAAAAAAGTTACACACTTAACACATTAAAAAAAGGAGAACCGTTTTTTGCCGATTCTAAAACATGTACCATATTTATTGCCCCTGCTCGTAGTATTGTACCGAAATGAGGTCAGTTTGTTTAATATTACCTCTAACCACCTTTATTTCATCCGGAAATAAATCAAACCCGTTGTCATCAAGAAAGATATCGTCAGTATTTATGCAGATACCTTTTACAGGTTTATTGGATCGGAGTCGGATAAATCCTGGCTTAACCTCATATTCAACCTTTAAGCCGGTAAATTTTAAATACTTTAGTGGCTGTGGCCAATCCGAAACACTAATATCAGAGTCCTTTATGTGGCAATGTATAACAATGTTACCACTAACGAGCTTAAAGCTCGTGAGCGGTGTGGATTGAAACGGAATTAGTGAGATCTCTTGAACAGTCGTATCTAGTCTAATTCCACTTGTGACATCATATAGATCTATTATCAAGATTTCGTTTCGTTCCAGTAGACTGAATCCCCAAACATTAACATAGTTTCCTGTTCTCTGTATTCCCAATCCCGTCAGCTTGCACTCTCGCTTAACCGCGTAGTAGGCTAATTTTGGACGCCAATAAAAGTCAATTAAAGACCATGACGTTACTGGCCAGCAATCATTTAGTTGCCAAACAAGGGCACCACCACAGTTATAATTTCCCCTTCCACGCCATTCTCGTCTCCAACTTCTAAATGCATAGGTAAGACACTCGGCTTGCATTAATTGGGTTGCATAGATCCATGAATCTAGATCTAGACTACGGAGAAGAATATTTTGAAACACATACGTTGCCAATCGCCTTTCAAACCCAGTTGCTTTGTTATGAAAATCCATTGTTAAGCTTTGAGGATATAGCTCTGCTTTATCAGTGATACAGCTTTCCAATGTCTTGATATTTGGTAACGCTTCCATACCAAACTCAGATACGAAGCGGCCGCCTAGCTTGTACCAATTCTGATAGATTTCCTGATCTCCATGCCAAACATTCCACTGATGTATATCTCCAACAAATGGGTCATTGGAATATTTTCCTCCATATGGTGATCCTCGATGATAGCAAACATTTGAATATGTTGCAACAATTTCAGGTAAGACCTCTTCATAAATAATTCGTGCTGGAAATTCCGGACCTTTCACATCGACCTTAAGTTGTTCAGCAATCGAATAGTCTTCGTTGTTTCCAGCATATATTACAATACAAGCGAAGTTGCGTAATCGTCTAACTTGGTACCTTGCTTCCTCTCTTACTTCCTTTATGAAACTATCATGGCCTGGGTATTGGCCACAGGCAAACATAAAGTCCTGCCAAACCATTAACCCTAACCGGTCACATTCCTCGTAAAAGGCATCATCCTCATAATTACCCCCGCCCCAGACACGAATCATATTTTGATTTCCTTCGGCTGTCAACTTTAACCAGGTATGATAATCCTTAGAACCAAGTGCTTTGTACAGATGTCCGGGTATCCAATTACTTCCTTGACAATATACGGCAATATTGTTCACTTTGAAGTAAAAACTGCTTCCTGGCTGGTTTTCAAGGGGTTCCTGTATCAATTCCACTCTTCTGAATCCGATACGCTTGAAAATCTTTTGCGATCCAAGACTAACAACAAATGTGTACATGGGCTGGTTTCCATAAGCAATTGGATACCAAAATTCGGGTGAATTTATATCAAACTCACAATTGAACTTTGATGATTCTCCTACTTGTGAAATGGAGTGAACAAGCGTTTTGGAAGGAGACAATACTTGGATGTCTAACTCATAGTTAGAGTTCAGATCTACCTCGACCTCAATTCTTGCAGTTACATCCAATGATTTTGAAACAGAAACATTGACGTAAACATCTCTAATTATAGATTCGAACAGTCTGAGGACAATTGGTTTATATGGACCACACCCCATGATAACTGGACCCCAATCCCACCCGTAATGATACTGTGCCTTTCTAACATATAATCTGCTAGACTCACCATTCGAACAGAAATACTTTCCGTGACTCTGCTCTAATTCCCGTCCCTTCAACAACGCACTTTTAAACACAATATGCAACAAATTGGTTCCTTTAAAATTTAATTTGGATGTTACGTCGATTACATATCCTCGAAACATATTCTGGGCAAGCAAAATCTCTTCTCCATTCAAGTAGACCTCGGCAATGGTATCTAAACCTTCAAAACTCAACTCATGTTTTCTGTAAACCATAGACAGTGGGTGTATTATAAAAACCAGCTTATATTCCCAGGTGGTCTCTCCCACCCATTGTACAGCCCCTTCATTGGTGTCTATATAGGGATCTGGAACTTCCTTTGCTGCAACTAATTCCAGAAATATATCGGGGATTTCCTCCTTTGAAGGGTTCCATTTTGTTGATCCTAGCTTTCGATAGAACCACTGGTTAATTTTAGTTTCGCAGTAGTTGGGCTGCTTACTACCCCCAGATTCGATAGTGATTTGCATATCATCGAAATGTGGAGAAATGCGAATCTGCAAAACTAAATGATAAGCATCTATTTCCTTACGTTCAATAAATTGCTACCATCTTGCTTGTAGAAGAAATGAGGTAACCAAAGTTAACAAGATTATTACATAAAAATCATGTAATGCATTCTCTGAAATTTGGTGGGTTTTTGTTACTAACGTTCTTGCACGATATTTTTGTCAAAGAAAAAGCCACAGTGACGCATTTGGAATCACAGATTGTCAATATGAATGTTATCAAGAGTCTATGTTAGGTAAATGTCAGTTAATGGTCTATGGTGGATACCTCACTACCGAAAAGTTGATGATATCCCACTTCCACTAGAATTGGAATCAGTTTCACTTATCAAAGGATTACCAATAAGGACATCACAAGGCGAAGTTATTGGAGATGAAGAGGAAGGATCTAGCTATGAAATTGAATTGAGAGATGAAGCCAATCGACCTTGGTGGAAGTTTTTTGATGATTACGAATATCGTCCTAAGAATGAAGCAATAACCGGCTCAGGAAACGAATCAAGCAACAGAACTGCTGCAGAGAAGAAATTACTTTTCAAACTACATCTCTGTATTACACTTTATTCATTTGTTGGATATTGGATCAAATACTTGGATCAAGCCAATTTGACTAATACGTATGTTTCGGGCATGAAAGAGGAATTACACATGACAGGTAACGCATTCATTAATGCTCAATCATTATATAATGCTGGAGCGGTGATATTTCAAGTATTTTTCATGTACTTACTTCCTAGAGTCCCGTTGCACTATTTAATTTCTGGATCTGAATTGATTTGGGGGGTTTTCACACTAGCACACTCACAAATTAACAACTTGTCTCAATTGTACACTTTGAGGTTTCTCACAGGGGCAGCAGAAAGTGGTTACTTTATAATCTGGCATTATTGTTTCTCAAACTTCTTTCTACCCACAGAATTGGGATTTGTTGGAGGTTTTTACTACTGTGGGCAGATGATGGGTTACCTATCAAGTGGTCTAATTGCGGCTGAGACCACATCTAGCTTGGATGGAGTGTGGGGAATGTCTGGTTGGCGTTGGCTTTTTATTATCGATGCTTTAATAACTATTCCTGTGGCCATAGTAGGATATTTTGTTATTCCAGGCACTCCGTATAATTGCTACCTGATTTTTTTGACTGATGACGAGATTAGACTTACCAGGTCAAGGCTACAGAAAGCAAATATCAAACCACCACCGAAGAAGGTGCCGCCCTTTTTTGTGAAAAGATTGTGGATTAAGATATTAACTGATTGGAAAATTTATGTGTTGACTCTATTGAATTATTGTTTTTGGAATTCGACAACTGCAACCATTGGTGGATTTGCCTTGTGGCTAAAATCTGAAAGATCATACAGCACACCTGAATTAAATCGCTTAACCGCAATTCCTCCAGCTTTAGGAATTATTTACATTTTGTTAGTTAATATGGGGACTGATGTGTTTCAATCTAGAGTTTTTTCTATAACATGGGCTTACTTCTTCAACTTTTTAGGTATTGCAATTCTAGCAGTGTGGGATGTCCCTGATTCTTTCAAGTGGTTTGCGTTTATGCTAACGTATTTTGGAATAACTGTCAGTTCGGTAATTTACGGTTGGATTAACGACGTAATGAGGCATGATGCCCAGGAAAGAGCAATCGTATTACTCTTCACTAATTTATTTTGTCAGCAATTCCGGGCTTGGCTAGACAAGATCAATTTTGCGACAGTTGAGGCCCCACGATTCCACCAGGGATATACATTCTGTGCAGTGCATACAGTGCTCACAGTAATAATGGCATATGTAATGATGTTCTTCTACAAACAGCAAGAACGTAAAAACGCTCGATCAGTGGGAATTTACGTTTATAATAGTCAAGAAGGTGTTAGTGCTGAGATAAGACATTTGCTTGAAATTGATGTGACCAGGGCTCCAAGAATTGATGCAGACTGATTACTAGAATACCACAGTTGCAAAAGCTTCTTTTCAATTTGGATTTCATTAATTTTAGTCCATTACAAATAATCTCGTAATACTCAGATGCGGCTTATTGAATTGATTATACGATCTGTTTTCAGGTACTTTGGTTCCATTTTTTATTGCGGTGCGGATAGTAATTGTAATCATCCACAATTTATTTAATTCGTCGTCGGTGCTCTTCTAAGCCCTGCCACAATTGATTGCAAAAAAAATTAAAATGTTGCATCTGAGAACCATTGGATCCACACTTTAAAATTGTTAATTTTCATTTATAAATATAGCAATTCAGCATACTACAATGTTAGATTTGTATATTCTGTGACAAGGAAAGCTTAATTATTATCTATGGGCTTCTTACAGCGAGTAAAGAAAGCCGTACTTGCTGCTGAATCTATCAATCACCCTGCTCAGGTGGCCAGAGAGGAGGCTATTCGCAAACAACTTGGTGATGCTTCAAGCACAGAAGAGTTCCAAAACGAAAAGAATGGGGACATCAATGTAACTCTGGAAAGTATTATTGATATAAGTGACATTCCTTACATTGACCTCACGTTGAATCTTACACCAGAAGAAATCCATTACAGACAGACCTCGAAATGGTTTAAGTTCAAGAAGTTCTTGTGGGATGGTGTTGACAAACATCCTATTGAACAGAGATATCTTCTTAAATTAGATGCCTTTTTACTAAGCTCATCTTGCTTAGGTTACTTCATCAAGAACTTGAATCAGTCTAACATTACCACTGCTTACGTTAACGGGATGAACGAATACTATGATATGAATAATAACCAGTTAAACTATTTGACTACTCTTTTCACCGTTGGGTATATCATTGGCCAGATTCCATCAAATTTAATCTTACACAAACTTTCTGCTAGATTCTACTTAGGTGGGTTGGAAATATTATGGTCTCTTTTAACTGTGTTGATGATTACTTGTGGCAGAAATAACATTAAAGGCCTTTATGCAATACGTTTCTTCCTTGGTCTATTAGAAAGTGGTTATTTCCCGGGATTGGAGTGGTTGGTTGGATCAAACTACAGTGCTGAAGAGCTTTCAAAAAGATCCTCGTACTTTGCAATTGCAGGAAATCTTTCTGGGATTGTTTCCGGTCCATTGCAACAAGCTATTCTTCAAAGATTTGGAAAGTCTTCCATGCCCCCATTTAAATGGATGTTTGTCTTTGATGCGGTGATCAGCTTTCCAATTGGTATCTATACCATGTTTGTTGATCCCAACACTCCTTCCACCACGGATGCTTGGTATTTCACTGAACAGGACAAACTTGTGGGCTTGGAACGTAGAAGACGTATTGGTGCTGAGTTAACTACTAGAACACCGTACACTTGGGCTAAGATCAAGACTTTCTTCGACACTTGGCACATTTACGTTTTCCCCTTGGTATTCTTGTGTTACAACAACGCATGTGCAGCCGCAGGTCAGCCAACTTTTACTACCTGGATGAAAATCACTTTGAAGAAACCATCTCACATTTACAACACTTATCCATCCATCTTAACGGCGTGCGGAATCGCCCTTACCCTCATATTTGCTTATATCAACGATTTCTTAGGTGGTACTAAAAACCACTACTTTGTTGCATCGTTCTTTGTTTGCTTGATTATAGGTTGCAGTTCTTTGGCCTATTGGGATATTCCACTTGGATGGCATTGGTTTGCTTATTTCCTCAATGGTATGCCAACCTCCTGGGGTCAGCCTTTTATCTATTCTTGGGTCAACCGTTTGTTAGTTCATAATGATATGAAGAGAAATTTCGTTGTCGTTGTTACAAACACGTTGGCATATGTTACTGGTGCATGGGTTCCAATTCTTGTCTGGAACACTAAGGACCGGCCACAGTACTTTATCGGTTTTACTTATACTGCGGTTTTGTCACTGGTTGGTTTGATATTAACCGGTGTTGCATTCTATCTTACTAGAAGAGATGATAAGTTGAAGCGGTTAGAAGAAAAGCTACAAGAAATTAGCTCTTCAAATGGAACGGTGGAAAGCATTTAGTCTTGGTATCTAGTTAATAATACATTTTAAAAAGCAGGATTAATTGTTTTATGATCGAGAGATCAATATTCGTGAGATCTGCTAAATAACCAATATTTTAGTACTCAATCTAGGACTTGTGAAATAGAAAGTTGTGGCATACATTCCAAAAAGTATGTAGTAGTGACAAGTGTTATGAACTCAATTAGAATCAAAATGGGAACAGAATTATACGTATCACCTTCTCTGTTCCCAGCTACATTGGGATATTATTCCCAAGTCCGCCACAGTTTAACTCAGTCTAAATTTAGTAGTTGATTATATAAAGGCAATCAGACCTGATTAACGCCAGTTCTGTATACAGGATGTGAAAGTGATTGCAATTATGAACTTCGACAACAGAACAACCACTTTTGTGTCAACATACCAAGCCGTACTGTTTCCATAACTGAATTCAATGGATGAGAATAGTGGCAATGTAGATATCACCCAGTCGATATATGTATTGATCACCTACGGGCAATCATTAACATGGAATTTTCCTAATAATTCATAGGCTCTTTTTTACTAGAGCGGCTTTAGCACGATTTGCTTTGATGTTTCTAAAGCCGCAGGGTCGTGCACAGGGTCAACAAAAAATTAGGTAGCAAAGCTCCGCCGCATGCGTTGGATCAGAGTTTAGCTTTGTCGGGTGACAATTTCAATTGTTCCTTTCGGGAGGATTACCACTTACGGCTGAATCATAATTCTGGAGTATGCCAACGTATTATTTTTTCTCCGATGAAAACCAAAGGCGCGGTTCCAAGATACTTTGGGGAATGATATCAGAAAAGGTCCCACGATTCGTCGTTGCGATATTAAACTTCTCATAAAGCATGTTCACTAAGTTCCGCATACCATTGACCCGTTAATAATCGAAATAGAGAGCCAATATTATCGTCTCCCCCACGCTACCAGCTTGCAAACACTCGCAAACAACGTGCTTTATGAAACTTTAATAGGCATTAACTCGCGCAATAATCCTCGTAATAACTATAGATAATTTTCGTGGAGAAAATACTGCCCCGCATTTTTCCATTAATACGGAGGCAGGATCGGAAAATTGTACCAAATATTTGGGAAATATAAAAGGGTTAGATATTTCAAGACACATTTTGATCTACAATAAGTCATTGAGTGACATTCTTAAGTTTAATAATTTATTAAAAGATAGAAAATGAGTCACACTTGGTGGAAAGAAGCTACAGTTTATCAAATTTGGCCAGCATCGTACAAAGATTCGAATGGAGATGGTATTGGTGATATAGCCGGTATTATTTCGACCCTTGATCACATCACGGAATTGGGCGCTGATGTTATTTGGTTAAGTCCAATGTATGATTCTCCGCAAAACGATATGGGCTACGATATCTCCAATTACGAAGACATATACCCCAAATATGGTACCATGGAAGATATGGAAACCTTAATCAGTGAAGCACACAAGAGAGGCTTAAAGTTGATTTTGGATTTGGTCATTAACCATACTTCTTCCGAACATGAATGGTTTAAGGAATCTAGATCCTCGAAAACTAACCCCAAGAGAGACTGGTACATCTGGAAGAAACCAAAATACGATGCTAAAGGAAACAGGCAACCACCCAATAATTGGGGCTCCTATTTTGCAGGTTCGGCTTGGAAGTATGATGAAGCTACCGATGAATACTACTTGCATCTCTTTGCTGAATCTCAGCCAGACTTAAACTGGGAGAATGAAGAGACAAGAAATGCAATTTACAAGACTGCGTTGACCTTCTGGTACGAAAAGGGAGTCGATGGTTTTAGAATCGATACTGCTGGTATGTACTCCAAGGTCCAAACATTTCCTGATGCACCAATTGTCTTCCCTGACGTTCCATACCAACCATGTAAGTTGTACCATCAAAGTGGACCAAGAATTCACGAATTCCACAAGGAAATGTTTAGCAAGACTACCTCTAAATACGATGCCATGACAGTTGGTGAAGTTGGTCATTCTTCTAGCGAAGATGCATTGAAATATGTGAGTGCCAAGGAAAAGGAAATGAATCTGATCTTTTTGTTTGATGTGGTTGAGGTTGGCACTGATCCGTCTGATAGATTCAGATACAGGGGGTACAAGCTTCCTGAACTTAAGAATGCATTTAAAGTTCAAAGCGATTTCATTGTTGGAACTGATGCGTGGTCCACCGTGTTTTCCGAAAATCACGATCAGGCAAGATCTATCACTAGATTTGGGGACGATTCTGACGAATTTAGAGTTCCTACTGGTAAGGCATTGGCATTGTTGCAATCAACAATCACTGGTACTCAATACATTTACCAAGGTCAGGAAATAGGTATGGTGAATTTGCCAAAAGATTGGTCCATCGATGAGTATCAAGATATCAACACTGTTAACTACTACAAGCAATTCACTGAAATGCACGGATCTGATCCAGACTTTGAAGAACAGAAGAAAGAGTTATTAAAGAATATTAATTTAATGGCTAGAGACCATGCTAGATCTCCAGTTCAATGGGATGATTCTGCAAATGGTGGGTTCACTACTGGAAAACCTTGGACTAGAGTTCACGACAACTACAAGAAGATTAACGTTAAGTCACAAGTCAATGACCCAAATTCATTGTTATCTTTCTGGAAGAAGGCATTGAAATACAGAAAGGAATACAAAGACTTGTTTGTCTATGGATCTTTCGAGATTCTTGACTTTGACAACGATGAAACTTTTACTTTCACCAAGACGGACGGTGGTCAAAAGGCATATATTGTGATAAACTTTACCAACAAACCAGTGAAATTTGAAAAGTTGATCAACGAAGATCTTGAGTTGCTCTATGCTACCGTCAGCTCTATAGACGAAGGTACACTTGGTGCATATGAAGGAAGAGCCTATATCGCTAAGTAGTGTTTTTATTAGGCATATATGCAATGATCTTATATTGAGTCTGAGGTAAAATGAAAAAAAAACAATTAAGCTGGGCCGCCGATATAACCATCATTTAACAGTTCAATCTTATCGTTGAACCAGAAGCCTATAAGTACGACAAAATAAATTAACATCAAGATAAC
This sequence comes from Teunomyces lycoperdinae, assembly GCA_030574955.1. NCBI lineage: Eukaryota > Fungi > Ascomycota > Pichiomycetes > Serinales > Debaryomycetaceae > Teunomyces > Teunomyces lycoperdinae. The sequence continues at coordinate 45,593 of JAJMFY010000041.1, forward strand.
TCCCTTGAAGTAATTGGACTTACCCTCGGCGTAAATGTATGTGAATAAGTAGATGGAGATCAATGTAGCAATGATGTCCCATCTAGGAAAAACCAATGAAAAGATTTGTTCCACATTGATAGAGTTCATGTAGATGGAATAAATTACCAAACTTGGAATCTGAATCAAAACCACCTGTAAGGCGTAAGCACTACCAATCTCCATTGAAAGAGCAACGTTACCACCAATGGCGAATGAAATAGCATTCAAAAATTCAGTTGTATTCGGAACTAAAGCAAACACAGTGAGACCCAAAAACTTCGGGTTAATTGGGAAGTCAGATAACACCGAATCCACGTTGTCAACTAAAATCTCAGCAATAATAGCATACAACAAAGTAGCCCCAAGCAAGATAATCGTTGACTTATTACGAGACCAGTTGGGTGCATCATGCCCACTACCACCATCTTCATCCTCTTCTTCGTCTTTCAATATCACACTTGTTTTTCTCGTAGGTGTTAGCTTTTCACGTTGTCTGAGATTCACAGAATCTCCTGAAATTGACAAGGATTGAACAGATTGAATTCTTGGACTTGGCGCGGTACGATTTCTGTGCTCAACACCAAGTGCCGATGGTGGCAATTTGGACAACTGTGAACCTGGAATATTTTGGCCGTCAGCTACACTCAAGAAACTTGGGGATCTGAGTGAAGCATCATCTTTCTTCACTTGCTCGTGCGAAGTCGTTGCCCAGATCAACGACGCATGAGTTCTCAAAGTGAAATAAAGCCCACATACGTACGCAGCAAACAATGCTATAGCAACAATCAATGAAAATGGTTTGATAATTTCATAGTACAATTTATCCAAGGCAAATGAAGGTTGTACAAAACGGCACTTAACGCAGTCTTCCTGTAAATCCTTGGATGCAACAAATTCACATTTTTTGCACTTGATCTCATATGCTCCATAGATTTGGTAAAACAATGAGGGAGCAAACATGATAACCATGGCATACAATAGCATAGTGGAGGATACACCGGCCGATCTGGGATTATAACGCTGAGTCTTCCGTTTTAAAGCACCTCCACACATTGATAAACCTGGCAAAAGCAAAACACCGCCTAATATGGAGCCAATCATAGAACCTTCTACCAATTTTCCCTTTGACTGATTCAATGCAACACAGTACAAGAAGATTTCAACAATGGTTGAGAAGAAAGCATTAATGACCGCACCGACTCCCATAGACGATTGTGCCGAAATGGATGCCACCGCTTGGCCAATAAAGTATGCAAGAGGAATAATGGAGAACAAACAGGCACAGAATAAAAACGAGGCATCAGTGAACCAAGTGTCCCACTCAAGTCTTTCTTTAAGTAGGTAATAATCCAAAATGACAAAGATGACGGCAGCCAACAAGTTGATAAAGAAGATATTGGTACCATCGATAGTGTACTTATAGTAGTGGAATCCGCAGCACCTGTAAGTACACAAAATGATCAGCTGGGGCTTCCGTTTCTTTTGCTTATTAGTTTTGTAGTATTCCTTTTCTAATTCAAAATCGAGAGCGAGTGGATGACGTCTCAAGTGGTCACACAAGGTGCTTGCAATGTTTGTCATTGGGATTGTAAAGACAATCAACCAACAGAATGCACCAATAATATAAAGGAGAGGCTGCAACACCCCATAAAAGAATAAGTAAAACATGAACCGTCCAGAGGACCAGCTTCCTCTCCCAAAGAAACGAATTCTAATATCGGTACTTTCTTCTTGATCCTCGACAGCTTCTCCATTTTCCTCAATAGTATCCTCCAACGAGGAGTAGGCATCTCTTAAAGGTCTGCCATGGTGGTCCTTCATCAACGGACGTGACTCGTTTGAAGAGGTATATCTTCTAGGAGGTGCAAAGAATAAACGACCTTCCTCCTGTTGCCTCCATCTATGAAATTCTGATATTGATCTTCCATCAAGTTCATCCTCTTCCAAGTAATTTGAATCTTGGTTTAAGAGGACAAATTTACCAAACGGAAAGAGCCAGTACCGGCCCAATTTAAACAAGAGTTTGACATATGGTCTCAGGTGGCGGTGAATTGCAAAACCAGAAAGCACAAACACCATGGCAGCACCTACCAAACATACCAAATATAAGAAGAGACCCACTGTGAAAAACCAGATGTAATTGGTAATTGTAACCCCCCAGTATATTTTTCCTGCTGGCTTGTGTGCTACGAAATCGTGTATATCTTCTTCGGCACGAGTGGCAACCGAACGCTTTTTCTTATACAAAGAGGGCTTCCAGATCTTGATACCAAAAGGGTGGGTCGAGTTGATAGCATCTTGTCTTTCACGTAAATTGAGGGATTCGAGCGTTTCGGATGAAGAAGTTGATTTTATCGAAGCAGAATCTTGTTCTTGAAGTTCCTCATCAATTTCGGGTATAATTGCTTCTATGCTTTCATGTTGTTCAATCGGTACCGTCATGAGGTCCGGTTCTTCAGTGTCCTTCTGTTTTGATTGTGGCTCGTCTGTAACGTCTTTGTTTTTATTAACTTCAGGGAAGTAACTGCTGCCGGTGGAATAGGCAACTGAGTTCTTCATGCGTCTGCTGTGAAGAGCTTTCAATGCATCGTGATAACCTTCCAAGTAGTTGCGTTCGTTTTTGACCTCATTCTCCTCATCAGACGAGGTTTCTTCTACGTCATTGATATCATCGTCAACGGAGAAAACCAATTTTGGGTGGGTACTTGAAAGGAGTCGTTTAAGGTGTGGTTTTGACTTGTTTCGTTTAAGTTTTGCATTCAGTTTTTGTTTGGTAGAAGATGAAGACGACGCCACTAGGTCCTCCAGCGCGATATAGGGAGATGTTGCCGGTAGCTGTTTTCCCAGCGGCAAATCTTTTGTTGACATGCCGAATTAATCAAGAATGGAGATTTGTTTCCTTTTATGGTGTCCCAGGTGCCCAAGGTAAAAAATAGAGTTTTTTTTTTAATCACACAATTACTGTCCCGGCTAATTATAAATTGGAGATACGAATCGTTATAAAGTGAGGGTTTAATAAATAAAAAATATATATACAGAACGTTTTTCCAAAATGTCTAAATTCTACTAAACATCTAATTTTTGCATCTGTTTTCCGTGCCATGCGCGCACCACCAGTTACCACTAGTTAGCTAGATTTATGTACATACTTAAATAACAAAATGACCATGTAAGCAAGATCCAGCAAAGTGGAGATACTAAATGCAAAAGAAAAAAAAATTAGATAAAGAAATAAGAAATAAAGCTAAAGGAGGAGTACTGTAAATGGCAATGTCCAGAAATCCAGTACATGCAAGATTTGTTCTAATTGCCTCCCAAGCGGTATCCCTTACCTTTGAACAAACCGGTTGTGTCGTGAAAGTTACCATGAAACTTGTTCTCCTGGTCCAGTTCCATACCTGTGTCACTGTCACGGTTCCTTAGGTGGCTCCATTGTGATACCTGCAGCAGCCCAAGTTTATGGAATTCGCTGGCAAATGTGGTTCTCTTAGACGTGTCGATTGGAAAACCAAGCCATTCATACAACTTTGTGGGTGCCTTCAAGTATCCTTTGTCAAACACTGAATCTCCAATGTATTTGTCTTCTATCGAACCTCGGTTGCGCTGGCCCACTTTTCTTCCAGAAGATGTTCTATAACCGTACGCACTGGTCAGAAGATTGAGGAGCGGGATGGTTGCGGATTGCATGCAGAGATAGAGGTAACCAACGGTGAAACCCACAAAGTAGTCGAATAACCCATCAAAGGATTTGGTGATCACCAACACTCCACATTCACAAAGCGGCATGTAGTAGCCCTTAACACGGATCAACCCGAGAACACTAATGTATGCGTTTTTATGGTAGCGAGACCACACGTACATGAGACATCCTAACATGGCGGAGTGGTGGCAGTACATGTACTGAATATAGCCACGGTATGTCAAGTAGTCACAAAATAAGTAGAAAAAGACAATCATGGTTCCAGTGACTAATGTAAACCACAAACAATCTGGGAAGTTGCGATGAAACTTACCATTGTAGCCCTCTAACCGGTTGGCAAAATAGTAGAATTGAATAACCAGTAGCAACGGAGTCAAGGTTTCGGTCATCATCTCGCGAGGAAGCAAGAACACAAGGAAGAACCGATAACACTGAAGAATACTTCCCAAACCCAACATCATCAGTTTAATAGGCCTCACATAATTAAAAGCATTTAGAAGTTCGTGGTATTCTCGATAGACGAAAAATAGATCAATGTATAACCACTGTGAGAATGTAGGTTTAACCGCAACTGTTAATAACGTTGCCAATGTACAAATCGTAAAGTACCGTGTAACAGGAGGGATACTCCTAATTGTATCCGCTAGCATATCCATGGTTTAGGAAATATTGGTAATTCTAATAGTCTAAGTAGAAGACGAAAAAATAGAGTGAGTGAATGGTTAATACCTTTCTTAGGTTTTATGCAGGAATACTATGGTTCATGAATATTCTCAGAACCATCGACCTCTTTCCCTCCAAGTATTTTGTGTCTGTTCTACCAATAACATCATGAAGCTTGTGCGTTTTCTTATGAACATGCCTGGTGCAACGAACCAGCCAGTCACAGTGGAACTTAAGAATGGTAGTTCGATCAGTGGCCAAATCATCTCGTGTACACCACTGATGAACCTCTCGCTCAAAAACATTAAACTCACATATCCCCATCAGGATCCCCAGCTCCTACAATTCATAAATATCAGAGGCAACCAAATAAGACAGATCCTCTTACCCGATGAATTAAACTTAGACAGTGTATTGGCGAAGAGTGTGACCAAAATAAAGGGAAATGGCGCAGGTCCTGGTGCCAATTCTACAACCACCAGAAAGCCTGTGAGAGGAGGCGCCAAGAATTTGCGTGGAAGAGGAGGCAGACCTCGTGCCTTTTAGCAGTGCAACCAGCTGCTTATCTGTATAATGAAACGATTTACTATGTACATTCGAAATAGAAGATATATGAAAAAAAACACGACAACAAAGGATCGACTTTCTTCTTAGAACCACGTCTTCTTTCTTTGCTCTCTCTTGGCAAGCAACTTCTGGTATCTCGGCCTGGAAGCAGCAATTGTTTCGTCCATCTTGGAAATGGCTTCTTCTCTGGCAGCAAGCCTCTCTGGCAATTCTCTTTCCCATTTCTGTGTCTTATGTCTCAATACACCCTTCATCCATTTCTTTTCGTTGTATTTCTCTTCGTAGAACTTCTTTGGCAATGGAGGCAACAAGTCCTGGATACCGAACTTGTATGCAATCTTGTACAAATCAGCAGAGCGTCTCAACGAGAACTTGGCACCGTGCCATCTACCAGTGTCGGGGTTTTTATTTGGCAAGAATGGGTTCCTGGAAGGATCGGTGATGGTCGAAGGCTTTTCGGCATATTGTGCAAAGGGACGTGGTGGGAATTTAATGAAAAAGTTGTGCAACTTCTGAGGAAGCTTTGAAAACGCCTCTTTAGCAGTGAGCGACATGATACAGAAGGGAGATTAACGTTTGTGCTTGTTCACTATCAAATACTAACAAAAAAAATTTCACTCTGTTTGTGTACAGTACTCACCGAGAAGATCAAAAGTTCCTCGTGCGCTTTTTTCTGATTGACTGCAAAAAAAGTAGAGCATGGAGAAAAGAAAAAAAAAACATATCAAAAAGAGATTACTAGAAAAAGGAGAATGCGAATGGAATTTGCGATAACAATCAATCGCAATATCGCTTGTGATTTTAGGCATTTCTTTTTATTGCTATCCTGAACAAAAAAAATACCCTACAAATTTGCTTGAGGGCTAGGGCCATCAATGATGCACTTGACAACGTCACCACCGGCTCTGACCAAGTCGTAAGCCTTAATGGCGTCCTTCCAGGCGAATCTATGGGTGATGAGTCTTTCAAAGTCAATTGGAGCATTTTCCTTACCGTTCTTGTAGTTTTCGTCAAGCATTCTGACCGAAGTCTTGTAGTCATCATAACCGTATCTGAAAGAACCAAACAAAGTCAATTCCTTGTTGCTGAATTCGGTAATTGGGAAACTGACGTTACGACCTGCGTTACCGACCTGAACATACCGACCACCGTGAGCAATTGCTTCAATACCCAATTGGATGCATGGCTCAGCACCGCTACATTCCAACACAACCGTGGGCTTCTTGCCATCAAAGGCAGCAAGCAATTCCTTAGCACCACCGGTCTTGGAATTGAATATGTGCGTAGCGACCCCGATGTCCTTACCCATTTTCAACTTGGAGTCAAAGATATCAACCAAAAGCACATTGGTGGCACCAAACTTCTTGGCAGCAGCAGCAGCCAACAAACCGACTGGGCCAGCACCAAAGACAGCCACGGTGTCACCAAATTTGACACTGGCTTGGCGAGAGGCATGGACACCGACACTCAATGGTTCAACCATGGCACCCAATTCCAACGAAACGTGAGAAGGCAACTTGACCAAGAAGTCTTCTGGACTCTTGAAGTATCTGCACAATGTTCCTGGAGGATTTGGTTCACCTTCGGTGGAATTTGGAGTGGCGGCAAACACCATGTGAGGACACAAGTTGTACTTTCCACTCTTGTATTCATCACTGAGTCTCGATGGTACACCAGGCTCAATGGCAACGTTGTCACCGACTTTGAGGGAGGTGACTGCAGAGCCAACTTCAACAACCACACCAGCCGATTCGTGACCGAGAACCATTGGTTTGGTCAACACAAAAGGACCGATTTTCCCATGTGCATAGTAATGAATGTCAGAACCGCAGATCCCAGTCTTCTTGACTTCAACAAGAACGTCGGTTGGTTCAGTGATTTTGGGTGCATCGAAAGTTTCGAAGGTGATATCGTCGATCTTATTTAAAACAAGTGATGGGTTGGACATTTCTTTAATTGTATGGGTAAAAGAATTTAATGGGTGAGATTTCTCCTCTCACTTAAATACCCCATAAATCCCCAGGCTATTTTGTAAGGAGACGGCGGCGCAATACATGTCCCGCTACACACAGGGCCGAGTAATTTTGCACGTAATTTCCCGGAATGTCTGGAGTGACACCTACAAAGAATCATGCGATGTTTCTATACTGCAACCTTATCATATGTACATCATGACGGCAAACTCCGAGCCGTAATCTGTCCCTAAATTAGGACACCACAACGTTACATAACAGCGATCATTTTTCTTGACACTTGTAACTTTTCTCTTACTTTTTTTTTTTGTTTTTTATTATCACTCTATTTTTACGATATGTTTCCTAGGTATAATGAGGTAATATTCCCGTACTCTACAGCTATAACGTCAATCGCTTTCTTTACTCCTTTATATTTTGTTCAAGTTACAGAAATACAAAAAAATAATAAGTTTCTAATAGTAAAATGAGTAAGTTTGTTTTTTTTTTCTCATGAATTTATTTCTCTTGTCATGACGCTCTGAAGCTCTCTCCTGTTATATGTGTAATACAAGCAACCATTGTGTATCGTGTATCTTTTCCTTAAATAATCTTGATCAGCATAACAATCAAAAGTAACAAGAAAGCTTGATTTACTTAGCAACACCTTGCAAGGCTTCCAAGACTTCCAATTCAATGGTAGCTTCGGCAACAACAACTTCGTCAGAAGAAGCAGCTCTCTTTTGAGCGTCAGCAATCAAGGTGCTGACAGCTTGGCCATCGAATTGATCTGGTTTGAAGGCTTCAATAGCAGAAATGGTCAACTTGTTGCCTGGTTGAACAGTAGCGATACCACCAGAAACAAAGTATTGTTCAGTTTCACCACCCTTGGAAATGATTTCCAACAAGCCTGGTCTCAATTGTTCAACAATAGGAATATGGTTGGCCAAGATACCCAAGTCACCGTTGACAGATGGTAAGTTGACTTGTTGCACTTCGGATTCCGAGTACAACGTTTGATGTGGCAAGGCCAACGACAACTTCAAGGCGTCGGAAGCACCGGAGGCTTCGGTGGCGTAGGTTCTTCTGACAACAGAGGAAGATTGCTTAGAAACCTGACGTAAAGCTTGTCTGAACATGATGGTTACTTGTTTTCTTTTTAATCGAGTCTGTTCTCACTTTGAAAATTGAAAGCCGAATTTTTTTTTGGAAAAAGCGCTCGTTCATTCTATTGGTCGTTTGTCGACTGCCAAATCAGGTAATATGTGAATAACGAAATACATAATATACAGAGATATACCAATATAAAAATAAAACATTTAAAATAAAAAGAGATTCTAGTCTCCACCACCAAACTGATTCAAGAAGTTGTCCACATCAAACTCATTATCAATAGGAACTTGATCGCCAGGATTCGTTCCGAATTCCTGGTCCAAAAGACTCATGTTGAGACCGTCCAAGAGCAGCTCGTCGTTGCCCAACAAGTTATTCATGTTCAAATTAAGATTAGCACCATCATTAAAGTTTGCATTGGCTGCCGTTCCAGGTGATATGCTGTTTTCATTTTTCTTGTCGTCTGGTTGTAGATCAGGAATATCTGAATAGTTAATGGTCGATAGTATGTCGCTGGGGTTACTCATATCCTTCGAGTCGGCTGGGACCAAATCAGCCAAATTAAAGTCAATCCCTGGTGACATGAATTCGGAAAATGCATTGTCGTTTGACTGTTGGTTTTTCTCTTGTTCCTGTCGTTGTAATTCTTGTTCTCTCTCACGGTGTGCTTCTGCCTTCTGGACAGCCTCTGCTTCAGCCTTCGCTTTAGCCGCGGCAGCTTCTGCTTCTGCAGCTGCAGCTGCTTCTGCCTCTTGTCGTTTACGTTCTTCTTCTTGTTGTTGCCTTTGTTCTTCTTCCTCTTTCAATCTCTGCTGTCTCTCCATCTCTTCCTTGATCTTTAATTCTTCTTTCTTCTGTTGATTTTCCAACATCTGCTCAACACACCATCGTGCATCATTGAACTTCGAGATCGTGTCATCGAGAATATCATCAAATTTTGTTATGTGGCTCGAAAGCTGGGCCGTGAGAGCAGAATTGATCAACTGGTTATTGGGCCCAGTGATCAAATTGCTTTGCTTTTTATTATTATTAAGAATCTCAAAGATATAGCCTGATGTTTTGAGTATATCATTGAGCGAGTCCTCCAATTTGGCTTCCAAGTTCATCATGAACGTTTCATTTAGCCTCTCACAATGTGTTGTAATGTTACGGAGATAAAAATGACTTTGGGGACCAACGCATGCAGGAAGCCTTCCACAAACTGCAAAAGACGACCGCCGCACCTTTTCTTTTGCTTACAGTCACCATAACAAAAAAAGCCACCAGAGAGACGCGAAATATCAAATATCTGAGATTTCACGACGCGTAAATGATAATAAGAAAAAAAAACTAATCACTTTACGTTCACATTCACCATCACCAAATGTCTGAACAATTGGTATCCAAGCAAGGCCCATTAGGTTACGTGTGGCTAGCTGCTAACTACGACAAGAAGTTGTCCAAGCAGCAGTTACTTAGTACCAATATCGTGAAATCTTCGGACTACATTACCAACCATCCGATCCATAGTAGTCAGACTACCCAAGATAACAACTCCATCACCCTTAGATTGTCAGGACAGCTCTTGTTGGGGATTGTGAGGATATACTCAAGAAAGACCAAGTACCTCTTGGATGATGTCAACGATATCTTGTTGAAATTGAAGACATCATTCCGGTACGCAAGTGGTGCCAAGTTGGGCTCCGATAATATGGGCCAACTGGTCAACTTGCTGGCTCAAGACACTATCATCACAAATCTCAAGAGTATCACACTACAAGATCAAGTTACACGGTTTGACTTATTGTACCAGGACGATCTTAATTTGGACGAATTTGGTACCACAACGAGCCAGGGCATTTTTAGTCAACAAACCAATCCCGACTCCACATTTGATCAGTCGATTGAATTTCCTCGTTTTGAAGACCAGCAAGAGCCCATGTCTTTTGACAACGATTTAGACTTGGAATTGGATTTTGACTTGAACCATGATCGTTCTATAGAACAGGGCAGAGATGCACCACAAACCAACGCGTTTGAACAAAACGCGTCAATTCTCGAGGAATTAAATAAAGACGATGACATTGATCTTGGAATTCCATTGGAAACAATTGAAGAGCCTGAACTCGAGCTTGATTTGGGCTCTGATGGACCCGAGGAGCCATTAACCCCACCTTCAGCCACGCCTACGCGTCCTAGACAAAAGAGAACAAGGCTCACCGAAGACGGTGAATTGATCACAAACAAGAGAAAATTACAAATTGATTCAATGGCAGACCTTGATGGAATACCAATTCAAACTTTGAAGGAGAATCAACAGCTTCTACTCAATGGCAAGTTAAGGAACAACTTCATCACCTTAACTCTTAGCGAGCAAGAAAAGTTACAACTTATTTATGAATTGTCAGCTCCTTTACCAAGTAAAAGAAGAAAGTTATGGAATATGGATGATCTGCTCCAAGAGAAATGTTTAGAATTGTCTAGACAAGAGCAGGAGTTGGAGGAGCAACATAATTTGCAGTTTGAAACTGAATTTAACGATTATGATGACAACTTGGACTTTGACATATCTCTTCCAGATATGAGTGAAGCAAATGTTACTGTGGAAGAGCAGCCGGAAGAAGAAGTAATTCTTGAAGAGACGGAAAATGCAGCTAAAACTACCACACAAATTGCTCAACAACTTCGGGAACTTTTGAATGAAAAATCTGAGTCAAGCTTGGAAGAATTGATGGATCATGACTGCAAAATCAACGAGACCTCTTTTGACAAATATCCTGTTGGAGCTGTCAATGGACATACTGTCATTAATAAGAGAAAAGAAGCCACTAAATGCTTTTTCGAGATCCTTGTTTTGGCAACTAATGATTGTATTGAAGCTGAGCAACAACAGCATCAAACTGAGATTAATAATGACATTTCCATCAGAGCCAGAGACAGACTTTATCGCAACTTTATGTAATTAATTTTTTGTATCATACCAATTGTACATTATTTCATTTATTTAAGATCAGCCGAATGCCTTCTTGGTTATGTTGTAGATATGTTAATTCCAGTACCGCATCCCAGACAGTGATTGTTCCTTCACTACATCCAATGACAAGCTTTCTGCCATCAGCACTGAAACATACAGTTGTGGCATCAGAATCCACTGGAATTTCAAAAAGAGAGCTAGAAATATTCTTCTCCAAATCCCAAAACTCAATTATAGGTCTTTTTCTTGATGATTTATTCATTAATCCCAAGGTTACAAATTGATATTGGTGAGATGGACGGACAACAATCTCAATCACAACGCACTTGGTTGATATTTTGATCAATGGCTTGTCATTCCACACAGTAATTGTCCAATCTAAATGCGAAGAAACCAAAATTTTTTCCTTATTGTCAGTTGGTAATACATTAATGTCAGTGATAGCTCTCGTGCCCTCGATGCTCTGACCAATAAATGTCTCGCTCTTTTTGTCTGACAATTTATAGATGGAACCACCAGGAGTCAGGACAGTAACCTGATTTAAGAAGTTAATCTCATCAAAATGGTTACTGCCTCCTTCCTCCTGAATAAACAATGCTTTCTGGATTTGAAGCGGTTCTTTAAGGGAGTATTCCTTTGTATTCGGTATGCTGATACACAATGAGTCAGTCTTAGGAGCTGCCAACATGTTTGTAGACCAGGTATTGATAACTCCTTCCAGGGAGTACGAGACTATGGAGTCATCGCCATCAATATTAAGCTGATGTATAGTAGTTATTGGAAAAGTGTGGGCAATGTAGTTCGAATGAGACGCGGCTGAGTAAGGTGGAGAAATAAGCAGCGGGAGTACCACGACCGAACCAGGTCTTCGTTGATGTAGATCCCAAATAGCTATTTTACCATTCCCTAATCCTGCAATAACCTTATTAGGGTTGTTTTTATCGAACTTGATGGTACATATTGGAGCAGCAGCTTCTAAAAAGTATTCTGGGAATAATGTATTCTTAATGCTGTAAATGACAGCCTGACCCAATGCCTCACGAGAGTCTAAGATTGAATGACAGGCGTATGCAACAACTATAAGATCTGGAAAGTGAGGTGAGAATTGGATATGATTTACTCCGGCGGCTTTTAATTGGTAAGTGATTGACATTTGAAATGGTGATTTATTCCCAGCGACAGTGGGAGCCACTTTCGGAGTAGATGCATAGTCCGAGAAGATCGAAGGATCAACCACTTTTATCTTATTGAGGAGCTTGATCGATTCCTTAATCCGATTGTTGAGCTGGTTTTCATTGACAGCTGACTCTATCTCCAATTTAAATTCGGTAGGTGCAATTGATTCGTTGGAAACAGATGAAGGTTCCACTTCTTTTTCTCGTTCAATTTCCTGGGTCGCTTGTACAGCCTTATCATAGGTATTTATTTCCTTTAGTTCTCGCCTCACTCGTACCTCACTGACTCTGGAGTCTACCTGAATGGCGACACTCACTTGTCGTTTAGGCTCGTTCAAACGTTCAATTATCTCCTCTACCAGAGTATCTTCCCGACCTAGTCGTCTCTGTTTGAGTTGCTGTAGCCTTTGTCTTTTCTGTTCTAGTAACGTTTGACGGTCTTGATCCATTGATATGTATGTGGTTTTAAAATCATGCGCGTCTATCAGGTTTTGTTTTTTTTTTTTGCTTTTGGATCTTTCATTATCATCATACACTTTTTTTCCCCAAACATATCTAGAACGAACAAAGATGGAGTTTGATGATATTCTCCGGGAGTTTGATGCTTCTGCAAAGCCTAGAGTCACATCCACTGATCTTTATAATGATCTTATTACAGCTATGGTAAATGAACGGATGTCTCCCGAGTTACTTCCTTACAAACACGATCTACTTCAACTGGTCCTCCATCAGCTTTCTAACCAACAACAATATCTCTTGGATTCCCACGAATATGGAGACGTAAATGCACAATCAGGGGTAATTAGTGGTGATTTTAAGCTCCAACTCATGATCTTAGAAACAGAAATAGAACGCTTGAACTATGTGGTGCGATTGTATCTCCGGACCCGAATTGCCAAAATCGATAACTTCACCATTCACTACATTAACGAAACTGGATCGACTCAAGACGGAAGAAGTCTTCTTTCTGCAGAGGAGGAGGAATACATGCATCAACACTTTAAAATCTTAACCCAATTGTACAATAACTGCTTTCTCAAGAAAATGCCACATGTTTTGACGTTACTTGATGATACTTCTGGTGGCCAGTCTATGATAGTGAAACCCGACTTAAACCAACCTGTGTTTGTTAAGTCGGTATCAAAGAAACCAATAATGATTTTACTCGGTGATGATGACGAACTTGAGTTGGTCCAGAACGGTATATACGTTGTGAAGTACAGTTTAATACGACAGTACATCGCGTTGGGAGACCTTGTCTTGATATAGGCAACTATAGACTAATATAATAATCGCATCCTCCAGGGCATTCGACATTCTCATCCACAATAAACCATTCTCTAAGACACCCAAAGTGGCCCCGATGTCCACACTTCAAACTAACAACTACTGTTAATCCCTTGCAAGGCTCGTTGCAATAAATGCAGTTGGATTGTCTCTGTGAACACTCATCACAGTACCAATAACCAAATTTTTCTTTGTTCTGGGAATGCTTGCTCTTTGATGTCTCATTTACCAATAACTTTTGGCATTTGCAACAAAAGAACCGAAGATCAACCTCCTTTGTAGTATGTGCCTTTAAGTCCTCCAAGATACCATCAGGTGTCTCGTTAATGACCTTGGTAGCACACACAAAAAGTTGCTTCCTCTGAAGAATATCCACGTAGAGACCTATCCATTCGAGCCTAAACTCCCGTGGAAAAATTCCCTGGGCTATTTCATGGAACAAAATACTAAGAGTCGAGCACAATATAATATCTCCCTGTGATGCTGCAAACTCTAAAGCTTCTTGAAGCAAGTACTTGGTTTGCCATGGCCTGGTCAATCCGCAGCTAACGGCTTTGCTTTCGTGTAAAGCCTTGGTCAACCCAGACTGAGGTTCTTCTCCTTCTTGAACATCATGTAACTGAGTATCGCTTCTCTCAAGTGGAGAACTTCTTGAACGTTTCTGAAAGTATGAAGAGGAATTCCTTCTAGATATTGTTGAAGCGTGTGACGAATTAGGCAAGCCAGACACATGGTGCTGTTGATTGAAATAATTGGGGCTTCCTACCAAAGGAACACTTCCCATAATTGCTGAAGCAGAAAATGACCCAGAATAAACAGCTGCATTGTTCAAGATGTTCATGTTTTCATCGTCAACATCTTCGTTGGTATATCCTGAGCCACGAGTAGATCTTTTCAGAATTTGTCTACTAGTCCCTCGGTTAAACGCAATATTATTCGGGGAACTTCCGTAGCTAGCACGTTCTCTCTGAATTGGTTCCAATGGAGAACCTACTCGATGTGGAGATAGCCTTCCATCAAATTCAATAGTTAGAGATGCGGAATCTTTATCTTTTATAGATAAACTCGAGGATTTTCGATGCTGGACTTCATACCTCACATCTTCAGCATCTCCATCAGCAACTGCACTTTCATTTTCAGAATGGAGATACTTGTTTTTCAAGACACTGTTCTTTCTGGTTGTTACTGGACTGGTTTGACTCATGCTTCTACTACGATTCTGCATGATCATGTCCATCAAGTTGGCAGAAGAAGAACGCTTCGTAACGCTCTCTTGAGATCCTAAAGCCTCTTTCAGTAGTTCCAGACTTTCCTTTGACACCGTTCCTCCGTAGTTGGTGGTCAGTGTTGAATTTGAATTGTACGAGCCAACAAAATTGCCAAGATCAGACTGAATTGATTTAGTCTCATCCTGTTCTGATTTAACCAGCTCCTCTTCAGGCTCGGTCTTATCTGTTCCCAGGAAGTCTTCCTCAAGACTAACAGCAAGCACCTTCCAAACCTGGCAGTCACGGAATCTGTTAACACTTGCTGCTACTCGAGCATTCATTAAACAGACGTCAATAAGACTAAAGCCCTCTGGTATATGCAACAAGTAATCATTAGCCAAGCATTCGAAAACAGCTTCATCATTCAAATGTAATGGAATCAGGATTGGAACAAGATAAGGTGTGGCATGGTTGACGTGAACTTGAGTTTGAGAGTGAGGGTGACTACTGGAAACTATTGGTGAGTTACCCGAGTAGTTCGATTCCTGTGTTGTTTGTGAGGAGTTTCTATTTATTCTGGGTCTGGCAAAACCTGATATTCCTTGATCAAATGACTGGGTATGCCCACGATGCTGAAGTACTGGAGATGGTGACTTCATAGAAAGAGCAGCATTGGTATATGATCGAAATAATGGTGGCTTTTCAACGGGTGACGCTGTCAATGAGGTTGAGATTGCTGAGTTACTGGCAATTGGAATGGAACCTACCACTCCTCTTCTTTGTAACCCTGGCTCACTGATAAGCTCATTTGGTTTGTCCTCAAAAAAGCTCTGTGCTTCGAATTCTATCTCACTTTCGGTGTCATCACTAACGATTGATTCATTATCTGTAAGCTCGAATTCGTTAGTTTCTTGATTCACAAACGTCAAGTTTCCCATTCCGTTTTCCCAAGCTACAGATATCTTGTTCAACTCTTCTAGTGGACGGGAAATCTCTGGCTCATTTTGAGAATCTAGGTTGTAAGCTGAAAAAACGTTGGACTTGGTAATTGTCCAGATGGATCTTGACAGTGCAGCATTTTTGGCCCAAATAAAGTTCTGAATTGGTTTTCCTGAAGCTGACGTAATGATTTCCTTTGGGATGTACTTTCGGTTCAAATTATATACTGTCAAAGTAGAATCGTCATTAAGATACGAACATGCAAAATCGTACTGAAATAAGGCCTTGTTACTGTTATTTGTATAGTGCATGGATTCTCGTTCATCACAGGATAACTTGTCATCGTTTCTAGAGTCCAAACTTTGTTGGTAGCTATCTATTTCATTGTAATAGTTGCTGTAGGGAGACCACCTTACTTTCATGACTGGTCCGTATGTGTTCAACATGTGGTCAGGTGCTGTCTTGTGAGAAGACTCACTAAAGTTAAAAATGCACATTTTCTGATCTCTCCCTCCTGTCAAGACATACTCCCGAGTGGGATGGATATTAAGAGATAATGCGGGCCCCGTATGAAAGTTCCACTTGCGGTCAGGAGTGAAGATATTTTGACCATTCGACGAACGAAGATCAAAGCGGCATAAAGCACCTGAGTCATGCGATGATAATATGGTTATCTTATTTCGTACCAGGGAGTGTATGGAGTATTGGCAGGAACGAATCGGGTCAGAATGGGTATTTGCCTGGACTGTGAGTATGGGTTTAGTAGAGGCAGAGCGAAGATCCCAGACCTTCATGGAACCATCCTGAGAACCCGAAATTATCTGGTTAGGGCTTTCGTATCCTGAATTTCCTCCGATAAAGTCCAATGAATTTATACAACGCTTGTGATCCGAGTATTTGGCAATGAGTTTGGACTTGCCATTCTGTGAAATTTTGTAAAGAGAGATTACCCCATTGGAGTGGCCACAGGCTATGATATCACCCTGTGTTTTGATTGTGTTGATGTTGGTCATTTTATTTGGGACTGAGCGGGTATTGAACGACGAGCCAGACTCCAAGACATTGATATCCTGTTTTATTATCAGTTGGTCTTCGTTCAATGCCAATATACGGAGGCAGTTTCTTCCACCAGCAACGACATGATGGCCACATTCGTTTATTCCCTTCCCCAAAAGAGGGAAATTCAATTCAGAAAGTGTAACCAACTCCCGGTCAAAGTTGTAAGTGAGATGCTGCGAGTTGAATACTCGCGACCGACTTCCTGCCAGCGAAGCAGGAGAAACATTTTCCTGTGAGATTGTCAGGTTTAGGGCTCCATAAATATTGAAGGCAAACTTTGCGAGGTTGGACGAGTTTGTCGAAGACATTGAACCCTCGTGGCACAGATTAGAAATTCGCAGAGACAGACTTCGCGGCAGCAGATAAAATTCACCTTCACAAAAGATTGACGAAATTATCAAAAAAATCCAGGCGACTTCGCTTTAGTTTATACACACACTTTGGCCTATTTTTGAAGGGGGGCAGCTAAAATAAGTAGGGAACCATGTTTCTGTCGCTATTAGTTATCAAGCTCTATAAGTTTTTCAAGATGTTGGCCCTGATTGGTGTATCCCTCGGAGCCCTTGTATTGCTAGGAATGTACTCGTATCAAAACAAGTTGATTTACCCTGCATCACTTAACGACGGGCACGGTCATTGTGCAACTCCAGACGAGTATGAAATGCCAAACCACGAAATCATTCACTTGAAGACAAAGGATGGAGAAACCTTGCAGTGCTACCTGTTGAAACACCCAGAACTGTCGCACCAATATTCCAACAAGACAGTTTTGATACTATCACCCAACGCTGGAAATATCGGCCATGCATTACCCATAGTATCGATCTTCCACAAGACCTTCGGGTATAACGTATTCATCTATTCTTACCGTGGTTACGGCAGATCTACCGGTGCTCCGACCGAACCGGGCCTCAAGACCGACGCACAACGAGTCATCCAGTACCTTACAACCGAGGATGAGCAATATCTGAAATCCTCAATAATTCTTTACGGAAGATCGCTTGGTGGTGCTGTGGCGATCTACATTGCTTCCACAATGTCTACTGCCATCCTGGGACTCGTCTTGGAAAACACATTTCTTTCCATTCCAAAAACCGTACCCCACATTTTCCCCATGCTCAAGTATTTCACATCATTTGTCCATCAGAAATGGGAGTCGGAGAAGCTCGTGTCTCTGATCCCCAGCACCATTCCTGTACTCATGCTCAGTGCCCGCAAGGACGAAATCGTTCCTCCTCTGCACATGGATAATCTCTACACTTTACTGAAGAGTGAACGCAAAAGCTTCCATGAATTCCCAGATTCGTCCCACAACGACACCGTCGTCCAGCCACAGTACTGGTCTATCGTTCACAAGTTTATCCAGGACGAGGTCAACCCCGTTGGCTACTGAAAACCCACAATGAAGTAACATTTTTCCGTAAAAATTTATTTTATATGTATACAGAGAATCACAATCTCGCATCACTTGTAATAGCGAAAATCGAGCTTACAATACGATTTGTGCTTCGGAACCCTTCCTATTGGAAGCATCGTGGGAGATGAATTCAACCTTTTGTTCGTCCTTCAATTGCAACACCTTCTTCAATCTTTCACCGACGGTAACCAACTTGGAGTCGTCACAATCCTTAGTCCAGATACCCACTCTGAACGCTTGCTTTCTGACGTTCAAGACAATACCGTT
The DNA here is from genome assembly GCA_030574955.1 of Teunomyces lycoperdinae. NCBI lineage: Eukaryota > Fungi > Ascomycota > Pichiomycetes > Serinales > Debaryomycetaceae > Teunomyces > Teunomyces lycoperdinae. The sequence goes on from JAJMFY010000041.1 coordinate 63,914, forward strand.
GACTTCATCTTCATTGTCTTCGATTGTTTCACCAATAACAGACAACAATCCACGCAACCACAAGTCGTTGATAACTGGAGCAATGTCACGCTTGTTGTTGAAAGAATATTGCCATTTACCACCCTTGGTGTTCTTTTCGTCTTCCCATTCTGGTCTGATTCCTTCCTTAAATAAGTGGTAGTCTGATCTTAATGGCAATTGGTTGGCAGCTGGAATGGAGTTGTAGATACCCCAGAATTCTTCCACAGAAGAGAAGGTAATAACTGGCTTTAACAAGTCGTGCCAGTTTTCACTCTTACTGGTTTGGGGCTTAGTATACCACAAGGTCCATCTGTTGTTTAATGGGTGCTTAGCATTGAATTCGTCCTTGCTATCGAACACAGTCTTGGTTTCCAAAGACAATTCTTCAGTTTGCTTGGTTAATTCTTCAGACATCTTATGTTAGTATGGTTTCACAGCGTCTAAAAATTTTGTGATCTTCTTGCTTGTTTATGAAAGTTGTCAGACGCTGAGTGGACTTAACTCATACCGATTTCAAAGTTCACGTCTCACAGTTAGCATTTATTAATGCCTTCGAATCACCAAGAGGTTGTTGCTCCACTGTGTCAACATCCCATTCTTTCGGACTTGATTCACAAACTAGTAGAGACAAATCACCAAATTAAACTGGCCAAATCGCTTCTGACAATCTTCCCATTACAATATAATCACACTTAGCAAACTTACCTTAGATTCAACGTGTATTATTTGCACAAAACCCCTTCCGTAGATTCGTTCTAAAGACTTGACGATGGAGCACTCCCAGAAAAAAGAGAAAAATTTTTGGCACGCGTAAATATGTGTCTATCAATGTAATTTTCAGCACATACTCCTCAAGAGTC